>JAYESA010000009.1:106567539-107155039 GCA_036927795.1 Iris macrosiphon | reverse complement strand
TCCAGGGACAAGTGGTGACACACCGAATCGTCCAGGCCATTAGCGGATGAATCCAATGGTCTTCCGATCAATTTGTTTCCAGTCTTCAGCAGCTTTGTCCGATGGCTTAGCGTTGTCGCCCCCAACGGACCATGCAAGTCCTTGCACCAGAGTAGATCATCCATCCTTGGCTTCCAAATCGTCTAGTTCCCTTGTGAGAGTGATCATACGAGTGTTCATCTGCTCCGTCGACATAGTTGCCAGAACCAAAACAAGTAGCTCTGATAACATATGTTGGGAATCGAACACGTCCTGCAAGCATTCCGACACCGTGTCTGAGAATGCATGCAACAAAAACTTTAGGCCAACCCACCTGAGATAACCAATCCCTGTCTAACGAACACCAAGCACAGATAAAGACAAGTATATGACGGTGACTACGTCACCTGGATAAATTCAACATTTATAACTCAGGTAAAATTACAAGATTGACAAAATCAATGTTGAACTCTTTGTCCTAATAGATTCAACCCCCTCACCACACTCAAGAAGAAAAGAAAGATATTACAATTGAAATCACTCACCAACCGGTAGTAATCTTCCTGAGCGAAGGCAACGACTCCTCGATCATATCTCTTTCTTCCTTCTGTCTTGGATGGCGAAGTCCTAAGAGCAAAGTACGGATTTTCTCTTAGATTTCCTATGGACGAGTACCCCGAATCTCCAACTTGTGCTTCATTTGTGCCTCCACCATTCTTCCATATTTATAGGATGAGAAACATATTCAACTTTGAGATCTCTGATGGAAGTTTTAATTTGCTTAATTCTTATATAGTTAAAACCGTACAAACTGTATTTTGTTTTTAATGAAAGTAACTTGGAAGTACCATCTTTTAGTACTTATCATCAGACACGTCTACTTGTGCCTTGGATATGATGAGAATCTAACTCAAGAATCCTAAAAATTGTTTTATGATATTGCATTTGAAAGTTATTGTTGCAGCAGTGGGTGTGAATAATTGGAACTTTCATAATTGGAACTGCATTGCTCAGCTTTCATGCTTTGGATGGTGTCACTTTCCTTGACAATGAGAGTAAAGGTCTTCTCATAGCTAACTCAACAAAAACTACTACTTACGTATTGTTAATATGATATGATGTACGATAGGTAGCATCTCTCTTTTTTTACTTGTAAACATGCAGCTTGATTGTAATTTTATATATTCATGATACCTACGCGATATATATACAAGAGACCAACGAAAAATTGGAGAGTCATGCTTCTCAGGCCACTGATCAGGAGGGAGAGGCTGGCACTAGTATGCCATGTAGAATGACTTGTGGGTACAGGTTGTTGGGAGAGGGAAGGGAGGCACCGTGTATGATACCGGGTCGTTAGTGTCGCAACCATCATATACTGTAGAGCTCTTCCACCTGTACAGTCTACTACCGGTCGTGCACAAACTACTACCGCTACTGGAATTCTCACTATGGAGCAGATGACCACCATGATGTTCAATTTTCAGAGACAACTGAGTCATATTACGGACTTGGTGGATCCTACTAGTGTTTGTTATGGTACCACCGGTACTCCGATTATTCCTCCTACTATTGTTGCTCCTTCCACTACTCATGCTATAGTTCCTTCCGTTACTCCTCCAGCTACTCCATTTGTTGCTCCTCCGACTACTTCTGTTCTAGCTCTTGTTTTTACGCAGAGGCAGGAATAGGCATTTCTTACGCTTATGACACATTTTATGGTCAACATGCAGCCACCTTCATCTTATTTTTGTTGTATCACTAGAGACATATTAGTACTTGTTCTATGGATGGTGTATGGTCGATGGATAGACATGACTATGATATATATTTATTAGTTTCTTTGTTTGTGTAGTTCTTGTGTGTTATTATTATTGGTTATTATTATTTGTACCATATTTAAGCGTATTGTGGACTAGTTTATATTACTATTATTCTGTCGCAGGTGTGCATAGCATTACTTCTGTCAAAAAAATATTAATAATTCAGCGAAGGATGAGCGACTATCAGGCGACAAATTTGCGACTAACTGGTGACGAACTAGTGGCTAGAACTTGGAAAAAATAACAAAAAAGCAACTAACCAGGGATTAACTTGAAACTAACTATCGACTAATAAGCGACTAAATTATCAGTTGCTAATAAAGTATCAGAGATACTAAGCGTATCAGTCACCACGGCTTATTAGTCGATAGTTAGTCGCTAACCTATTAGTTGATAGATAGTCGATAGTTAGTCGCTAAAGGAGCAACGTGTTTGTTAGACCGACGAACTAGCGACGAAAAATAAATAGCGGCGTTGTACTCAGCGACAAAAAAATTTCCTCGGTGGTTGCCATTTCGTGTTAGCGACGAAAATGGCCATTTTAGCAACTAAAATTTCAATCGCTATTAGAATCTTTTTTGTAGTAAAAAAGAATATAATTAAATCAACTTGATAAAACTTACATATGCCTTGGCAGCCCTGTCATTTACGAGCTTCCTATCCTTCTTCCGTTTATGGGTCCGGTCAAAGATTTTGGAGAAATCAATGATGTTCGGACTAGCCAACATAAATGGTTCAAAACCTCCATATCTTTTTCTATATTTTATATCAAGAAATCCAAATTGTTTGTCAAGTTTTTATCCTTACTTGGGTGTTGTGTCGAACTAATCACATTTAAAAAGCACAATTTTTGTCTCAAAAGATTAATCAGCTCTATGACATCTCTTAGTGCACCGTAATAGTCGAATTCTAGATCGACATCATAGACTGAACCCCTCACACAAATTCTAGAATTTTTTTGTATAATTAGCCTCCTCATCGACAAATGAGTGATTGATAGGCTTATTAGTGATTCTAAATTTGAAGCCATTGATGGTATATCTATCCTAACACTTTACCCTCTTGCTTGGTTGGATAGCTAGTTCTCAGAGTCCTTCATTCTGTAACTGTGTACCAAGATGAGTCATGTATAGACATTAGACAAAGCTTGGCCCAATTGCTAAATTTAGAATGCTTAATGTTTATGATCCTTACATAATTATGGAACCAGGACAGAATTTTTTTCTTAGCCTTTCTAGTAAATTCATCATCATTAATATTAGTTCTCTCCATTTTTACCTCAGCTCTAAAAGTATTGTGATAATATGAAAAAAAAAAAGTTAGAGCACTTTTTTCCCAGTATAAACAAAATTGAAATATCTAGCAAAGTTATGTCGGTTACTTCTTAATATTTTGCATCTCCTTTATACCATTGTTTAACAATATATACTGATAAACGGCGTCAAACTCATCATCTTTCAACTACCGTAATTTAGTAGAAGTTGTAGGCTTGCCCCCACATTGAAAATAGTACAGATTCTACTATTCGGTGCATCAACCCCACCTTCATCATTCCTTGGGGCTCTATTCTGATTTGTTCTAACATGAGTATCGAGGTAGATGGAGCAAAAGTTTGAAATCTTCTCAATGATATATGCTTAATATATCAAATATTCTACATGAGCCTTATTGCCCACATTCTTCTTTAGGTGAATATCTATAAATAATGTATTGAATATTAGAATTATTTGAATAAAGAAATTACTAGTACAAGCTAATCAATTTATATCTCTCAAATGGATATATTCAATAATGGATGGAAGCACTGATACCTACTTCGTATACAAGATGAATCGACAAATACTCCATACTATCAAAAAAACCGGAGGAAATACCCTTTCTAACTTACAAAATGTCAATACAATCTTCTCCTCAATTCCATCATATATATGTTGCAATGTCAACTTGCTTGAACACAAATCTCTAAAGAATATAGATAACTCGGCCAATGGAGTCATACTTGAGGAAGCAGCATCTCTCTCAGAGCAATGGGTACTAACCTCTTTATGAACACGTGAAAATCATTGCTCTTCATCTGTAAACACCCTATTTTTCAGAATAATTTTAATATAATTTTTCTCGGATTTTTTGGTATTTTTCTGGATGAAGAACCAAGGTAATTATGATCAAAAGATTTTTAAATGCAGTTTATTAATGTTAAAATATTATAAAAATAATATTTTATGGTGTAAAATGGAAAACCGGACATAGAATATTTTTCGGTGAATTTATTGGACTCCGGAGTAGCGTTTTAAGCCCTAAGAACTGTTGGATGTATAAACCGAACCAAACCTGAACCAAACCTGTCTGAACCGAACCGTCGATTGAACGGAACCAGGCCAAACCCAGCATATTGGGTCGGGTCGGGTCGGATCCGAGCCAAACCCGACCCGGACCCGAAATCCAATAGGGAACCCTAGCCGCCGGATTTACTGTTCACTCCTATAAATTTCTGCCTCGACATCCGTGCCCAGCCCTCGGAAACCCTAGCCGCCGCGCCGTCATCTTTCTCCGACCAACTTCGCCTGAGCCCTAGGCCGCCCTCAGGGACTCCTTCCCCTCCGTGCGAGCGCCGCCCGCGTCCGCCACTCGACTCCCCGCCTCGAGCAGCCCCCGGACCCCGTCGGCCTCCCCTGACCCCGTAGTCGACTCGAGAGCCTCGACCTCAGCCCGACTCCGACAGCCGCCGAGTCCAGCGCCCTCGACGACTTCCCCCTCAACCCCATGACCCGCCGCTAGGCCGCCCGACGTCGACCCCCGCCGCTCGAGACCCGACCGCCTGAGCCCTAGCCGTCTCAAGCCTCGCCGACCCATCGCCGGCTGCATCCGCCATGTCCACCGACCACAATCGACCCAACAGTGAACCTTAGACTCGACACAGCGACTCCGCCAGGACACAGTTCGAGTCGGACACAGCAGACAGGACACGGACGCGTGAAAACTCAGATTCACGGAGCCTTGTTCAGGTACCATTTTCTCCCTCCTCGTATCTCCATTTTCAATTCTGTCAGTTGCAACGCGTAGACTGTATAACCCCCTCGGTGCCCGTGCAACCCGCTCGGTGCATCGCGTCCTGTGGTGATCGCAAACCGCGATCCAAAAACAGGAAAAACAACGCCCTGTTTTACCCCGGAACTGAGTACACCCCGCCAAACGGGACGACTTGGTCGCACGCGGCCTTTAACGAAACGTGCACATCATTGATACGGACGTGTGAGATTTCGCAGAAGTCGATTCGGATGTGCGTGCACACCGAAATCAACGCGTATCCGCCGACACCGTCCCGTATTCGTCCTTTCTAGAATATGCTGTAACTTTGTGTACCCACATCGGATCGAGAAAAAACTTACGCCATCGGACTCGTAGCAATACGCTGGTCCTGTGACCCAAGTTTGGTTCGATTCTGAGAACGTTGACAAAATCGCATATCGTGGGCCCCACAGGCTCCACTTGACGGGCGATTTTGTGATCGGCTCATCGAAATCCAATTCTGGAAGTTCCGTTGGGTTCGTATCATTGTTCCTGACTTGTAGACACTGAGTTTGAGGAATTTGGAGACCTTTGACCCTGACACACTTTTCGGTACAAAGTGGCCCACATATGGCCTCCGCTTTGGCCCGGAAATGTCATTTTTGTCCTTGTGTCCAAATTGGACTTAAGGACAGACGTTTCTAGCTATTTGATACCTTCTGAGACTGTTGGTGATGTTTATTACAGCTTTTCGAGGAGTACCTACAGGATCCACTGATACCGGGACGACTGTTGGTATTCCAACCCCAGGCAAGTGTACCTTGCCAAACTCTGCAGTATTGTTACATATTTTACTTGCTTCATTATATTGCTGTGCATGCTTAACCTAGGGCTGTGTGACTTACTTAGCGTCCGATTATTAGTCGGGTGCCAGCACTGTACGCAGTGTTGGGTACTGTCATCTAGAGATGGACATTCGTGACACTTTATATTCTCGTACTTGTCTTACCAAGTACATTATGACCCAGGACACTTGACACCATTCATGAGACAGGATCTTCCCGAGATATTCGTGGTGATTCTGGATAGGATACAGGATTTGACAGAGATACTATATACTTAGATACATTATGACTTGTTGCATTAGCTATGATCCCGCTTGACATGGACATGAGACGTTATGGTCATGATATGCGTGGTTACATTGGGTAGGGAGAGACACACAGGCTACAGGCTGTTTCATAAATATATATCAACTACAATTATGAGGTCGTAGACTCTCGAAGAAGAGCTAGTCACATTACTGGTTATTACCGCTACCGGCTCCCCGACACAGAGGTGGTAGTGGCTCAGCCTGAGTACTCGTGATGCTCTCACTTGCATTTTCACTTAGATGGTTACTTACTTGCCCTATTTGTTCCATTAATTTTTCTGTACTACATTTATTTTGGCATGAGCTTTCTTGTACCTTGCTATGTCCCTTGAGGACCTGGATCCGGATTATGTCCCCAGGAGTTGCAGACGAGATCTATCCCGAGATATACGGGACCGGAGCAGAAGCAAATACAGGAGCTGTACCGACACCCGAGGACGAGGTGTTAGCTGAAGACTTTTCCTGAGCATCCATGTTTCATGCTCAGTATTTATTTATTCAGTCATTTATATTTTGGTTTGTTGAACCATTGTATCAGATATTTATCGGGTTGTTCCCCGAAGCACTTTGTTGAGACTGGTCGATGATTTACATTCCTTATATTCTGTGGATCATATTTTATATCTTGTGTGGATGAGATTAGATGTGCCATGTTGTCGTAGACTTTTTTTTACAGCTTAAGTACACCCTGATGGATCCATTAAATTGGGTTGTCCATCGGTGCGTACTGCTGGCCATTTTCACATATCCGGTCCCACGGTATTTTGGGACTGGGGCATGACATGGTTTTTGTGGTGGTCCATGCAAGTCTACGACTAAATCATTTGGTTTCAACTTAGGGACCGAACAAGCCTGCCCTAAAGATAGGATAAGTTATAGGATCTCATCCATTATTTGAACCATTTTTGAACTCTATATCGAACTCAAAATTGTTACTTGACTTGCATCCTGTATTGATTCCTCTGAGCGTTCTTATAATTTATTTTTTGGTTGCAGAGAAATGGATTCCAGGAACGGAGACGAGATTCCGTTAGATACGCCACACGACGCTGTGGTTACTTATATAGACGGAGTGACACCAGGCAACGGAGGACAAACATCTCAGAGCGATCAGGCCGGTCAGCCTAATCCAAGGTTCCGGGGAGATGACATCCCACCTCCGCCACAGTTCACTCCACAGATGCCAGTTTTTCCGCCAGGACAAACCATGGACGGACAACAGATGTTCCAGATGATGTATGCCATGATGCAAGCCCAGCAGCAGATTCAGCAAGAGGCTCATCGTCAGGAGGCAGAGTATCTGAGAACCAGCTTGGTATCCGCATTGGAGCAGGCAAATCCACCAGCGAGGCGATCAGCGATGGGATCTATCACCGATTTCCGTTATCTCAAGCCTCGTACATTTTTTGGTAAAAAGGGGCCAACAGAAGTTCATGAATGGCTCACGAACATACAGCACCAGTTGGAAGCAACTGAACTTCCGAGAGAGAAATGGATGACTGCAGTCAAAATATAGTTAACAAAAAATGCATATCATTGGTGGTTAGCAGAAGAGAGGAGGCTCGGACAGGACCGAGTCACATGGGAAGAGTTCTCCAGACTCTTCCAAGAGATATACATTCCAGCAGTAGCACGGTCAGAGCTCAGAGACAAGTTCAACCGCCTTATCGAAAGCAATATGACAGTGGAAGAATACAACGCAAAATTTATTCGCCTAAGTCGCTTTGCCCCAACCTTGATCTCGACAGAGGAAGAAAAAGCTGAGAAGTTCTTTGACGGACTAAAGTTCGAGCTCCAGCGATTGATTGGCTCGGTCGCACCTACATCTTATACCGACGTCCTTGCAGCAGCATGACGCATGGAGCGCGTCACTAGAAGGGAATCAAATCTGAAAAGGCCAATCACATCAGCAACATCCAGGATAGTACATGGGGATTCAGCAAAATGTTCCCAGAGGAGTATGCCAGAGAGGATAGCACACAGGGCCATATCTCTTCCTACTTGTCACTATTGCGGCAAGGTAGGACACATTGAGAGAGAATGCAGGCGTAAGTTGGGATTATGTCTGAGCTGCGGATCCAACCAGCATTTTTCCAAGGACTGTTCTGACCGCAGAGACGGAGCACCGAGACTAGCTTTACCTGCACCACGACCGGCTTATCCAGCAGTAGGAGCACCGCAGACAGGAGCTGGAGGAGTCAGGCCACCAACTACAGCAGGACACCAGCAGAGACCACCCCTGGCACCACAGGCAGCTGTATTTCAGCAGGCTCAACAGCAGAGAGGCCAAGCTCAGGGGCGAGGTCAGGCATTCACATTAGCTGTTGAGCAGGAAGCTACTGCAGGCGAGGTCATCGCAGGTACTATTTTAGTAGCTTCATTACCAGCTGTAGCTTTATTTGATTCTGGAGCATCGCATTCATTTATAGCAGCTAGCTTTGTAGCCACCCGTAGAGTAGCTACTGCACCCCTTCCGAAGATGAAGAAGATTCTTACGGGAGGTAGAATTATTTTGGTTAGTGATGTCTGTAGATCATGTTCTGTAGTAGTTTGTGGAAGAGAAATGCGAGCTCAATTTTTGATATTTTCTATGCCGGATTATGATGTTGTACTTGGTATGGACTGGTTAAGTCAGTACCATGCGACTCTTGATTGCCGACTTGGGCGGGTTATATTTAGACCGCCTGGACATCCAGAATTCGAGTTTCTTCGAGGAGCAGTAGAGCAAGGAGTTCAGCCTACTCTTAGGGTACTATCTGTAGAAGGGGAGACAGGTTACCCAAGAGTCATATCAGAATTTGTGGATGTATTTCCTGATGATCTTCCAGGTTTACCGCCTGATCGGGAAATAGAATTCATAATAGATTTAACTCCAGGAGCAGAGCCTATCACTTCATCAGTATATCGGCTAGCACCTAAGGAGTTAGTGGAGTTGAAGGAACAGGTTGATGATCTTCTGGAGAAGGGTTTTATCCGGCCCAGTATTTCCCCCTGGGGAGCACCCATATTATTTGTACCAAAGAAGGATGGAACAGTACGGTTATGCATTGACTACAGGGCACTGAATGCTGTGACCATCAAGAACAGGTATCCCTTACCACGCATTGATGATCTATTCGATCAATTGAGTGGTGCTAGGGTATTCTCAAAGATTGACCTTAGATCCGGCTATCATCATATCAAAGTAAGGAAGGAAGACGTACCGAAGACAGCTTTCAGGACCAAGTATGGACATTATGAGTTCTTGGTAATGTCGTTTGGTTTAACCAACGCGCCAGCAGTGTTTATGAGTTTGATGAACAGAGTCTTCCATCAGTTCTTGAATAAATTTATGGTTGTATTCATTGACGACATCCTCATCTATTCTAAGAACCACGAAGAGCACGAGGAGTATCTCAGAATCGTGTTAGAGACCTTGAGGCAGGAGAAGTTATATGTCAAACTCAGTAAGTATGAGTTTTGTATGGACAAAGTACCTTTCTTGGGACATATCATCTCAGGAGAGGACTTTCAGTTGATCCAGAGAAAGTTGCGGCAATAGAGACTTGGCCTACACCCACATCAGTTGCAGAGGTGAGAAGTTTTCTCGGGCTTGCTGGATATTACCGAAGGTTTGTGGAAAATTTCTCAAGGATTGCAGAACCGATGACGCAGCTGACACGTAAAGACCAGGAGTTTATATGGACAGAAGACTGCCAGAAGGCCTTCGAAGAATTAAAGAGAAGATTAACAACAACACCTGTCTTGACTCTTCCTTCGGGGTCAGGAGGTTTTGTTGTCTACAGTGATGCATCGGGTAGAGGATTAGGATATGTTTTGATGCACCATGGCAAGGTCATTGCTTATGCATCGAGACAGTTGAAGGTCCACGAGAAGAACTACCCAACACACGATCTGGAGTTAGCAGCAGTTATATTTGCATTGAAGATTTGGAGGCACTATCTTTATGGGGAGAAGGTAGAAATCTTTATAGATCACAAGAATCTGAAGTATGTATATACTCAGAAGGAGCTCAACATGAGGCAGAGACATTGGCTTGAATTGATGGTAGATTTTGATATAGATCTGCAGTATCATCCGGGAAAGGCGAATGTTGTAGCAGACACACTCAGCAGGAAGCCTACGACTTATTTCTTGACGATGCAGCCCGAGTTATTAAGAGATCTACAGGAGCTTCAGATAGAGGCTGTTTTACCAGGACAAGGTGGCGTGCTGGCTAATCTTGAAATTAAGTTATCACTTGTGGAAAGAATTAAAGAGGCATTGCCCACCGATGCTAGATTTCGAAGACTAAAAGAGAGGACAGAAGCAGGCATGCAGACAGGACTTCGCATACACGAAGACGGGACATTGAGATTTGGGAATCGCCTGTATGTTCCAAATGGAGAATTAAGACAGGAGTTAATGACTGAAGCACATAGCTCTATGTACTCTGTTCACCCAGGAGGAACCAAGATGTACAGAGACTTGAGACAGTATTACTGGTGGCATGGAATGAAAAGGGAGATTGCAAGATTTGTGGCTAAATGCTTAGTCTGTCAGCAAGTAAAGGCCGAGCATCAGAGGACTACAGGTATGTTACAGCCGCTTCCTATACCAGAATAGAAGTGGGAGCATATCACGATGGATTTTTTCACAGGATTTCCAAGGAGCCCCAGTGGAAGAGATGTAGTATGGGTTATCGTGGATAGACTCACTAAATCGGCACACTTCTTGCCATTTAGAGTTGGACAGTCCACAGAGGTACTAGCCGACATGTATATGCGACAAATCATTAAATTACATGGAGTGCCGGTTAGTATTGTATCAGATCGAGATTCGAGATTTATATCTCATTTCTGGCGAAGTATGCAAGAGAGTCTGGGCACCAGACTCAAATTCAGCACAGCTTACCACCCACAGACAGATGGTCAGTCAGAGCGTACCATTCATACCTTGGAGGATATGTTGCGATCGTGTATGCTAGACTTTGGAGGATCTTGGGAAGATCATTTGCACTTAGTGGAGTTCTCCTACAATAACAGTTATCAGGCCAGCATTCAGATGACACCATTTGAGACATTATACGGAAGGAAGTGCAGATCGCCTATATGTTGGAGTGACGTTGGTGAACGTCAAATACTGGGTCCAGAATTGGTAACGCAGACCGTGGAGAAGGTAAAACAGATTCAGAATCATCTTCGAGCAGCACAGGACAGACAGAAGCATTGGGCTGATACGCACAGACGTCTCCTAGAGTTCAAAGAAGGAGAGCACGTATTCTTGAGGATCTCGCCCACTCGTGGTACTATTAGATTCGGGAGCAGAGGCAAGTTGAGCCCAAGGTATATTGGGCCATTTGATATTCTAGAGCGCATTGGTGAGGTGGCTTATCGTCTTGCTAGAGCGCATTGGTGAGGTGGCTTATCGTCTTGCATTACCACCATCCTTAGAGGGAGTGCATGACGTATTCCACGTCTCACGGCTGCGAAGGTACGTGACCGACCCAAGTCACATAGTCGATCATTCAGAGATCGCAGTGGGCCCTAGCTTGAGATATGAAGAACAACCAGTTGGCATCCTCGACGTCAATGAGAAGACATTGCGGGGACAGACAATCAGACTGGTCCGTGTAGCTTGAAAATATCATTCTCCTGGCGAATCGACTTGGGAACAAGAGGATAGTATGCGCCAGCGTTATCCTCACTTATTCGCGGAGGCAGTCATCACCTAAGCAATCTTGTAATTTCTAAAATTCTTTCTGTAGTAGCTTATTCTTTGATTGCGAGGACGCAATCCTCTTAAGGGGAGTAGATTGTAAACACCCTATTTTTCAGAATAATTTTAATATAATTTTTCTCGGATTTTTTGGTATTTTTCTGGATGAAGAACCAAGGTAATTGTGATCAAAGGATTTTTAAATGCAGTTTATTGATGTTAAAATATTATGAAAATAATATTTTTGGTGTAAAATGGAAAATCGGACATAGGGTATTTTTCGGTAAATTTATTGGACTCCGGAGTAGCGTTTTTGTTGAAATTAGTTGATGATTTTATTGATTGTCTCATTGGCATTATATAGCCTTACAGTCATTAATACAATGATCTCAATCATTATGACAATAATCTCATAATGGAATATCCTGTGACATATTCTGGCATTAATGGAATATCCTGTGACATATTCTGGCATCCCAAATATGTCCTCAGGATATTCCTATGTGCTTATACTATACTTAAATATGACACCCAACATACCATATCAACACTCTCCCTCAAGATGGGTGAAAGATATTCACTAAGCCCATCTTGTCACATCCTCTAATCATGCTCACTGAGACGAGTCCCTTGGTTAGTCCATCTGCTACTTGATCCCTAGTTGGAACATGGCCAAGCTCCAGTAATCCACTATCCAACTTCTCTTTGATGAAGAATCTATCAATCTTGATGTGTTTGGTCCTGTCATGTTGTACTGGATTGTTGGCGATACTAATAGCTGACTGATTGTCACACCACAGTTTTATCTTGGCTCCTTGATCCAGCTTCAGCTCCACCAGCATATTCTTCAACCATAGTAGCTCTACAACTCCCAAGGCCATAGCTCTGTACTCTGCTTCAGCTGTCGATCTGGCCACCACAGACTGCTTCTTACTCCTCCAGGAGACCAAGTTACCTCCTACAAATATGCAATATCCCGAGGTAGACCTCCTGTCATCAGCACAACTAGCCCAGTCAGAATCACAGTAGCCCTCGATGCTCACGTGATTGTTCTTCCTGAATATTAGTCCCTTCCCGGGAGCACCTTTCAAGTACCTCAGAATCTGGTACACTGCATCCATATGACCCTTCCGTGGGTCATGCATGTAGCGGCTCACCACACTTACTGCAAAGCAGATATCAGGACGTGTGTGGCTCAAATAGATCAACTTGCCAACCAGTCTCTGGTATCTGTCACGATCAACTGGTTCTCCAGCCTCAGCATCAATCTTGAACCTCTGATCTATTGGTGTCGCTGCAGGTTTGCACCCCAACATCCCAGTTTCTGTGAGAAGGTCCAGTGCGTACTTCCTTTGAGAGAGAACAATCCCCTCTGCTTCTCGAGCAATCTCAATCCCAAGGAAGTACCGAAGAAGGCCGAGATCCTTCACCTCGAATTCCTTGCCAAGCTTTCCTTTGAGTTGGGCGATCTCCTGCTCATCATCTCCTGTGATAATCATATCGTCCATATATACCGCAAGCATGGTGATGTGGCCTCCACTCCGACGGAAGAACACAGTATGATCAGCATTGATCTGCTGATATCCCATCCCTACCATCGCCCTTCTGAATCTGTCAAACCACGCTCGAGGAGACTGCTTCAGTCCATAGAGGGACTTCTTCAACCTGCAGACCTTGCCTACTGTCTGATTGGTGCCAAATCCTGGTGGTATCTCCATGTACACCTCCTCCACTAGATCTCTATGAAGAAACACATTCTTCACATCCAGTTGGTGTAGCTTCCATCCACCATTCGCTGCCAGAGAAATTAGAGTCCTGACAGTGCTCATCTTTGCAACTGGTGCAAAGGTCTCGTCATAGTCGATGTCGTACGTCTGACTGTATCCTTTGGCTACTAGTCGAGCTTTGTAGCGCTGAACCTGTCCATCTGGGTTCTGCTTCACGGTAAAGACCCACTTGCATCCAACTGCTCTCTTTCCCTCTGGCAGTCTCACAAGCTCCCAAGTGTGGTTCTTCTCCAGAACTCCCAACTCCTCGGGCATTGCCGCTTTCCACTTTGGATTGTTCTTGGCAACCTGCCAATTGTTAGGTACAGTAATACTATCCAAAGATGCTATAAATGCTCCATGAGAAGAAGGGATATGGTCATAAGAAACAAACTGAGCAATATCCCAACCATATCTGTTTGGAGGATTTCCTGCATTGCTGCGAGTGGTCCTCCGTACAGATAGTAGTGTGGGAGGAGTAGAAGTAGGAGGAATGATATCTTGTGAAGGAGGGGGTATCACCTGAAGGAGGGTTGGTGTCGGTGCCTCAGGAGTTGGGATGAACGCAGGCAAGGGACTTGGCACTGGCACTGTCGGTACTGGTCCTGCAGTTTGCTTCTCTCTCCTGCTGTAGGTAAGTAACTCTCCCTGAGCCGTAGGCCTAACACCTTCACCTTCTTATCCCTTCTCCGTGCCTCCATGCCAAACTTCTAAATCGGTTACCACCAAGTTCTCCATCTCCTCCTCTCGCCTAATACTGGCAGTATTAGGTGTGTTGTGTGAAGTTTCGTCCTGGTGGTAGTATGGCTCATGCTCCCGAAAGTGGACATCCATACTGACAAACTTCTTCTTCTCTACTGGACTCCAGCACACATACCCCTTCTGGGTCGCTGAGTAGCCTACGAAGATGCATTTGACAGCTCTAGGGTCAAGTTTCCCAACTGATGGCCTGTTGTCCTTCACAAAACACACAAACCCAAACACCTTCAGTGGGAGTATCCCACTATTATTGCCTTGCAATACCTCACATGGGGACTTCCATCCGAGGACCTTCGAGGGCATCCTGTTGATGAGTTGAGCTGCTGTCAATACTGCATGCCCCCACAGACTCTGTGGAACATTCATGTCGATCATCATACTTTTTGCGACCTCCAGAAGGTGTCTGTTTTTTCTTTCTGCAACTCCATTTTGTGCTGGTGTGTATGCACAGGTGGTCTGATGCTGTATTCCGTGTGCTGACAAGTATTCTGCAAGCGTCCTGTTGGTATACTCTGTTCCATTGTCCGACCTCAGTACCTTCATAACTGCTTTGTACTGAGTCTGGACATGCTTATGGAAATCCCGAAAACAAGCAGGTACATCATTCTTATTTTTCATCAAATATAACCAGGTAACACGAGAGGCACACTCAATGAAAGAAACAAAGTACTTATAACCATTCATAGTGTTAGTAGCACATGGACCCCAGACATCAGAATGTACTACCTCAAAAGCAAGAGTGCTCCTATGACCCGTGCCAACATATGAGCTCCTAGTAAGTTTTCCTAACTCGCACGCATCACATACTAATTTCTCTTTATTTGTTTTTGCATAAATCTCTGGATACAACTTACTTAGAGTATCAAAGGAAGAATGTCCCATCCTCCGATGATGGAGTATCAAGGTATCCTCAGTCCTCTGCTGCAGTCCTTCCATGTCAGCCTTCTCTGCCATAGATACCAATGCTGAGTCTAGTCCTTCTCGATCTAGGTACCACAGTCCCTCATGCCAAGTGCCAGTCCCAAGTCTTCGTCCTGTCCCTTTCTCCTGGAAGGTCACCTTAGGAATATCAAAAGAAATAATGTATTTAAGTTGGAGGATTATAGAACTAATGGACAAGAGACTGACTGGAAATGATGGAGCATGTAAAACATTGGATAATCTTACTGAACCTGTACAATTAACAGTACCATTACCGACCACTGGCTGGAAAGTGCCATCAGCTGTCTGAATGCTGTCTGCTGATGCTAGGTGAGTGTAGGAAGAAAACTCACAAGCATTCCCCGTCACATGCCGAGATGCTCCCGAGTCGATAATCCAGTCTGATGATTTAAGGAAAGAGATAGACGCAAGGGCAAGTAATTCGTCAGTACCTTCTGATGGATGGGCATACATGGCAGCGTTGCCCCTAACAAAGAATGAGGTGGACGCCTCCTCTGTTTTACTCCTCATGTCTCCCAGTGCCTGGTCCTCCACAGTAAAGGTGCCATCAGCTTCTCCGTTCCCTTCTGATATCAGAAGGTTCGCCCGATAACCTCCTCGGCCGCCTCGTCTACCCCCTCGACCATGACCACGTCCTCCATTATATCCTCGTCCGCCGAACGGTCCTCGTCCACTACCTGAATCTCCCTCCCTATGTGGTTTGGTACAAGCATACCGATGATGACCCATCTCCCCACAGTTGTAGCACTGTCGGTTATGCTGTCAGGGCTCTCCCTTAGATCCTGTGTTACCTGAGCTGGTGATCGCTAGTGCTGACTTTGCTTTGGGGGGACCACCTGTCCCGGCTTGTAGCCTGATGCGTATCTCCTCCTGGATCATGGCTGAGATAGCCTCCTCAAGGCTAGGGATCTTTGGTTGGCCTAGAAGTAGGGCCGTCCTCTGTGCGAAAGCTGCAGTCAGCCCTTTGAGGAACTTTATCGTCCTCTCCTGCAGACACACCTGTCTCTCCTTATACTTAGGGTCCCCGCAGCTCGCCCGATCTGAGGAGTGATCATAATTCAACCACAGACGCTCCAACTCCGTGGCATACTCCTGTACCGTCTTCTCTCCCTGTACGGTGTCATCAATCTCCCCCTTTATCTGGAAGACCCGTAAGTTGTTCCCCACACCATCATAGGTCCTTTTCAACTTCTCCCACACATTTTTCACCATCTTAATACCGTCTACTGTGGCGGCAATAGACTGTACTAAGGAGTTGAGAAGCCAGATGTAGATCACCATATGAGTGGACTTCCACTCATCGCGTCCTGTCGAGCCCTCATCCGGCTCTGTCGTCTCGCCCGTCAGGAACCCCTCCATATTTTTTCCTGCGAGGGTTCTTCTCACCCGCCGTGACCAAATCAGATAGGTGGCTGGTCCATCTAATTTCAGATCGATGGAGGGAAGCTTCAACTCCGGCGAAGTTCGTGTCGTGTTCTCACCAGCCGACATCGTCAACAACTTCATCAACGTCGCCACCTCTGCAGAATCTAGCTTCTTGATGATCTCCTCCATCGATGCGTCGTCTATCCAATCACGTCACGTCCGCTCCACGACTCACGCTCGTCCTCGTCGTCCGCTCCTAGATCCGAACATGTCCTCTTTTTTTTCAGATCTAGGCATCCCTATTAGGCGTTGTCTCGTGCTGGTGCAGAGGAGGCGGCAGCACGCATGTCACAGCCGCCGTCGCAACAGCAGCAGCAGTCGCAGCAGCCGCAGCAGCAGTAGTAGCCGCAGCAGTAGCGGGACGGGGCAGCAACAGTGAAGGGCGGCCTGCGAAGGGCGGAGAAGGGAAGAAGGGGGGGGCGTGGAAGAGTTCGGTGGAGGAGATCTAGGAAATCCTCTTGTGGGTTTGTGGAAGCTTGGTGACGGCTAGGGTTTGTGGAAACCTGGCTCTGATACCATGTTGAAATTAGTTGATGATTTTATTGATTGTCTCATTGGCATTATATAGCCTTACAGTCATTAATACAATGATCTCAATCATTATGACAATAATCTCATAATGGAATATCCTGTGACATATTCTGGCATTAATGGAATATCCTGTGACATATTCTGGCATCCCAAATATGTCCTCAGGATATTCCTATGTGCTTATACTATACTTAAATATGACACCCAACATACCATATCAACAGTTTTAAGCCCTAAGAACTGTTGGATGTATAAACCGAACCAAACCTGAACAAAACCTGTCTGAACCGAACCGTCGATTGAACCGAACCGGGCCAAACCCAGCATATTGGGTCGGGTCGGGTCGGGTCGGATCCGAGCCAAACCCGACCCGGACCCGAAATCCAATAGGGAACCCTAGCCGCCGGATTTACTGTTCACTCCTATAAATTTTTGCCTCGACATCTGTGCCCAGCCCTCGGAAACCCTAGCCGCCGCGCCGTCATCTTTCTCTGACCAACCTCGCCTGAGCCTTAGGCCGCCCACAGCGACTCCTTCCCCTCCGCGCGAGCGCCGCCCGCGTCCGCCACTCGACTCCCCGCCTCGAGCAGCCCCCAGACCCCGTCGGCCTCCCCTGACCCCGCAGTCGACCCGAGAGCCTCGACCTCAGCCCGACTCCGACAGCCGCCGAGTCCAGCGCCCTCGACAACTTCCCCCTCAACCCCTCGACCCACCGCCAGGCCGCCCGACGTCGACCCCCGCCGCTCGAGACCCGGCCGCCTGAGCCCTAGCCGCCTCGAGCCTCGTCGACCCATCGCCGGTCGCATCCGCCGTGTCCACCAACCACAGTCGACCCAGCAGTGAACCTTAGACTCGACACAGCGACTCCGCCAGGATACAGTTCGAGTCGGACACAGCAGACAGGACACGGACGCGTGAAAACTCAGATTCACGAAGCCTTGTTCAGGCACCGTTTTCTCCCTCCTCGTATCTCCGTTTTCAATTCTGTCAGTTGCTACGCGTAGACTGTATAACCCCCTCGGTGCCCGTGCAACCCGCTCGGTGCATCGCATCGTGTGGTGATCGCAAACCGCGATCCAAAAACAGAAAAAACAACGCCCTGTTTCACCCCGGAACTGAGTACGCCCCTCCAAACGGGACGACTTGGTCGCACGCGGTCTTCAACGAAACGTGCGCGTCGTTGATACGGACGTGTGGGATTTTGCAGAAGTCGTTTCGGATGTGCGTGCACACTGGAATCAACGCGAATCCGCCGACACCGTCCTGTATCCGTCCTTTCTAGAATATGCTGTAACTTTGTGTACACACGTCGGATCGAGACGAAACTTGCGCCATCGGACTCGTAGCAATACGCTGGTCCTGTGACCCAAGTTTGGTTCGATTCTGAGAACATTGACAAAATCGCGTATCGTGGGCCCCACTAGCTCCACTTGACGGGCGATTTTGTGATCGGCTCATCGAAATCCAATTCTGGAAGTTTTGTTGGGTTCGTATCATCATTTCTGACTTGTAGACACTGAGTTTGAGAAATTTGGAGACCTTTGACCCAGACACGCTTTTTGGTACAAAGTGGCCCACATGTGGCCCCCGCTTTGGTCCGGAAATGTCATTTTTGCCCTTGTGTCCAAATTGGACTTAAGGACAGGCATTTCTAGCTATTTGATACCTTTTAAGACTGTTGGTGATGTTTATTATAGCTTTTGGAGGAGTACCTACAGGACCACTGATACCGGGACGACTGTTGGTATTCCAACCCCAGGCAAGTGTACCTTGCCAAACTCTGCAGTATTGTTACATATTTTCCTTGCTTTATTAT
The DNA here is from genome assembly GCA_036927795.1 of Iris macrosiphon. NCBI lineage: Eukaryota > Viridiplantae > Streptophyta > Magnoliopsida > Asparagales > Iridaceae > Iris > Iris macrosiphon. Next base: position 107,136,100 of record JAYESA010000009.1, on the reverse strand, counting down.
ATTGTTGTGCATGCTTAACCTAGGGCCGTGTGACTTACTTAGCGTCCGATTATTAGTCTGGTGCCAGCACTGTACGCAGTGTTGGGTACTGTCATCTAGAGATGGACATTCGTGACACTTTATATTCTCGTACTTGTCTTACCAAGTACACTATGACCCAGGACACTTGACACCATTCATGAGACAGGATCTTCTTGAGATATTCGTGGTGATTCTGGATAGGATACAGGACTTGACAGAGATACTATATACTTAGATACATTATGACTTGTTGCATTAGCTAAGATCCCGCTTGACATGGACATGAGACGTTATGGTCATGATATGCGTGGTTACATTGGGTGGAGAGAGACACACAGGCTACAGGCTGTTTCATAAATATATATCAACTACTATTGTGAGGTCGTAGACTCTCGAAGAAGAGCTAGGCACATTACCGGTTATTACCGCTACCGGCTCCCCGACACAGAGCTGGTAGTGGCTCAGCCTGAATACTCGTGATGCTCTCACTTGCATTTTCACTTAGATGGTTACTTACTTGCCCTATTTGTTCCATTAATTTTTCTGCACTGCATTTATTTTGGCATGAGCTTTCTTGTACCTTGCTATGTCCCCTGAGGACCTGGATCCGGATTATGTCCCAAGGACTTGCAGACGAGATCTATCCCGAGATATACGGGACCGGAGCAGAAGCAGATACAGGAGCTGTACCGACACCCGAGGACGAGGTGTTAGCTGAAGACTTTTCCTGAGCATCCATGTTTCATGCTCAGTATTTATTTATTCAGTCATTTATATTTTGGTCTGTTGAACCATTGTATCAGATATTTATCGGGTTGTTCCCCGAAGCACTTTGTTGAGACTGGTTGATGATTTACATTCCTTATATTCTGTGGATCATATTTTATATCTTGTGTGGATGAGATTAGATGTGCCATGTTGTCGTAGACTTGTTTTTACAGCTTAAGTACGCCCTGATGGATCCATTAAATTGGGTTGTCCATCGGTGTGTGCTGCTGGCCATTGCCACGTGTCTAGTCCCTCGGTATTTTGGGACTGGGGCGTGACATCATCCCTATCAGCTTGCGTTCATTGAAATCGACATATCACGCCAGGTTCGACACGTGCCATCAGAAAATCTCAACTTTAAAATTCAGATGCTTATTATTAGTTTATCATACCTACTCAATATAAATGGGGCTGGAGGCTTGACCCAACTACTATTGGACCTTCGTGTTAGGTGCAAATCTGGATGCCTGCAAAATTTTTTTTAGTCTTTTCTTGTTTTGGGATTGTCTTTCATTTTTTTCTTGATATCCATCATTGTATTGAAGATGTTTGTCACGATCTAAGGTAAGTCCCAAAGGTACTTTGCTTCGTCCAATTATGGCTATCTCCGAATCCTTCAAAGTGAAGGCCCGATCTCGGATCTTCCATCGCAGTCGACAATTTTTTCTACCTCTTTTCAAATTTTATCTCCTTTCAATCTCAACATGGTAGCAGATAGTTCATGTTTACCAGCTCTAAAGGCATCTTAGTTCCTTCTCCACGGATGCGACGCAGGAAGGAACTAACGGTGACAATAAAAAATATGCTTTCCCTACATTATGAATACGAAATACTTTACTCTTTTCCATACATATCGGACAAGACATAGTACCATGAGTACTCTACCCCGATAACATTTGTATGTTGGAAAATCATTGATGGTCCACATGAGTGATGCTCTCATCTGAAAGTTCTACTCGTTCGATAATATGTTTGAATGTCTAACTGCTACAATTGTTTTAACTCATCCATCAATGGATGCAATTAGATATCGATGTTCTTCTTTGGTTTTTTTGGACCGGGTATGATAAGTGTCAAAAATATGTAAGGAGTCTTCATTCAAATCCACGGTGGTAGATTCTAAGGGGTCAAAATCACCGGCCAACAAGAGTATGAGATCCCCACTATCCGAAATGAGTGAATCCATTAGAACATAAAACCAACCGAATATTTTTAGGCTCCACAGCAAATTCAGGATGACGCCGATCAACATGTTGTTATGCCTCTCCATCGAAAGGATGAGATAATTCTGATTCATCTATCTTTCGTTCCTTGCTATGCCACGTCATGTATTGTGCTCTATTTGCGTATATATACATCCTCTATAGACTCTTTATAATCAGAAAAACTGCATGTACTTGTAGGGATGCAACCTTGCTCGGGCAATTTACTTTTCTTTGTCCCGAATTGGCTTGTACCAATCCTCGTGATAGAAAATACATTTGTCTTAATCATTATTCTCCTTGTAGGACAATATACAACCGTTTCAATAATAATATATCTTTTTCGTAGCCTAATCAGGGTTTTTGTATCATCATCTTCGACTTGTAAAAGTTTCAGGAAAGTCTTTCGATCCTTTTGGCAATAACACTCTAACAAACAGAATTATCCAGTTGTAGCATTCCTACGACAACTTAAAATTAGATTTGAGGTTCAACAACTGCATCTCCACCGACAGGACATAATAAGAATCACAACCCGGGTATAACGGAGTATCGGTATCATTGAATATATCATAGAAGTTCTTTACGTCAGGATTCGGATCCTCCGGATCAAAACTAGGACCGATGGTGGCAAATACCAACTCACGTGCCAGGTTTTGCTGTTGATATTTGAAGTGATCTCTGAAAGTGGACTATCCCACGTCCGTATTGAAGGAGGACTGGTATTAAGAAAACAAAGGTTCTCCTTGAGCTGTCAACTTCTTATAGTTCGGTACGAAACCCTTCTTGTAAAGATTCTCCCTCACGAGATCCACCTCTTTGAATGGTCGATTATGACATTTGACACAGGGGCACTTGATGATCCTCTCGTCGATGAAATAAGTTTGGCTACTGGCGTATTTGAGAAATTTCTCAACGCCCGCCTTATCATCTGTCAAACCAATCATGCTTTCACGTCGCTGATTGTAGATCAACGAACAGTCAACTAAGTATCAACTCATTGCTTTCTTACCCGTAAATAATTTTGCACGTATCATATATATTCAAAGAATATAGATTAAATACAAGTACCAAAAGAAAAAAAAAACATAAAGACGGAGAATATGAAGCTTGATAGTTGATTTAAACTAATTAATAAATAAAATAAATAGATATATTTAATTAAATCATTTATTTTAACTTACTTTATCCAATCAATTGAAGTTAAACCTACATAGACTAAAATCCTATAGAATAAATCAATTGTTAATCCTAAGAAGAGAAAACCTACCCAAATTTGAATAAAGTTGTATATAAAGTTTTTTAGTATAACATATAGTCAGAAGATTAAAGTTTTAGTTATAACAAAATAACAGACTTATGCATCATAAAATTAATTTTATGTGTAAATTATATATATATTTCTTTAAAATGTAGAGAAAGTAAAAAGACTAAATAGTATCAAGGATAATTATCTGGTGAAGACTTAAAATAAGATAATATTGAAAATATTTCATGAAATTCTAGACATGTTAGTTAATGTTACTACCAATGGATAAAACAACAATCGATAAACTCATTTTAATATAATCCTAAACTAAATAGGTTTCCTTAAGCTTAATCTTAATCTTATTCTAAAAATCCACCAACCTATTCTCATGCCCATATCTATATATACATCTATAAGGTACTAAAACCATCTCTTTTTAATTTCAAACAGCCCCTAATCCACCAACCTATTCTCATGGCCACCAACCTATTTTATTTGTATATCAGAGACATCAGGGCCAAAAACTTGTTCTTTTCTTTCACTATTTTTGCAATCAAATAGTACATCCTTCATTTTGAATACACCATTATATGAACTGTAATAGACAGTGGAAAATTTAATTTTTTTTTTTTTTTTTACCAAACTAGGAGGCTGCAGGCAGATGCGGCGGACTCAGAATGTCGTCTAAGGAGGAGGAGGCGACGACGCTCCGATTTGGGCAGAGGCAGAGGTGGTCCGAGGGGCAGCGGCTCACCAAGGAAGAAGAGACAGTGGCGGCGAGGGGCTCACAGGGGAAGAGGAGGCGGCGACGACAACGCACAAATCACCGGGGAAGAGGAGGCGGTGGCACAAGCTCACCGGAGATAATAAGAGGGGGGGGGGGGGGGGGGGGGGGGGTTCTGGGAGGGAGGGATTGGGGGGTGGGAGGAGAACAGAAGTTTTGAGAGAGAAATGAAATGAGAAAAGAAGTCCTGAACGGCTAATTTACATTTGGTAGCGACAGAAATGTTCCGTCGCTAACAAAATATCGACGCCACAACGACGAAAATATAGATATGTCTCATATAAATTATTATGTCGCTAGTCAGTCGGTTGTTCGTCGCTACGTCGGCAACAGATTACGTTCCATTGTTGAGTTCCGTCGTTATTTTACAATATTTTTATAGTGACATAAAATCTAGAGTTCTAATAGAAACTTGGGGTAGAAGATGAACTTTATTGAATCTTTTAAAAATAGAGGGAAAAATGGTTACAAATTATTTCTAAAATTGAACTTAGAAAATACAATCTCTCATACATTCCTCTCTCCCATTTCAACTATTTATACACTATGATTCAGTACAAAGAAAGATTCATCCTAATTATACGTCGACCCTTAGCTCTGATACTCAAGTGTATATGTAGTATTAATAATGACAACTTACCTAACATGTGACCGTCTCAATCAAAAAGTGTAGTGTTCTTAGTAATCCCGATCATAATCAATCAGAACAATTATTGAAAACTTCTTGGCAAAGAGAGGCTTGACATAGCCGATTCTAATATACGATCCAGTTTGTTCTATTTGAGAACACCGAGTATCCCAAACTATTGTCATCCCAACTTCTTGGCGGATACTTTCTGAAATATACAAATTGTGTAGTCGCGCACAAACTTTTCATTCAAAAATGGTTTCAGCAATATATAATTCAAGCGAGAGAAGACGCAACAATGCAAATAAAACGAGAGGGCTTTCATTCAATACTTAAGATTGCAGAAAGTAAAAGGAGAGACAAAATTCACATGTACGACACGACGGACGTCTACATAGAAATCTCTGAAATAACAAACATATTTCGATAGGAAAAGGAAAGAGAGATGGTTCATCTGCGCTGCGTGAGCAGAGAGTGGTGCTTATTGAGGATTAGGCGGCCTGCTGTTGGCTGCAGAAACTCTGGAGCCCCACTCGAGCAACTCTTTGCTGGTATCATCCTTGTGCGCGATAACCTCGATGAAGCACAGGGAGTCCTTCTTTGGGCCCGTTGCCGTCGCAATAGCCTCCTTTAACTCCTCTTCACAGAACACTTTGGCAGTCCAGCACTTGCCCTGGCCATTGTGGATTGCTTCGACGAATGCAGTGTAGTTCCAGTTCTTGATAACATTGTAAGGGCCATCGTGGATCTCCACTTCAATGGTGTAGCCTCCATTGTTTATGAGGAAGATGATCGTGTTCTGCCCGCACCTCAGCATTGTTGACACATCCTGGGCTGTCACCTGAAATTCAATTTTGCTCAATACCACCGACCGACCAACCGTCCAACCGACCACAAGTATATATATATATATATATATAAGAAGAAGTTAACAAGGCGATAGATTTTTGTACCTGAAAGCTTCCGTCCCCAATGAATGCAATCACCCGCTTGTCCTTGGCAGCCTGCGCATAACCCAAAGTCGCCCCCACCGACCAACCGATCGATCCGTACTGCATTTGGAACTCATATCTGCAACCAAGCAAGCAAGCAAGCCGATTAAACATGAATCAAGTACACAATGCATTCCCGACTACATGCGAATAAAATTGGTAATTGAACTGAATTTACCCACCCGCATCCCTCAGGAAGCCTGAGCTTCTGGCAATTGAACCATGAATCCCCAGTTTCAGCGATGACAGCAGTGTTCCCAGAGATCATCTTCTGGATGTGCTTGAAGAGCACGTTGACACGCAGCGGCTCCTTGGGTGCAGCATCCAGTGGCTGCCCATCCGGCACAAAGATACGATGGTAATTCTCGTACGCCGTGGTGTTCTTGTTAAGCCTCTTGGCCAGCGCCCTGAGGAAGTCCTTCATCAGAATGCACCCGAATGCTGGACCGTTGGCAATCACCACCCTGTCAGGCTGAACTATGATGGCCTTCTCCTTCTTGAGGAGGAGGGAGTATCCGACAGAGCTGTAGTCGTTGAAGATGGGGCCCGCGAAGAGGTAGGCGTCGGCAGACTCCACGATCTCGGCACAGAAGGCGGTGCTGACCGCACCCCAGTAGGTACCAATAAACCTCGGGTGGTGTTCCGGGACGAGGCCTTTCCCGGAGGGCATGACAGCCACCGGGTAGCCAGAGGCATCGGCTAGCTCAACGAAGGCCTCGCCGGCTTTGGCCACACGGATCTTCGGCCCGCCCACCAAGACCGGCTTCACCGCTTTGTTCAGGAAGGCTGCTGCGGCCTCCACTGCGGCCTCGAGACCCATCTGGTTGCTCACTCTGCACGCACACATTAACAACAACGCATTAAGAAACACGAATTCCAATATACATGTTGAAACATGAAAGAAATGTACTACTGACTGACTTAGGAGCGAGGAAGAAGGGGACGGGGTCCCTGCTGAAGGTCGGGTGCGGGATCGCCGGCAGGTTGCATCCTATGCTGATGTAGACGGGCTTGCTCTCCTTGAGCGCGGTCGAGATGGCCGTGTCGATGAGCTCGTGCGCGTCCTCCAAGTTGTTCACCACCGCCTAATTAAGCACAAACCATTCATTCAGTACGAACCCAGAATTGTTATAATTTTAGAGAGAGAGAGAGAGAGAGAGAGAGAGAGAGAGAGAGTGAAGACCTGGAAGCATGTGACTGTCTGGAAGCATCGGAGCTCCTGCGAGAAGTCCGGCAGGCCGATGGTGTGGTGGAGTATGCGGTTGGTCCCATAGTCGTTGGAGTTGGGCCCGCCCACGATGCATATGACGGGGAGGTTCTCGCTGTAGGCCCCAGCGATGGCGTTGAGGACGGAGAGCCCCCCCACGGTGAAGGTGACGACGCAGGCTCCGACCCCGCGGCTGCGGGCGTAGCCGTCGGCGGCGTAGCCCGCGTTGAGCTCGTTGCAGCATCCGACGTTGGTGAGGCCTGGCTCGGCGATTAGGTGGTCGAGGAGGGTGAGGTTGAAGTCGCCGGGGACGGTGAAGACGTCGCTGACGCCGATCTGGACGAGGCGGCGGGCCAGGTGGCGGCCGAGGGTGGCCTCCGAGGGGAGGGGGTGGGAGGCGCAGGGGGTGATGGTGGAGGGGTGGCTCGATGGGGGGCTGCCGACCACGCCGTTGGAAGCGGGTTTGGATGCTCCGTCGACAGATCCGATAGTGGTATCCATTAGCAAAGAAAGAAAGAGAGGAGGATGATGATTAGTGGTACCAGAGAGCAATGAAACGAGTTGTTGTTGTTGGAATGATGTGGAGTAAAAAAGAAAGGGAGATGGTTATATATATACACACATATGTGGGGGTAGAGTGCATAATTATTTTCTCTAAGATTATCAATTTTTGCAAAAATAAATAACCTTCGTTTAGAAAAAAAAAAAAAAAAAAAAAAAATATATATATATATATATATATATATATATATATATATATATATTATTTTGATTTAGTTTACATCTAATTTAATTTTTATAATTAACAGATATTAAATTTTGTCTGAAATGACAATTATATCCATGTAATTTTATTTTTTTTCTATTCTCTCTTCCTCCTCTCTCTCTGACAGGCTCCCCCCTCCTTTTTGGCGGTGGCGCAGCCGTAACGGCGTAGCGCGGTGGGGGCACGGGGAGGAGTGTGGGAGCGGGTGTTGGCGCGAGGAGGAGGAGGACATGGGTGGGAGAGTGGGGATGGCCGGTGCGAGGAGAAGAGGTGCGGGGGTGTGGGTGGTGACGCAGGGAGGAGACGAGGCCGCAGTGGGGGTGGCTGGGGGGGGGGGAGGGGCGGAGCTGTTGGGGGGGGGGGGAGGGTTGGTCAGACAAGACATGGATGAGAGGAGGGAGGAAACGGAATTGGACTGGAGAGTATTTTGGGTATTTCAATTTTTATTAAAATAGTCACTATCGTTCACTTCTATCGAAAAGTTAATAGAAACAATTATTTTGATCCAATTACCAAAGAATTTAATTGCTTATTTGATCTTTTAAGTTTTAATTTACAAAATATGTCTATATTGTGGAGGGGGGAGGACAAACCAAAACTGTGGGTCTGTTGTCTGGCTTTGTTTGTGCAATGGTTTTAGAATGGCGGGCGATGGATCTCAGGTTTGTTTGGATCCGTTTATTTGGTTCGTTGCACTCGGTTACTATTTTAATATTGGAACTCTTACCACATCTTTGCTTACTATCATTCCAGGGGTGGTACTGGTCCAGGACCAGTATTACAATGGGTGGTCAACTTTGGAAATTGGTCAAGAACTGACGGAATCATAATAGAAGACCATGTATTGTTTAGTATCCCATAGATTAGGAAACAGTGTAGGTAGGGGACAACATAAAGGGAAATTCATTCATTCTTTCCCATAGAACGACTAGTCAAAAAGAACTTTGTTTTTCTTTCTTCTTAGTATTGAAACTATATTGGAAATATAAATTCTAGAATAATGGATGGACGTTCCTTTCTTTGTTACTTAAAAATCATTGAATATTTTTGATGAAAAATGGGGAGGAAGATGAATTAAAAGACCCATTAATTAAGATCCTATTTCTCAGCCGACGATCAATGTTGTTGAGTGTTGCATGCGGTGGTGGGGGTGGAATGCTGGTCACGGATGACTTTTCCGAACTAACTCGTGGGTCATATAAGAACAACAGCCACACCGCCAATTGCGCAAGCCACGGGACAAGTTTTTGCGTCCATATGTCACATCATTCCGTAGTTAAAGTTGCTTTCCTTCTCCCTGTATTTTAGCTTAGAATAATCTCTCTCAATAACTTTTGGTGGTAATTTTGAAGAACTAGTTCATACCAAATGTCCTTGGCTCTTTTTTGTTTTTTGAAAAAAAAAAAGAAAAAGAAAAAGGTCTTTTGAAAAAAAAAAATTTGTTAAGGAAAGAAAAGAAAATAAAAAAAATAAAAAAATTAATAATAAGAGCATTATACAAAGTGTTAATGATTGTCATCATTTTATATAGTCCTGTAAATAGTAAAAAAATTAAAAAAATTGGTAATCCTTCTATATTTTGGACTGTTAATGACTAATAAAATTTTGACATTTGTGAATATGTGAACACTTAAAACTTTTACAACCAAAGTAAAAAAAATTGAGAATTGCATATACAACATCGAATTTAATTGAAAATGTTCCGAGAGCAACGAAGTTAGAAAAATTACGAGAGCAGAAACAAAACGCGATTTTGGTGAAAAAAACGTCCTTTAAATGGTGTTTTCGTACAAGCTGACGTCATCCTCCGTTCTCTCCCTAACATTTAACTATCCCTAACTTTCTAACTCTCACCAATTCCTTCATTAGCATAGAAACGTCATTTAAAAGGACGGTTCTATCACATATCCGCTCTTTTAAAGCGTATTTTTGAACATTTTGTATTTTTTTTTACTTGTCACAGATCCAACGACTACCGATGAAGCAAAAAAAAATGGTCACTACTAAAAATTGCGGGATTAGCGACGCTAAAAATATCGCTAAATTGTAAAATTACGTCGTTGAAATAAAATTGCGACGTTTTATAATTATCTTAGTCTAGTTAGTCGCAGACTTAAAATACGTCGCTATACGTCGCAACTAGCGACGTATCTTAGTGACGTTTGAACGTCGCAAAATTTTTACCAATTAGCGACGTTCTGCGGCGCAACGTCGGTATATGAGCGACACAAATTTAGTCATAAAACGTCGCTGATGTTTCTATACTTAGTGACGTTTACTGTGTCAATAAACGTCGCTGACATTCTTCCGTTAGCGACGTTTAGCAACGCATGTACGTCATTTTTGCATGTAGTGACGTTTAGCAACGTATTTTAGTTACGTCTTGATGACATGGCAGAGATTGTCAAGTGAGCAAATTAGCGACTTTTTGCGACATATTTGCGACGCCTTGGTACAGGGATAGCGACGTTCTGATACCTCTCTGCGACGTATTTGTACGTCGCTAGACGTTGGTAAACATCGCTAAATTGCTGTAAAATTTTTAAATAAATTACAGATTGTTACATAATAATTTATATAACAATATTCAGCCTGTAATTTATACAAATATATTCATAGTTTATAAAAATAGATTGCCACACAAAAGCAAATTATTAAACACCGATAAAATCAAATCTACTGTCACTGTTGGCCAATGTCATACAAATTCATACATACATAAAAGTCTGAAAAAATATCCTCATGTCATAAAAAGAATATATACAACAGACCAAACAATGGGCCAATGTCACACAAATTTTCAAAAATGGGCCAACTTCACACAAACTCATAACTATCTGTCCAAGCTAGGACTAATGCTGATTAGGAGGAAGATGAGGAACACCGCCGCGCAACTGGGATACGATATAGTCCAACTGGCCCTGTGAAAGCACTAACGATGTCGAACTAGGAGGCAATATTGTCGGTGGAGTCGGTGTCGATGTCGGCGAACCAGGAGGACGTATCCACTCCAATGCTGATAGGCGATCATTATATGAATCCATGTCACTACCAAATTTTCTAGAAAAGAGTAATTTTGGTCTTTTCATAATTAATTAAATATCGTGCATGATGAATATTTATTTATTGTATTATTTATTTATTGTTAGATGTTAAAATTTATTTTGAACTTGTGTTATTGAACCTAACTAGTTTAGATTAGATCCATGAACCAATATTTTATTCTAGTTACAATTGAGCCCAATAGTAAGCTCAATCATTAGGAGGATGATTAATTAAGTTAAACCAATTAGACTAGAACCTTCCTTCCTTAATTATTATGACAAGCCCCAAGGGGTATTTTAGATATTACATAGTAGCTTGGGGAAGGGGAAAGGGGGCGGCCTAGTATTAGAGGGAGAAAAAATTCTCTGTCTTCATTTTTTATTTCAAATCTAGATCTAGAATTTTTTCTTCCAAATTTATTCATTCCCACATCAAATTATACCCAAATTTTTTCCCAATTCCTTCCCAAATCATCATTAGTGGCTTTTAGAGCATGGATATACAAGGAGGAAACAAGGATCTACAATGAGGAGTAAGGATCTACAAGTTTGAGACTCTTTTCACTCAATTTGGAGGTTTCATTGGGAATCCATCTCCCAAAAGGTACAATTCAATTTTTCTCCTCTAATTAGACTCTATATTTGTATTTTAATTATTAGGAACCACCCCATATGCTAAGGCTACCCATAGAAATTGAAATTAGGTTCATAAGAGGCCTATGGAGAAAGTTATGTGATATTTTGTGTCAATTTTGGGAGAATTCCGAAATTGACACATCTTGTGTTTGTCAATAGGTCAATTAGACCAAATTGACATGTGTTTGTTTGTGTGTGGCTAGTGTCGTATCCACAATTGGATACATGTAGGTCGTATTCTGACAATTTGGAGATACAGGTTGATTTGGGGGTTTTCCTCCGATACGGGGGGTTTGAGCATGTCATATTTTGACATGGACACGTAGTTGAGTATCTAGCTCTTTGTATTGTTCATAATTATGATTTTAGACTTGTTCGTGTCCGTTGGGATACGTTTGGTTGTGTGATGGAGCCGCATCGCAAGCGTATCATAGATCTAGTGTAATACGAGTGCGGTGCACTCCACGTGTTTGTTTGATTACATTTTAATTCAATCCACCATGGTTATAGCTATTATAATATTATAATTATTATTATTATTATTATTATAATATATATATATATATATATATATATATATATATATGTCACGTCTCAGTCCCAAAATACGTAGGACTAGGACACGTAAACATGCCAGCCGCCTGTATATATGGCAACTCCAATATATGGAAACCATAATACATGCGTACGATGTATAATGAACAATAATTCACAAGTGGTATAACTAATCACAAGTCACAGGGTAATATCTAAATCTCATCCACAGAAATTAAATATACATTAATAACCAATAACCAGGTAACTAGATCTCAATACAGAGTATCTAAAGAGTGACAGTCGGATGGAAACAAATCCACTGCTGAAATAGAATATAAAATGAACAAGATAAACTCCATATAAATACAACATCTAACCAACACGAGGCTCGAAGATCTCCTCGAAATATAAGTAGCCTGTTCGGATCTGCGCTCCCATGAATACTCAGGAACATCTACACCTGGAAAGGGATCAGGTCCTCAGAGGGACATAACAAGATATATAGAAGCATGCCATAATGTAAATACTGAATAAATAAATGGGGTGTGCTAACCATCTAAGTGAATGTAATTTAAAGATCTGGTAGTACGCATGGAAATGTGTAGGCTTGACATATGCTGACGTAATTCACCAATCGTCATGACTGGCTAGTATATGTGTCATATGCCCCCAGACACATGGGTAGCTATGCAATCGACCATCTCCGAGGAGCATGGTACGAAGGTATAACATACAAGGAGGAGGGTGTCCCAAACGTCTACTAGTATCTTCCCCGCCCAATATAGATGTACAAGTCATAAAAATGACGTGGACACCTCCTACTATGATGCAAGTCTCAATAAAATAAACAACTAAGCTACATACCATTACAGGTGTTGCTCATACTGATGGCCAGTCGCGCATGAGACACGCGTCCCTACATGAACTCACTCTGTGACGTGTAATAATATGTGTCAAGGCCTGGGGAGTCATACTAATAACTCCACAACTTTAGGTGGGTCGACTAGACACTAGGTCAGACACAAGTCCTAACGTCAACGCCTTTGTTGACTGCACCCGAGTTTTCTCGGACGCGCACATTTATATAATATTCAAATAAATAAACATGTAACTAAAATAACTGGATTTAAACAGTACAACAAGGCAATGTATACACTGCCTGGCAAGAGAGCTGCAAAATATAACGTCCAGATTTCAAATGCCAAAAGTCAGAAACTATGACCTCAGAATAAATGCCTCCGGATGCTGAAATACACATCACCAACAGTCTCAGAAAATATTAAATAGCTAGAAATGCTTGTCCTTAAGTCCAATTTGGAAACAAAGGCAAAAATCACATTTTCTGGTCAAAGCGGGATCCACATGTGGGCCACTTTGCACCGAAAAATGTGTCAGGGTCAAAGGTCTCCAAATTTGCCAAACTTAGTGTCAACAAGTCCAGAACGTCGATACGAACCCAACGGAATATCCAGAACTGGATTTCGATGTGCGATCACAAAATTGCCCGTCAAGTGGAGCCTGTGGGACCCACGATACGAGATTTTGTCAACGTTCTCAGAATCGAACCAAACTTGGGTCACAGGACCAGCGTATTACTACGAGTCCGATGGCGCAAGTTTCATTTCAATCCGACGTGTGTACACAGAGTTACAACATGTTCCAGAACATGCGGATACGAGACGTTGTCGGCGGATACGTGTTGATTCCGGTGTGCACGCACATCCAAATCAACTTTTGCAAAATCCCACATGTTTGTATCAACGGTGCGCACGTTTCGGTGAAGACCGCGTATGACCAAGTCGTCCCGTTTGGCGGGGCGCACTCAGTTCCGGGTGAAAACAGGACGTTGTTTTTCCTATTTTTGGATCGCGGTTCGCGATCGCCACAGGACGCGATGCACCGAGCGGGTTACACGGACATCGAGGGGGTTACACAGCCTACGCGTCACAACCTACGAAATAAAAAATGGAACAACGAGGAGAGAGAACGGGTTACCTGAACAGGGCTCCGTAGAACGAGATTTTCCTGTGTCCGGTCACTGTGCCGTGTCCTGGTTGCTGTGTCCGGGTTCTATCGTGTCCTGGGTTCTTCCGTGTCCTGGTCAGAGTTCAGGCGGAGGATCGTCTGGGCTTCGCCGTGGAGGCTCAGGGCGTCGCCGGAGGAGGACAGGTGGTGGTGACAGGTGGTGGACAGGGTGGTTTGAGGTGCCGCTCGGGGATCGTCGGGGAAAGGAGGAAGGAGAAGAGGTGATGGGGGTTCCGCTCCGGCCATGGGGAGGCCGAGCAGGGCAGATGTCACGCCCCAGTCCCAAAATACATAGGACTAGGAATACGTAACACGCCAGCCGTATGTATACGAACTCCAATATATGGAAACCATATACACACGTACGCTGTACATGAATATCCAATCCACAGTGGTAATATATGTCACAACAAGTCACACGCAGTTCTATATCTCATCCACAGCACAAATAATAGAATAATAGAAATCAATAAATGAATATCAAAGAAGCAGTCTCAAATAGTAATCTCAAAGTGTGATAGTCGGGTGAAAACAAATCCACTGCAAATCGACTATAATAAACTACTAAGAGAGAAGAGAATAAACTCTAATATAAGAATAAATGTCTAGAAAAGAATAGCAACTAGAATCTCTAAACAGTTGCAATGAATCACATATAATCAGAAGGTAAGATCTCCTCAGACTGATAGGTAGCGTCAAGTCCAGGTCCATACTCCTGCGGGTACTCCTGCTCACCTATATCTGGAAGGGACCAGGTCCTCAGAGGGACGTAACAAGATACAAAAAGCACATGCCAATAAAGTACTGAAAATAAACATCCATTGGGGTCGCCTAACCATCTATGTGAATGCAGTTTGAGAACAACTTTCTAACAAGTGGGCTATCTGGCCATAAATAGGATTGACATGGTTCTCTTGGAGATCCAGGGGCCTACAAAGACACGTCGTCTTTTGAACGGCGGAGGCCCGCCAAGTAGTATAGGTGTCATCATGACCGCGCATCTCCGGCGGAGCGTACGGGTTACACAAGGAAAGTGCAAAGGAGCCCAAATACCTTACTTATTGTTCTCCCCACCCAATGCTCTAAGCATGTCATGTCCATGACACGATAATACCTTTAATAACCGTCAGGTCTACTAGCATGCAAAGTTTCTATTGGCAGTTATCCCTATCCGTCGCACGACCTATATGTACCGGTGGCCAGCCGAGTACGCAAGTCCGTGTCCTACATGTGACTCACACTCGTGTAAGAATAGTGTCATTGCCAATGAAACATAAATGTCTCATGAAAATGGGGTAGTCTCATAAAGTAGGTCCAATGCATATACATAAATAAAAACATAGTACGACGACACCGTCGTTGCACCCAAGTTTCCTTGGACGCGCAGTTTATATAACAGTTAAAATAAATGAGCTAAATAAACAGAAAGTAAACATGCATGCCTCATATGGAATATAAAAACAATACAATGGCAAGGTATACTTGCCTGGCAAGAAATCTGTAAAGTGTACGCGCCCAAATGTCAAGGACACTGAACCTGGAACTAAGGACTCCGAACAAACATCTCCGGATGCTGAAATAAACATCACCAACGTTTCCGAAATGAGCAAAATAGCTAAAAAGTACATCCCTTTCGTCCAATTTGGATACAGGGACAAAATGGTAATTTCGGGCAAAAGTGGGGTCCACGTGTGGCCCACTTTGCACCGAAAAGTGTGCCGAGGGTAACAGTCTCTAAATGGGACAAACTATGGGTCAAACAACTATAAATATCAATACGAACCCAACGGTATATCCAAATGTGGATTTCGATGAGCCGAACAAAATTTTGTCCAAAAAGTCAATTGTGGGGCCCGCCAATTGGCGATCTGGTCAACCGTCTCAGAAATGCGTGAAAATTGGGTCACAGGACCAGCGCGTTACCACGAGTCCAGTGGCGTAAGTTTCTTCCCAATCTGACTGGCGTGCACAAAATACGCACGAGTTCCATAAAAGTTGCGACACGGTGTGTTTCCGCGGACACGGCCTGATTCCGGCGTGCACACGCGTCCGAATCAGTCCCCACGAATTTTCACGTATCCGGTTACGCTGTGTGTACCATTCAGTACACTTGGTACACGGCGGGGCGGTCCCGTTTGGCGGGGCGCGCTCCATTTTCCAACTTTTGGAAATCTGGAAAAAGTGGGTGCGCGCAGTTTTGTGACGAATATAATTCTGTCCACAGCAACTAATAGCATAGGGTTATTTAACAGAAAATAAACTAGGTCAAGTGTTCTACAGGTATAAAAAAGAATCACCGAATTCGGATCTCTGTGGTGGGAGATACGAACTCGGCAATACGGGTGGTCACCGTAGTTTTCTGCGATCCAGAATTCTGTCTGCTCGTGCCGACTTGGGCGCTATTTTTCACCTAGGGGTACACGTTTTCCGAGGTTGGCTATAAAACAAATATGGAAGAGGGTTAAGGGGTGATCATACCGGTGAAGACGGAACAGCGTTTGGTTGAGCGAGTCGACGGAAAATCACTCCGGAGCGAAGGTGCTTCGAGTAGGATTCTGCAGGGCGCGAGGTCGGAGTCGTCGGGATGGTTGGATGGCTTGGTGGGGCTTCTCTGGCTGCGGCGACGGCTCTAGATGGGAAGAGGAGGTCTGGAGATTTAGGTTAGGGTTTTGAAATATAAATATATATATATATCTATTTTTAATAGGGAGAGAGAGGAATAGGGGCGGACGGGTCTGTTTGGTTACGTAGTTGCTGTGAAGTAGCGGGTCCCCTGGGAGCAAGGTCCAAAGGCTGAAGGGGCGGGTCCCGTGGGGAGCAAGCCGCTGAAGGCTAATGCAAGTTTGCTGAATGGGTAGCAAATTCCTAAGGAGTGGGTTAAGTAGTAGTTGCAGCAAGTATACTAAGTAGTTTAGTATTATTACTATTATTATTGTATTATTACTAATAAGCCCGCCTGTGGTTGGCAAGTGCTAAAGTGGCTGCTTTGCTTGCTAGCAATTTGCTAGCAAGTTGAAAGCATTTGCTAAGGATGGGAATAAGAATAACATTGTTATTATTATTATTATTATATTTATTAGTTAATCTTATTTAGTTATTTAATAATACTTCTTTTACTTTATTTTCTTTTTCTTTCTAAGTGTATATATACATATATATATACTTGTATATACATATATATTATATATATACTCATAAGAAAATTCATGAATTAGAATAATGCACAACATTAGGTTAGCAACTGCTTAAGGGGTCTCCTACATGGAATAAATTCTGAAAAATTCTTGATGGTCCCATAAGTCATTTAAGTGTCCGAACACCTAAAATAAAAATTATTAAAAATCTATTTCTCCTATTTAGCCCCTAATTACTATAATTTAATTAATAATTAATAAATAAAGGGTATATACGATTTTTTAGGGAGGGGTTTTACAACAGAGGAGGTGAAGTCAGGGAGGAGGGCGAGGGGGTGATTGGGTTGGTGGAGCACGGGCTGAGACGAGGGGAGGGAGGTGGAGGAGGAAACAGGGAAGAAGAAGAGGGGAGGGCTGCTGCTGGTGGTGGAGGGTGGTGGTGGCAGTCAAAGTCGAGGGTGGCGGCGAGGAGATAGGGGAAGTCGAATGTGGCGGTGGCGAGCTTCACGGGAAGATGGACTGCGGAGCTCAGGGAGGAGGTCGGGGATAGCAGTGAGTCGGGGTGGCTGCTGCTCGACTCCGGCGAGGTCGAGTCGAGCATGGAGGATGGGTGGCGAGTGGCGGAGGAGGTGGCGACGATGATGATGGTGGTGGTGGTGATAGATGATGGTGGTGGGGTTGGCTGTGATGGGGGTAGCGGTAATCGACGGGCGGGGGGGAGGGGGGGGGGGGAAGGAAGGGCGGAGTGGAGGAGGTAGTCGGGAAGGGACAGCGGAGCTCTCCAGCGGGGTCGGCTTGCCGTTGTGCCGGCGAGGTCGGGGTTGGCTTCGGCCATGGGAAGGATGGGGGAGATGGTGAACAGGGGCTCGGGGTGGATCCGGTGGGGGAGATCGGGAAGGAGAGAGGTGGAGGTTGGGAAGGGGCGGGCGGAGCTCTCTGGGGGGGGGGGGGGGAGTCGGCTCGCCGTGGGGGAGGCGGAGGTCGGGGGGGAGGGTAGATGACGGCTAGGGTTAGGGTTAGGGTTTTCTTTTATAGAAATTAATTTAGGGGTAATTAGGTAATTTCATAATTAAAGATATTTGTGGATATTTTAGGTGGGTTCCGTGTAAATCCCATATTGAATACATTTTCATTCTTTCGTTTAATACCACAAACAAGATGACGACTCTGCTGGGGACATCTTTCTCTTCTGATGAGGAAGCAATTGCTCAACACGATGCGGTATCCATGGAATCCGTGAAGAAGACACTGGTCGTCCAATTCGACCAGTCTGCCTATGAAGACATGCTTCGAACCGGGGGTAGCTCTCACTCTCTCTCCGTCCAAGACAACAGGAAGCTGCACAAGGTCTGGATGCCCAAGACATCCTCTACCATTCATGTGGACTCTCCGATCTCTCCGACCTCTCCGACCAATGAGGTGGTAGCATTGCTCCCTCCGTGCCCTACACGTAAAATTCAGTCTCTCGCTACGCGCGGTACAGACGAAACTTCGGGCAAAGCCTCAGCGCTGACCCAGAAGTATCCACTGCGCTCTACGCGTAGGAATCAGTCTCCCGCTACGCGCGGTACAGACAAAACTTCGGGCAAAGCCTCAGCGCTAACCCAGAAGTATCCACTGTGCTCTACACGCAGAAATCAGTCTCCCGCTACGCGCGGTACAGACCAAACTTCTGATGATGCCTCAGCGCCAAGTCAGAAATACAAATCACGCTCAATGCGCAAGACAACATCTGACCTCTACGGGGAACCAGATGAGCGTCGTGATTTTCGCAGGGGGAAGCAAGCGGTGGGGTACTCAACTTCTCGGTCATTACGTCAGCAAAGAAACAATCTACCTACCCTCCGGATTACGCGGGAAGCCAACGGCCGACTGAGGACCTCTTCAGCTTTACGCCAGTCTGAGCGAATCTCCAAATTACGCTAGGCGAAGTCCCACGACGTAAAGTATGCTCAGGCTACGGGAAGGCACCCTCCCCGGGGATTATTCGCTACCCAGATGGCCAATCTGTTGTACACAGGTGGCGTAGGGAAAACCATGGTGCCCAATCTCCGTATGCCCACTGATGGGAACAGAAGGAACAAGCCGTCGTCTTCTTCCTCTACTTCTCCTGACTTGCGCACATATCTAATCCAGAAGCGTAAGGAAAGGGGACCTTCTAACATGTCTATTACGCCCCCTAGCGAGCAATGTTGTAATAGTCATAAAATTGTGATTGACTGCTGCTGTTCTAAAGCAAAATGGTCGATTTTCGACCGATTGAGCTACTCTCAGTCTTTCCCGGAAGAAGAGCCCGCGTATGCATCCGTGAACATGGCTTCACACATACCTAGAGGAGGGACGAGCTCAAGACGTCATCCCTCTGGGCCTCCGAGCCGAAGGAGATTCGAAGACCTCCTCAGGAACACTGAAGCTGGGGTGTTCCAAAACACCCGTGCAAGCTCACAGCACCAGCTTCGTACTCGTCTGATTCCGACGCTGGGGGTCGCCAATCTCCCAGATCAGATGCTGAGAGTATAGAGTCGACTTCTGCAGCGACCTATACCTATCCTTCGAGGACGCCCAGGGAAATGGGAGTTTACGCCGTTGAAGATGAACGCGAGAAAGCTTTACCGTCAGGAAACATGGAACAACGCATCACTGTGCTGGAGACATCGCTAAAACAAATACAATCCATGATGGAGAATATGCACCAGATGATGCTGACTCAGCACGCAGCTGCCATGGCTCAAACGTCGGCCCCGCCAACTCAGATACGTGTGGGGGTAGACTTACCACCATCCAACCCGAGCCAAGAGCCTGCTCTAGATCAAGAGTCAGCAGTTTCTCCGCGTCCTCACTCGGTGAATATATTACCTCCCGTTGGAGTCATGATACAACCAACTCTGCACTACACCGTAGCCCCGCTTCCAACTAAAAATCCGATGCAGGCAGTACAGGAGTTGAAAGCCCAGTTCGACGCCTTGAAGCACAAAGATCAGCTCAAGAAACTGGGAATCAACCAGCCTTACCCAGCTATCTGGGAAGAGGTCCCTTTTCCTCCGAGGTACAAACCTCAGACTATGGCTCTGTTCGAGGGAAAAACATCACCAAGTCAGTACATGAACTATTTCAGTATGATGACGGTGTTGTTACAAGGGAACGACGCCCTCCTCACTCGGGTGCTCAAAGGCTGCCTCTCAGGAGTAGCCTATCAGTGGTACCGTAGCCTGGCGGACAACTGTATTACTTCCTTCGAGGACTTCAAAGCTTTATTCTTCACGCGATTCTACGAAGGTGGAATGGACATGTCTATGTCCTCTCTTATCGAAGTCAAGCAAAGGAAAAAGGAGGACGTTCGCACCTTCGTCGAACGTTTTCGTCAAGCCACCTTACAGATGCCTCCAGGAGTTCCAGACTCTGCGTTAGTAGACATTTGCAGAAAAAACTTCCTTTCCGTAGTCTCGGTGTTTACAGGACCATATCAATTCCATGAGTGGCCCTCGTTCATCATCTCGGCAGTAGCCACCGAAGACAACAGTCGTAAGGCGCGTGACAATGGCATCATGATCTCTGCCTATGATAGGTATGTAAAAGGTCATCTCCCAGCAGCGACCATCCTCGCAGCTCCAACCCCCGCTATCGACAAACTCGTTTCGGGTTAGGGTATGCCACCTCCCTTACGACTTCCAAGTCAGACGAGGACATCTTTTCCTCCTCCCAGAACGGCTAGTCGCCCCCCGACTCACCTGATGCTCTCGAACAAACACTATCAGTAAATATGGTAGTGACAGATCCCTCAGAAGCAGATGAACAGGGTTCTGAGCTGTTTAAGAATGACTCTTGGGCTCAACAAATGGATACGCAGTGGGAATTCTGCTTCGAGCAAAGAGAACCTCCCACCAAGGACGAAGTTATCCAAATTGATGTTGGGGGTGAACTTTCGCCAAAACCGATATTCATCAGCAACAATCTTTTCCCAGCTGAACGGGAAGAAGTTATCCAGCTGATAAAAGAATATATCGACGTCTTTGCGTAGAATTATGAGGACATACCGGGCCTTGACCCGAAGGTGGCTACTCATAAGCTTAATATATTGACCGACTCGAAGCCTATAAAGCAACACCAACGCCGGTTCCGCCCGGACATGATGGACGCCATCGAAACTGAAGTCAAGAAGTTGATAGCTTGCGGTTTTATCCGGGAAGAACAATATCCCGACTGGGTCACCAACGTTGTCCCAGTCATGAAGAAAAATGGAAAAATATGTATCTACATCGATTACCGAGATCTGAATACAGCCTGCCCCAAGGATGAGTTCCCTCTTTCCATCACGGACATCATGATCGACAACACCTGTGGTTTTGAATGCATGTCTTTCATGGACGGATTCTTCGGATACAATCAGATCAAGATGCATCCTGAAGACGAGAAGCACACTGCCTTTCGGACCCCGTTGGGAGTATATTGCTATACGGTCATGCCCTTCGGATTAAAGAACGCCGGGGCTACATACCAACGGGCTATGAGTAACATATTCCATGAGCATTTACGCAAAACAGTGGAATATTACGTGGATGACATAGCCGTCAAGAGTCTCCTCAAAGACGATCACATTCGAGACTTGAGGACGGTATTCGAGTTAATGCGCCAACATTAACTCAAGATGAACCCTACGAAGTCCTTTCTGGGTGTATCCAGTGGCAAGTTCCTGGGATTTGTCATTACCGCCAAAGGCATCCAAGTGGACCCTGACAAAGTTCAGGCCATCGTAGAAATGCGACCGTCCCGCAATCTGAGGGAACTCCGGGGATTTCAAGGCCGTCTGGCCTATATCCAGAGATTCAAATCCAACCTCTCGGGAAGATGTCAGCCCTTTTCGCATCTCATAAAGAAAGGTGTATTCTTCGTATGGGACGAAACCTGCCAGCAAGCATTCGGGGATATCAAACGCTACCTCACCAGTCCGCCAATTCTGGTGCCTCCTATCATGGGAAGACCATTCTTGCTGTACGTTCGAGCGATGGATCATTCGCTAGGAGCTCTTCTCGCGCAGAAGAACGATGTGGGGCATGAACAGGCTATCTACTACCTCAGCAGGATGATGGTCGGAGCCGAACACCGGTACAACCCAGTGGAGAAAGAATGTTTGGCTCTGATGTTCGTTATCCAAAAAATACGGCACTATGTCACCGGCCAGACTATCCATATCATCTCTAGGATCAACCCTCTTTGAGTACTAATGAGCAAGCCAAGTGTTCTTAATTCCCGGCTCGCAACTTGGGCGATGCTGTTAACACCATATGACATGGTATACGTCCCGCAGAAGTCCATCAAAGGCCAAGCGCTGGCCGACTTCCTAGCTGCTCATCCGATCCCCGAGGCCTCCAAATTATACGAGGACATTCCTGACGAAGTTGCAGAATATAATTTCGCAATGGAAAGTGACGCGTGGCAACTGTTCTTCGATGGCGCCTCCAGGACTGGTCCCCAGGGAAACGTGGTTTCAGGGGTAGGAATCGTCCTGGTCACTCCTGATAAACTCGTCATGTACCGAGCGTATTTTCTCAACGAACCATGCTCCAACAATGTGGCGGAGTACAACGCTCTGTTAATCGGGCTCCAAGTCGCTAAAGAGCTGAGGGTCGAGTCCTTGGAAGCTTTCGGCGATTCTCTGCTTATCGTCAATCAAGTCAGAGGAATATATGAAGTCCGAAATCCAGACCTCATCCCCTATCACCGAGCAACGATCGAGATAGCCATGACATTCAAAGGGTTCTTCCTAGAGCATGTACCTCGATCTCAGAATCTAGAAGCTGATGCCCTAGCCAGTCTAGCTGCGGATTTAGCCACTCCAATAAGAAGGCAGGATTCGGTAATCCTTCTTAACAGAGATTTATTTTGCGTAAAGAACAACTTTCACATAGAACGCAGCTACGCCGTGAACACGAATTCCCCTAGAAGAGACTGGAGAAGTCCCTTCATAGATTTCGTCGCATACGGAATCTTGCCGGAGGACCCCAAAGAAGCAGTATCCGTCAAAAGATGATCATTACGCTTCTACTTCGATGCATCTTCGCAATGCCTATATCGCCGAACCTACGACGGACTGCTATTAAGATGTCTCTCTGACGACGAAGTACATCAGATTATCCGGGAAGCTCACGACTGCGTATACGGAGCGCACCAGCCCGGTCCTAAGCTACAGGATCGTATCAGAAGAATGGGCTATTACTGGCCCACTATGATCACAGACGCGATCAACTATGCAAGACAATGCAGGGCCTGTCAGGTTCATGCAGACTTCATACACCAACCGTCTGAATATCTATATCCTACGGTTGCATCTTGGCCTTTCGAAGCATGGGGTATGGATATCATTGGTCCTATTCACCCGTCTTCTTTCAGAGGTCACCAGTTCATAATAGCTATCATGGATTATTTCTCCAAATGGGCAGAGGCGATCCCTCTTGCTGAGGTAAAGGCGCCTGACATAATCAGCTTCATCAAGCATCATGTTATTTATCGCTTTGGGATTCCCCGAAGGATAATCCATGACAATGGGCCTTAGTTCATCAGCCAAGCGTTTCATCGATTTTGCGATAAAAATCGAATGCATAATATTGCCTCTACGGCATATTATCCAGCTGCTAATGGTTTGGCGGAAGCTTTCAACAAAACCATTATCAAACTCTTGAAGAAGTTCATCTCTTCAAACAAAAGAGACTGGAATGAGAAGCTGGGCGAATGTCTCTGGGCATACCGCACAACGGTACGGACACCGACAGGTTGTACCCCATTTTTACTGGTCTACGGGAGCGAAGCAGTTCTTCCCATTGAAATCCAGATCCCGTCGCTCAGGATAGCCGTGACTAATGAGCTGACTCGAGAAAAGAATGACCTGTTAAGGCTTCAAGAGCTGGAAGGATTAGACGAGAAATGCCTCCAAGCTCAACAGCGCATCGCGCTCTACCAAGCAAGCATTTCCAGAGCTTTCAATCATAAAGTAAAGGAAAGAGTGTTCAAAGTCGGCGAGCTAGTTTTAGCCGTAAGAAGGCCGATGATTCTTACTCACAGGAGTAAAGGGAAATTCCAGCCCAAGTGGGAAGGTCCCTATGTGATCGAGACAACGTTCTCGAACGGCGCTTACATGTTAGCCCAACCTAATGGAGACCTGTTAATGGCTCCTATTAACGGTAAATTCCTGAAGAGGTACTATGCTTAACCTCCTCCGCTCAAGTGGAATATAGCGAGAATCTCAATTCTGACAAAACTACTTCCACAACGAAGCTAGTTAGGTCATATTCTATCATGTCCGTATGACCTCTGAATAGGTATGTCCTGCTAGAAGTTTATCGAGAGTTTATCACGTCCATACTACCTCTGATATCATTCTCACCCAAACCTGTCATTTACATTCCGAAATGATGGGTCCACAAAGTCAGAAAAGATTTGCTTTATTTATTCCCGAAAGGAGCAAAATTACATTGGGGAAGCGAAGAGAAGAAAGGGTACATCATTGTGGGGGAGCAGTCAGATCGCGAATCAGCTTCGCCAGTGCAGCCACTCTCTCGTCCCTGGAAACCAAGGCATCAGCACGGGCCTGTTCCAGTCGTGCCTCGGGATTGTTCGTGAAGGACAGTTCGACCCTTGCCCGGAGAGAGCCAGCTCGGGCAGCTTCTGCACGCTCCAGGTCCCGTCGTGCGGTGCTCAGTCGACCAGTCGCTATGCCTAGACCTGCCAGCGACTGAGAATCCCACTCCTCTGCCAGAGCGAGTTTCTCCTTCAACTTGCGAACCCTCGCTGCGTTCCCTTCGTGCTCGGATTGACACTTCGTCTCAAGAGCAAGAGCCTCCTCCACGACAACTTTTCTTTTATCCACCTCCAGCTTATGTGCTTCGATGGAATTATCTAAGCTCTCCAGCTGTTTGGTAAGCCGCGCAATCATGGAGTCGTATCTGGCCTGGACTTTGGCTTCAAAACTGTCCCGAGTCAGCTGCAAGTATTCGTTAATAGGTTGCTCCAACCCATTAACCATCGCCTCCAGGGCGTCAGCTACCCCAGAATCGCCGAACTCTCTGACAGCCCCAATCGAAAACTAGGAAGCCTTCTTCAGACGCTCAAAATCCAGATTCTTCGCCAACACCATTGATATCAGCGTGTTCAAATTGGTGTAGAAGGTGCTGGTATACAGCTCGGTCAGCGCAACCAGATCTGGTTGGAAGCCAGGAGTGGCCACGATATTGGCGAGTTCCCCTCTAGGAATGATTGCGGACGAGGTGGCCACAACTGTCGCCTCGACAGGTGGTACGACCAAAGAAGGTGCGACAACGACGGTCGAAGTCATCGGCATACTCGCAAGAGACGAGGTCACGATGATTGGTTCGTCCTCCTCTTGAGGTGACGAAACTACTCCGGGCGAGCTGGCCCCCGAAGCTATTTTCCCCTCGAAGTCGAACACCTCCGTATCATCGTCGGAAGCCCGAGCAGAGCCGGAATGCGCTTCAACGCTATACTCCCCGTTGACGCCATCTCCTGAGAAGAGGACAAGAAAGTTGATATCAATATGATAGTAATCTTTCTAAGAGGAGACATAAAGATGACCTTTACCCGTAGCCAACGGTATATATGCCGCGTCTGCAGCCGATGTAGCTATATCACGCCTTAATGACGCAATACGAACTGTCATACCTGGGGAAGGAGGTGGGCCAACCGACATCGCCAGGAGCTCCACCAAGCCTTCACCGAGACGCGGTCGAGGTTTGTCAGTTGGAACCTCGCTGGTCATGATCACGGACACGGCAGGAGTTTCCTCCGTTGCTGGTCCAGGGGAAGATTCTCCCATTCGCCTCGGCCACACAGGCGATTTTATTGCACTACCGGAGGTAGTGGCAACGACGGCAGCCTCAAGTAGGAGTCCTCCGGCACCGCCAGCCGAAGCTGAGGGTCCCTCTCCGAGAGGCGGGAAACCTCCAATCAAAGGGACATCCCCAACAGGAGGGGCAGCAGGTTCCTCTCTAGGAGCCTCAATGCTAGGAATCCGGAGAGGGCGATCAACCGTCTTCTTCTTCCTCTTGCGAGGGGAAGTCTGCATCGAAACAAGAGCCCTTCGCTTCCCAGAGACCGCCAAAGCCCCCGCAGGCGGAGGCACTTCGCACCTCGGCACCGACACCAGGGGCTCATCCGGAGTGACGGACTCCTCACCCTCGTCAGATGAAACCGAGGGGACTTCGATTCTTCCCCCAGGCTTGGAAGAAGGCACCCTGAAGCTTTCACGCATGTTAAAATTGCGATGGAGGGTGTTGATCGCCACGTAGAACTGAGCGTACGAATGGAGGATCCGCAGCTCCGTGGAGAGGGTGGCGACCGGCACGATAAAGATTGCTCCCGTGCAGCCCATGATGAAGTACCGCCATCCCCTGGCTCCATCAATGAGTCTGTCACTACCACATTTCCAGATAAGGGCATTTGTGTAATTTCACTATTTTGAATAAATATGTATTAATTTTATCTGCTGAGTTTTATAAACTATTTATATATTGTTAGTGATATTGGCTTTAGGTCAAACCCTAGAACTCATTAGGACTAACCCTAATAAGAAACCCTAATTTGAAAACCCAATTCTAGTGAAACCCTAGAATTTTAAAATTTAGGTGGAACCTCAAACCCTAGAAGGGCTAAACCTGAGTTATTTGGGCTCTACATGACCTAACCTGGGGGTTTAACCTAAAACTATACATTAGAAACCCTAACTTGGTTTATTATAAAAGGGAACCCTCTTTTTCTTCATGTAGAAAGAAGAAACCCTAGCCTCCATCAAGAGAGCCATCTCCCTCACCCCAAATTCGGAATTTAAGCCCTAGGATTCCATCCTCCTCCTCCAAAGCAAGGGAAGCAAGGAACTTGGGTCAAGGAACCTTGGGGAAGAAGAACTTCACAGGGAAACCATCTCCCTATAGGTAAATCTGAATTTTTTAATTCTTTAATCCTGTTTTTCTAATGTTAATGCCCATTAGGAACCCACCCTGAGGTTTAGATCTTGATTTCTAGGGTTCTACGTGAAGACCTAGGAGGAACTAGTGTTTTGGTGACCCACATTGGTTTTTCCCTAATTTTTCGTGAACCCTAACCCTAGGTATTTGTATGTAGACCTATTTCATCCTCCAACGTATGAGTTAGATCTCAGTTCTTAGGTTTCGAGTGGGGATTCAGGATGTCCTTGAGTAAACTCGTTTTTCTGCACACCAAGTGTTTGGTGATATGTTTATTAGGTTTTACCTATCTCTGTATTTTAAATTCTGCATAGTTGTTATACCAATCTGTATACCTAGCTATTTGTGTATTAAGTATATAGGGGGTGGTGATTTAAGGTTGCTGTACAGTCGGGCATTGAGGGGAAAGACTGAGCAGTCGAGTTTTGGGGGAAGGGTATTCCCCTGCAGTGAATGTGTGTCTGGGTGTTAGGGTTTTGTATTATGTGTGTTAGAACCGTGTCAGTGTATTAATGTCTGTGTATAATTATATTGTGTACAGTGTGTGTGTGTGTGCAGGTTGGGATTTTCTGTGCAGTCGGGTAGAACTAGTGTAGCAGTGTGGTGATTGGGAATTTCCCAGTATAGCCGGGCTTGTGGGCAGACTGTGTGTGTGTGTTGGTGCAGAGAATTACCTGTGTGTGTGTGGAGGCATTAGATTTTTGCAGTGAGAACTCCCAGGTATGTGACTGTGTGTGAATGCAGTATGTGCATTGGATGTAGAGTCAGGCCAGGTTTCTATGTATCAGGTTGGGGTTGATTAAGGGAGTCCAGTGTGAGTATAGGTGATTAATCAGTAGGCAGTTTTATGTGTACTGTGTTGCTGTGTGTATCAGTGTTAGAATATCTTGTGTTGTGCTGTGTTAGTTCACTTATGTGTATAGCTGTGAGTGAGTGAATATCTAAGTGAACTTGTGTCTATTAGTTAGATACCTGTGTGTGTAGTGGCAACCATTGTCTGTGTGAGGAACCTAGGTGAAACCAGTGTGAGAGCCTATGTGTACCAATATCAGTGTCAGTGTGGAGGAAAACTAGAAGAAGGATGTGTTATTTCAGTATCAGTGTGATATTGATACCCTTTGTTACTGATACTCTCACTTAGCCCCTGATACTTGGCCTGATGTTCTATTACAAGGTTCTTTATGCATAATTATTTAAGAGCAGTGTGCAGTTTACCTGTGTAGTGTAGGTTCTGAGTGTGCAGTTTCCCTGTGTAGTTGTGTGAGTAGTCTGTGTGAACCCTTGTCTGAGTGTGTGTATTTTTCAGTGTGTTTGAACTGTGTGTCAGTTAGGAAATAGTATTCTGTGTATCAGACATTAGGAGATGTGTCAGTGTGAGTGTATACTATGTGAAATTGTATTGTGTGTGTGTGTAAACCTGTGAGTTACTGTGTATGCATTGGGTTGGGATTAATAGTGACCTGTGTGAGTGTTTTCTTTGTGAGTATAGGTAATTACTATGTAAATCAGTGTAGTGATGTACCTTTATTAGCTTAGTTAGCATTGCATTATCTAATTAGTACTTACTAGTTATATTAGTAATCAGTTTAGTTGGTATTAAGTATGGACATGGTTAGTGTTAGTTTCTTGAGTTGGTATTAGGTAGTGATTTAACTTGTAAGCTATATATAAGTATACATGTACTAACTAGACTCTAATATATAAGTATTATGAAATATCATATAGATAACTATGTATTAATGTCTAGTATAGCTAGAAATGACTAGTTGAGTTAGGTTCTGTCCAATATGGACTATTATGATACATATGGACTAGTATTAACTAGTTAACCTAATTTTGACCAGTAAACCTCAATATTGACCTAGAAACCCTATCTTTTTAACTAAACATGTTATTCTTTTAATTCAATATCTGACATAATATTCCATAAATAGGTCTTTGTGATCCCACCTTGGGCATCGATCCTCATTCATTGCTCAGGATCACAGGCGAGTACATTCTCTGACAGTTTTCGTTTTGTTGATTACTTCTATAAATTGTAGTGTATTACATACTTGATTCCGACACTATGGATACACGGGTTAGCACCCTAGATCCCCATCATGAGGAGTCGTGATTGGAATCCATCATGCTAGCTGGGGGATGGGGAACTATTAGTAGATTATGTGATCATATCCAAATCCTTTACATGCATCATAGCTCACCCCACTTCTCAAGTTGGGTGCGGCCTGACCATCTTACATGCATCATAGCTGTTATATATGATTAACCTGACCACTACATGCATCATAGCTAACCATATGGTTAGCCTGACCTACAAGAATCATAGTTAATCATATATAACCAGCCTGATCTAGTCCAAAGCCGATCACATAATAAACTAATATTTCAAACACTTAGCTAGATGTCTATTTTATTCAGATTCACCTGTTCCAGCATTCACTACTTATTGTCTAGTATTCACTATTTATTGTTCATTGCTAGATGCTCTATTGCCTATTTCTATTTTCTCCAGTACTTTACATTTCCAGCATTTATTTTCCATCTTGTATTTCTTACACTGTTTATAGATTTTGTCAATTTAATGAAACTGCTGTTAGTGCTTGTGCTTCGCTCCAATCCTGACTGGATAACATTTTTCAGAGGACCTGGAGAGCTTGTGCCCCACTCATTACGGCCCAGGATTAGAGGGTGATTTCACTCCAGAAACCCCAGAGGAGTTGCCTAGTCTAGAGGAAAATTTACCTGGCTGTTCTTAGATTATTTTTCTGCATTTATTGTTTTAGACTGAGACTGAGTTGTATTTATTATTTTGTGACTTTGTGAGGTCATTTAGACCCAGGATTTGAGTTGGACTTATTGTGGTTGGTTTTTATTAGAACTCTTTTCTATTCTCATCGTGCTATTATTTCTATTAGCTTGTGATTGAGTATATCATAGAACTGTGGATTATTATCATTGTCCTCCGTGCGGAGTTGAGACTATTGTCAGGATATATTATATGTTGAGACCTAGACAGCGTTCTACCGCCGATGCTGCGGCGTAGGCTGGACGTACCCACGACTCATGCCCAATTTCCAGGTGCGGGTCGTGACAGAGTCCGCCCCTGGACCTGAAGTTGGTGATGGCATTGCCCACGTGCAGCTGATCGTACCCAAACTGCCTGACGAACCGACTAGGCAAGTAAGGCTCGAAGAAGCAATGATCCTCGCTTCTGTACAGCAAATGGGAGGGTCTGATGCAGACCAACCAATTAAAAGCTTCCGGAGAAAGATTGGTCTCTTCTCCGCCTAAATTCTCAAGCCTAATCCCCGACTGATTGCGATGTACAGAAGGGACAGTGCAAAGGAGCTTCCAGCAATGATCGAGGCTCAGCGCCAGCCGACAGTCCACGACTGTGTTCACGTTCCAGAGGGAGTCCTTGTAGTTCAGCAAGAAACTACCCCCCGTGCTGCTACCAGGACCGGGATACATCACCCGGGGGTTGTGGAGAATTAACCATCCCATTAAGTACAGGTATGGTAACTCTACCCGAGGAAAGCTATCACGTCGAGCTTCATCGACGAGCAGTCCGTCAGTCATGGCTCTCAGTCCAGCCTGTATACGGCACACCATGGCAGGGAGCAAGCCCAGCCTTGCCCCGAACACCAGACGGACGGCGGGCCACAGGATGTTCCGGTGAATATGGTCCGCGGACGCGATACCGGGCACCAGCGCCTCAAGTAACTATAGGCCTTAGTGCCTTCAGGGTACTTTCCTACCCCGTCATTGAGAAGCTGATCTGGAGCTTTAGCCTCCTCCATAAGATCCTCGACGACCTGGGCACTGAGCACGCCCAAGCAGTTCACGGGCTCATGCTTGTCCCCCGAAACCTTCACCGACTTGACGGCCCTGGCCCGGTGGAGGAAGAGGTAGGACATCCACTTAGTGGTATGAGCCAAGTCAGAAGGCTCATTATAAAAAGCAGTGCACGCGAAGTAGTGGCACATCAGCTCCTGATACACCTCCACAACCCGAGGGTCCGAGTCCTCCAACTCCCGGTTGGTGGGAACATACTCTTCATACGGAGTATCCCCCATCGGCAGTCTCGAGATCGCTGCCATTTCGTGAAGGGCCAACCCCAACTCCCCAGTGGAGTGGCGAAGGTCCCGGTGAGCGAAATGTATCGCTCCATTAGTGCCAGAAACAGGTTAGGGTTGGGAGGCAACCCGACACTCGTCACGCTCACGGCGGCATACAGTCCAATGACTTCCAACTCTCTTCGAAAATGCTTCAAGGCCCGGTCAACTAGGCAGGACCATCGGAGGTTTGTTGGGGTGATCCACCCATTGCACCGAGGATTCTCCTTGGGATATACCCCCCCTCGCACCATAAAGTCATTGTAAAAAGTCGGCAATTGGACCGACTGGATCACTGAACTGTCTTCACTCGGGACGCTGCCCGGACACAGTCCCCTGAACAACGTCACGACACCAGAAGGGCGGCTGACAAACGACCCCTGGTCAGCTCCTTTCAGGTGAAAGATCTTCCCCGGCTTCCCATGAAGATCAGGAGTCAGCGTCCACGACATCCTCCTGCGATGTGTGGCATGGAAGAAAGCCGAGATGGAATAATCTCTTGGCATCGTGGGCAGATATAAGACCACGCTTTCGGCAGGGAAAACCCAGGGTTCTCTCTTGGGCTTCGTCTGGGACTGCTTGTCTATCATGTCCCCAAAGAGAAAGGCCGGCTTGATGTACTGCTTCCCGTCTACGTACGTTAGGGGCTCCCCGTTGATCATGCTCAGCAGCATTCGCTCGCCCTGAGCCGATATCAAGATCCCCTTCCTTCAGGGTACTGGGGTCCAGAGATAGGAAATGT
Source organism: Iris macrosiphon (assembly GCA_036927795.1). Lineage (NCBI taxonomy): Eukaryota > Viridiplantae > Streptophyta > Magnoliopsida > Asparagales > Iridaceae > Iris > Iris macrosiphon. The sequence continues at coordinate 107,104,276 of JAYESA010000009.1, read as the reverse complement.
CACGTGCGACAGATCCTCCAGGTAGTTCGAGTGCAGCATCCCGGCAGCAGAACCCATCACCTCAGCCAGTGGAGACTCCTGTAAGTTAAGTGTGAGAGTGCAAGAAAAATACGTCATTACGAATCTTGCAACAAAAAGACAAAGAGATGACAGTCTGTGCTTTACGCTAAGACTTTACAAAATTTGGTCATTTTACGCCAGAAATCACATCCTGAAGCGTAATTGGCGGTATACGGTCCGTTCTTTACGCCAGACTGCTAAAATTCTAGTTATTACGCCGGAGGTCCCATCCAAAGCGTAAAACTAAAATTTTATAGTATACACCAAGTCTTCGGCAGCCAGAGCTTTTACGCTCATAACTGCGAAGACATGGAGTTTTTACGCTGACACATTAGAAATATGGGCGTAAAAGATAAAAATGTCTCCGTGCGTCATCTTCCTCGAAGAGGCTATCAGCACAGAAGACGACCTAGCGCGGTCACGTTCAACGTGTGCGAAGGATTTTTCGTCGTTCTTTGTCATTCCCAATGGCTATACCTCTAAGGCCGGGTGCGCTACTCGTCGGCAGGATCCTTCGCTCAGAAGGAAGTTCACCTTGCCCGATCGAAGACTCTCTCGCTGGGACAGAAGAACGAGAGGAAGAGCCTATAGTCTTTCTCTTAGTGTAGGGGGTTTGCTTCGGTGCCATTTCTGGAAACTCGGAGTGCTCGGAGAAAGAACGAGGGGAAAAAACTCAAGCAATCAAAGCTCTTTTTCGCAGAAGACGGATACAAAGTTTTTCTTTCAAAAGTTTGGGATATATATAGAGTTTGGGTCGACTCCTCGAATCCTCAGATGGGCTCCTCGAAACCCCAACCAAATCCTAAAAATTAAATATTTAGTTATGATTGGGTACTACGTCAGCCCACTACTCTCGAAAGACGGAAAGTCAGCAAATTCGAAGAGTTTTTCGTACAAAAGCGGGTCAGCGGTTCCTATACTAAGGAGCTTTCTACGCTCGCCAGCAACAGATCTGCAGTTTTTACGCTCGTAAGCTATAAGTCTATGGTTTTACGCCCGGATGCCTTTGTGCTCGGTAGCTTTTATGCTCGAGAGGCTACAAACCTACGACTTTACGCTCAGCAGATACCAAATCGATGATCTCACGCTCGATGGCGTTTAGTTTACGCTCGGAAGCAACAGATCCGCAACCTCTACGCACGGAAGATTTCTTTCATTTACAGGCTACAAATCTATAGTTCTACGCTAAGGAGCTTTCTACGCCCGACAGCAACAGATCTACGATTTTACGCTCGCCAGCTATCAGTCTATGGTTTTATGCCCGGATGCCTTTGTGCTCGGTAGATTTTACGCTCGAGAGGCTACAAACCTACGACTTCATGCTTAGCAGCTCCGAATCTATGATCTCACGCTCGGTGGTTTTTTATGCTCAATAGACTACGAACTCAGGATTTTCAGCTCATCTACACTACGGATCTCTGATTTTCCGCATATCCGAACAGCAAGGCAGTCGATTACAGGAGTTCACACAGAAGATACTCCTTCTTGACCTCAACATATCCTAAGTACCCGAAGCATACAGAGTTCAAACATTGAGAAATTACTCTTCTCGGGTCAATTGGAGGTTCACCCAGACTCCAGTCTGAATATCTCGTCTGTCAAGATGGCAACTCAGTTTGACAGCCATTTCTCGACCCTGTTCCAAGGGATTTTTTGAGAAGTCATTCTTGAAGACGAAGTCTGAACAAAAATTCTGTTCATCAGAAGTAAGAACTCTACGCGGTTCCTCAGTCCTAGCAGTAGGACAGTTCTAAACGTTCAAAATGCTCTACAGCGTTCTATGGACTATTCGCTATGCGTAAAGGACAGGACCTAGCACTCTTTCTATACAGAGTCGGCGTAAAGAATCAGACGTGTCGAAGCTACACATATTCAGACTTCACAGAAACGTATGGCAAGATGATCATATGAAGAAGCAAGACGATTTTATTAAAGATTAAAGTCATGATTACATATGAGGGAAATCTAATCTATAAAGGTTTTCTTTTCATTTTTATGATTACAACTGAGGAAAACTCCGTCTACAAAGGGGCCCCCTCATCATCGTCTGAAGATTGCCAAGAAGCTGTTCTGACAGGTTCTCGCAGGGGCACAATTCTTCATCCATCTTCTCCGGCAGTCAGTCAGTTCCAGCAAACTGATTGACATGGCAATGATCAACGGCGAGAGAACGACAGAGTTGGGACTTGCATAAATTATGCAGATCCCTCGCTTCGTGCGCCATGACAGATTGAGTTGAGATATTTCACTCAACTCAATGCCCGAGGTCAGAGCTAGTCGCTGCTCTCACTCCCGGAGTTAACAGGAGAAGACACCGCTTGCAAGCCGTGTGGTCTAATACGACCCTTCCCTTCTCCGGGAAGAACAGCCATATAAAGTTGCTGATTATCCCGAGCAAGGGAGGCTAAGATATCCTTCCATGATCCATCGTTGCAGTGGACACTTGCTCGAAGACGCCATCTTTTCTGGCTCCTTACACGCTGGAAGAACATGATCTCCTTCTTCCTCAGATCGACCCGGCGAACTCCGGCGATCATCTCTGCGTGGTGATGGAATATGGGGAGAACAGGTTAACTCCCCTAGCCTTTTTATAGGCGAAATAGGTCACACCGGTCCCTAATAAATCCGCCATAAAGACAGCATCGACTGTTTCAACGCTCCATTCAGAAATGTTTCGAGTCACGAGGTGCGGTTCATGCTTCATTCAAAGCGTTCCAAATTTCGAGGAATTTGAAAGCTTTGAAGGGGTTCTTGTAGAAGCATGAAAAATACGCCAAATGACTATACGCGGCATATTGGTGCAGAGCGGCGTAAGCAGAGGCCTTAAGAGCCATCAAGCGTGCAACAGAGCTCTTTCTGCCAAGAAGGCAGCGTAAAATATAAAAGCTCGAAGGACCATTTGCGTAAAGCAGTACGTCCAAGCCGCTTCAGCGTAAAACAGGGTGCTTCATCGCCTCATCCTCTTTCAGACGCAGCATTAAGGTGTACAAGAGACGCTTCGTATTCTCCGAGGTGAACCTGTCAGACCTTGCAATGAAGATCCTGCAATGAACCTGACGTCTGGACTTCTGACAAAGGGATACGGCTCGACTACCCAGGCGACGGCTATAATGATGGCACAGCACTGCGACCCAGGCTGTCAAATACCGCCATCCCCTTCGCGTAAACTGCTTTTACAAGCACGAAGGGATACGCTGCCTTGTTTATACCGGCAAAATGCGAGCGGTTTACGTTCTGCAGTAGACAAAACCGCCTGCCACACTAAAAGCTGCACTCCGTACGGGGTTCGAGGCACGTCTCTTCGTCTAATGCACAGGACGGTAACAGTTTCTCAAGGCACGTCTCTGCGACTGGTGCGCAGAAAGGGTTGCAGACCGTCAAAGAACACGCCTCCATATTTAATGTACATGATGGTGGCAAATCTCAGCATTTAATGTAAGAGATTTGATTATATCTTCAAAAGCAGTAATTCCGGCTAAGACGTCCCCATCAGCACTCTGGCACGGTACGCAGCGGCTTCTACGCCCACCCAGCTCCTATTCTCTCTCGGTCTCGATGACCACTCGGCTTCTATGCCTGTTCGACTTCTACGCCCACCCAGCTCCTGTGCTCTCTCGGTCTCTATGACCACTCGGCTTCTACGCCCATTCGGCTTCTACGCCTGTTTGGCCTCTATGACCACTCGACTTCTACGCCTGTTTGGCTTCTACGCCTGTTCGGCTTCTATGCCGGTTTGATAACTATTTGGCTTCTATGCCATGGTGACAGACATTTGGCTTCTATGCCAACCTCTTCTACACAATGGATACCTACCTACATGGCTTTTACGCCATGATCTTCGTAGCGATTATATGCGTTGTGTCCCTTAGTTGGACACGCATCACACGCTCATTCAAAAGATCATCTATATGCAAGCATTAGTTATTTTAACCGTTGTGTAAAAGGGTGCTATACTTTCCACTCTTCGGTTTCTACACCGACGGAGTGGTCACTGTCACTAAAACTCTATAAATAGAGACCTCTATCAATGAGGAACAAGGTCGACAAATTGGAGGGTCAAAGAAGTTAGGTCTGAAAACTGATCAAGAGATCCAGTACCAGATCCAACGGTGGAGAGAGAGAGAGGGAGAGAGAGAAAGAGAACCCGGAGCTCAGGCAGAGAGTAGGGATCGACGACTTTGGCATCGTGCATCCACCCTCTTTTGCAATCTTCGAAGCTGCTTCCTGTCTTCTACGGCACTTCTTCAACATCGTGTGGTCCAAGGGCTAAAGTGATCGACTGCAGATCAGACACCTATAGCAATATTTACCCAGATTAAATAAATTGTACTCCCATATCCTCGTATAGGATCAAATTGTAGAAGTTTGTTTGTAAACAAAAGAAGGTGGGTTCCGTGTAAACCCCATATTGAATACATTTTCATTCTTTCGTTTAATACCACAAACAGCCGTAGATACTCATTCTAGAAAAAAATGAATCACTCGATAAATATACTTGTTACTAACTACATGGATATTTATTCGCATATTTTCTAAGTTGTCTAAAAGCAGGGGTACCTGGTGTTATAAACCGAAACTATAGTGATAGTTAGTATAAATAACCCTATTATCTAAGCAACTTATTACTAACTACATGGATATTTATTTTTCATATTTTCTAAGTTATATTAAAATAAAAAAATGTATAGTAATACTTACGTAAGTCTGCGTGGCCCTATCATCGATGAGCTGTCCGCCCTTCCGATAGGTGGCGAGGAAGACGGTCACCATGTTAGCGTCTTCACCCCTCTGGACCTGTTAATTACAAATAGATATATTGTTACTAAAATTAACTATATTATCCTACTTTGATTAAAATAATATATATACGTTCAAATACTTACCATGCAACAAAAATATTTCGTCATCGGAATCGATCCACCATACCACTTTCCTACCTTCTTCCTGACCGCCTTCGCCTTCTCCGACTTTTTCTTGTACCTGGGATCGTCGAATCTAGCCCTCATCTGAGTCTACTACTCAGTCGTGATCCAAACTTGGATTGGTTTTCCCAAACGATCACGGTCCTTCTGATCATTGATTGCATCCCGGACTAGCTTGGCAACGACTGAAGAAAATATCTCCTCGATCACCTCGGCCCGGTGTGGTGGGTAGAAATATGTGTCCTACAAGGATTAATATAAAAATTTATGTAATATAAATAGATTAGATGATCAACATTAAAACTAAATATATTTTTACCTTGAAGTGCTTAAACCAGAACACCTTCGTCTCGTCTAAAGCATCGGAGTAGTTGATCCAAGGGCCACCATAATTGTACCTCAAAAAGAGCCCCAGGCATCTCTGTACCCTCGACGGACGATATCTATACATGAATAATTATATAAATATAAATATAAATAAATATATATATATATGTGTGTGTGTGTGTGTGTAAGAAAATGTTAACTAATTAACTTACTTTGTGTCGTTGGCCCAAATCTCCATCCGATGCTCGTCTGGAGCACGCATGAAGGATCTCTCTGATACTGCGAGGGCTGGGTCTCGCCCGTCTCCTCCTCGGTCTCCATGGTACCATCAGCAATAGGAACGGTAGACGGGGGAGTAGTAGGCTCCGGCCTGAAACTACTCGTCCTAGGAGTACTGTCATGAGGAGGTGCAAGTGGTCGGAAGTGTGGAGTACTGCTTGTCCCAGGAGTGCTCTCGTCCCAAGATTACTATTATGAGGAGATGCAAGTGGTCCGTCCCTAGTACCCGGTACTAAAGGACTGTTGTCGCTCGGAGCACGGTGTCCTCTAGATGCTCCTCTATGTCCGAACCCTCCGCGTCGTCCTGTCATAACTAATAACAACATATGATGATAAAACAAATATGCATATATATATATATATATATATATATATATATATATATATATATATATATATATATATATATATATATACAAACAAACAAAATTAGATGAAGAAGAAAAAAAAATCTCACAATCATAATAGAATTGCACACAAAAATGTCTAATCCAGAAAAATATATAAATAGATCCGGAACAACCCTTCGTTGAATTGCACACAAAAAATCTAGGTAACCAAAAAGTTCAGAGTTTTAGCAACAATATCCAAGAAGTCTAATCCAGAAAAATACAGTACATGTCACATGAGTAAATGGATTTAATTTTATTTTCAATTCTCTTCTGAAAATTTATCTTCTTCGTTTTCCTTGTCCTCATCTTATATACTTTCATCTAATTCGTCTTCCTCTTCGGATAATTCTATATCTTCAACACGATTAGCCGTATAATGAGAAACTTTCGTTGAGTCCACCTTTACAATATTTGTTATAAGAGGTAGCTCATCCTCCTGATAAGCTATTTCGTGAACGTCAAAGGTATTTCTAGCTTTGGTCATGCATATTTTCCACCATTATGACCTCGTTGTTCCCCGTTTAGGATAAGTTGTAAAGTACATGAGTTGAGCCTGACTTGATACGACATCGTAGCCTTGATATCGACGCCGATAGTTTATATCAACAAGACCATGCTTGTCTATTTTTAAACCTTGATCTTTGATCGGATCGAACCATTCACACTTGAATAACACGATCTTAGCAGGCTCTATTCCATAATTATATATCATCTCCACAATCTCCCATAAGATGCCATAAAAATCATTGCTTATATCAACATCTTTATAGTTCAATAATTTGATACACAAACAACTATTTTTGGTGTCTTCGAGATCTAGGAAGTTCTCTGATCAAGACAGTTGTTGACTTGAACCTAAACCAATTTACACAATAGCTTGGACAGATTTTGACGACATAAATTGGTCCCTTAGCTAGAGTTCTAATGGATTCATTCTCAAGTGTTGTGTCTGAACGATCGACCTAAATACCATAAGATAAGAAATTAAGTTTAACATTTCGTTAATTATTGTGTAAAGTGCATATACAAAAAGTAATTACCGAGCTTCTTACATATGCGCTCAACCAAGAAGGAAAATGATGTCTCATTTCTTGTTCTACTTCTTCGTATGTTATGCAGGGTCTAACAGACCTCAGCTCATCATTATATGTGCTGAAAAATAACGAAGCAACCGCCTATTAATTACATAACATTACCGAGCTTATACGATTACATTGAGACGATATAAACGTGGACGTATTAATTACTTACCCCTCTAGCTTCTCCACTTCATCCTCATCGCAATTGAGTAATATATACAACTGAGCATCCCTTAGCTCATCGTTATTCAAATATCTCTTCTTTATTTTCCTCGAAGGCTTTTCGGACGCATCGAATACTTTCAATATTGCATCATTAGATTTCTGATATCCATCGTCGTTTCTCGGAGCTCTTGTTCGATTAGTAGCAATATGAGGATTGAAATACGCCAAGCAAAAGTTTGTAATCTCCTCGAGCACATAAGCTTCACAAATAAAACCCTCAACTCGTGCCTTGTTTTTCACCTTTCTCTTTAGGTGGTTTAGATGCCGCTCAAACGGGTACATGCACCAATAACCGATAGGCCCACCAATGCATGCCTCATAGGAAAGATAAATTGGCAAATGCTCCATGGAGTCGAAGAATCCAAGAGGAAACACCTTCTCGAGCTTGCACAGTGTTACCGCAATGTCCTTCTCTTGTTTTTTTAGACGATCGATGAGCAACTTAGTAGAAAAAAGATCTCTGAAGAATATGCTAAGCTCTGTCAATAGATCTCAAACGACCTGCGATAAGAATTTTCGAAATGCAATCGAAATTAACCTCTCTATGAATACGTGACAATAGTGGCTCTTCATACCCGTCAGTTTTTTCTCCTTTAGGTCGACACATCTTCTTAAGTTCGACACGTACCCGTCTGGAAATTTTAGGCCATGAATCCACCTACAAAGTCTTCCTTTATCCTCCTTCTCCAGTGAGAAAATTGCCTTAGGCTGCTTTAACTTTCATTCCCCTCCTCTATCAAATGTAATGCATGATGTCTACATATTCCTTCCAAGTCTAACCTGGCCTTCGGATTATCTTTCGTCTTCCCCTTTACGTCCATTGTCCATTACAGTATTAATTATGTTGTCAAACACATTCTTCTCGACATGCATGACATCAAGGTTATGTCTGATCAGATTGGTGCTCTAATATGTCATATCCCAGAATATACTCCTCTTCGTCCAGTTATGATTGCGACCAAATCTGTCATACTTGTACCCCTTGGCAGGCTCTTCGATAGAACTTCGTAAATCTTTTACCTCTTTCCATATCATGTATCCGGGCCAACTTGGCGGTGGATTGTACTTCTCCACAACTTCGGCATAAAAAGCATTCATGTTCCTCCGATACGGATGATCCTTCGGTAGGAATTATCGATGACAATCGAAGAAGCACGGTTTGCCTCCGTATTTCAAACGAAAAGCCTTAGTGCGGTCCATGCAATACGGACATGAGAGACGACCATGAGTGCTCCATCCCGATAATATTCCATAGGACGAAAAGTCGTTGATGGTCCACATAAATGTTGTCCTCATCTAAAAATTCTATTTTCTAGAAACATAGTACGTGTTGGCACCTACTTTCCACAGCTGATTCAACTCATCTATCAACGGCTATAAATACACATTAATGTTCCTCTTTGAATTGTTCGGACCTAGAATAATAACGTTTAGGAATATATACAGAGTCTTCATGCACATCCAAGGCAGTAGATTATACGGAGTGACGATCACAGGCCAACACGAATACTGGAAGCCTGAAAGTCCAAATGGGACAAAACCATCGGAGGAGAGCCCCAATCTGACATTACGCGGGTCCAAGGAAAAATCTGGATACTCTCGATCAAAGTGCTTACGCGATTCTCCATCAGATGGAGGATCCAACACTCCTTCGATCTGTTTTCGCCTGTGCCAACTCATATTTTCTACAGTCTCCTTCACCATAAATAATCTCTGCAACCGCAGAGTCAAAAGCAGGTAGTGAATCAATTCAGTAGGCTTCTGTCACGACCCACACCCTGTGTAAGGGTACTAGTCGAAAACAACGCCCAGCCTATGCCGCAGAATCGGCGGTAGAACGTTGTCTAGATAATCTATCTAACAATATAATAAACCACCAATAATGATAGTATACTCAATCACAGAACTAAGATAGAAATGAGCACGAATCAGATAAGAATAGAATAGTCACAATACAACTCATGAGTCTAAAATAATACATCAATGAGTCTGAAGAAATACAGAAATAAGCTGGAGACAAATCCAGTACAAAAGAATACTACGAGGCTACAACTCCAGGGTAAACTGTCTCAGTTGGGATAAGTCCCTCTTGAGCCAGGGTCTCAGAATCTAAACCCATAATATCCTGGGGTCCATAATAGGTAGGGTACCACTCCTCAGTGTCATCTAGAAAAATATATCCAGTCAGGAAAGGAGCAGAGTACATCTCTAACAGCAGTTCTAATTAATGATAAAGACTATGTAATAGTAAATAGCTGTGGATAAACAAGATCCACAATAGATATTAGAGATATATCTACAATAAGGAAATATTGGAAATAAATACAATAATGAACAATATGCCAATGAAACAATAATACTAATGACTAAGTGTGTGAGTACTAGCTTAACATGTGATCGGCTTGGACAAGATGCAATGCGGCCTGGCTAATCATACGTGCGGTGTATGATTAACACTATTCAGTAATCATTACTTTATTCAATAGGGATATTGATCACATATCTATACTAATACTCCCCACCCCGACTGGTATAATAGATCCAACCACGGTATGCTATGGCACTAGATTCCCCAAGAAGATAGCTAGTCTTCCCGAGAATCGATGTCTGTACATGTACAAGATAACCAATGAAACAATACTTGCACCATATACACCATATACCAAGGAATAACATCTCATGACGAGATCCGGATATACCAATCCGTGTAATCATAGTGTCAAGAGAACATGGATATCAACACTAGATACAATAAACATAAAGGATATCATAAATGAGAAACTATCAGAGAATGTACTCGCCTGAAGTCCAATGAATAGTCTCACAGATGTCTGACTCGGTGCCTCGAAGACCTAGATATGGAATACAACATCAATAGAAGGTCTCGAAAAGAGAATAAGTTAAACTAGTCAACTTCTAGATCAATAAGTTAATTCTAAGTCAAAAGGCAACTATAGTCAACTCTAAGTCAACTATGGTCAACTATGGTCAAACCAAGGTCAACTATCTATTTCTAAGTTGCACAAGTCTAGCACCAAAATCTTGGATCAAAATACTAAAATCTAAGTCATAGGAACCACAACCTAAAATATTAGGATACCGTATCTTCGAAAACGTGAATCCAAGGTAAACCTCACAATACCTATATATCAACAATAAAGTATAATAATATAGAATATTAATTTACAACAATTAGGAACCATGGTTTTGAAGCAACTTGGTACCCACACAAGTCACAACTCGATACCCAAATCCCGTATCTTGAATATCCCACTTACCTTGGTCTCCACAAGGTAATGCTCAAGATACCTAGATATAGTATTTACCCTTATACATAATATAATATATATAAACTAATATTATACAATTAAGAATATAATAATACTAGTATTATATCTCACAATAAATACATACATACATATATATATATATATATATAATAATACTAGTAATATAAACTATATACTAAAACTGCCTAACTGTCACTGAAAAACAGTGTGGAAAAACATTGATTTTCAATAAACAGACTTTCAGTGACAGTTCAAACTGTCACTGAAATGCCGTCGCCATTGCTGCTGTGCAAAAGCACCACTATCACCCTATTAGTGACAGTTCTCAACTGTCACAGTTGACGACTGTCACTGCAGCTGTTTAAAATCCCGCCCGCTGCAATTAATGACAGAACTGTCATTAAATGCCCCATTAAGCTACAGCGGCTGCTGCTGGAATTTAATGACATAAACTGTCATTAAATGCTGCTGTCGCCAAAAGTTTAAATATATATAATCTATATATATATTAATATATATATATTAATATATATATATATATATATATATATATATATATATATATATATATATATATATATATATATATATAAAAATCAATTAAATAAATATATACTTCTATATACATATAATCCTACACATATATATAAATAAATACTAATAGCTATAAAACATATTCTATGTACTAATGTACATATTTTAACATGGTTAAAAGTACACATACATATATATGTTTAATAAAAATACATTCATTTATATACAATTAATCATATAATAATTATAATTAATATAATTACTCATTTAAACACATAAATATATTTTATAAAATATTTACATATAATTTATATTACTAACATAATTTGCAACATATAAAAATGTATGTAAAAGAAAGCTACATATATTATATTAGTACACATAAAATACATAGATCTATGCTACAATAAATACCATAATAAATACACTATAATAAATATATAACATCTATATATATATATATACTAAAATATAATTCAAGAATTAAGGCACAAATAATTAGATCTACACATAAACACACACAAATGGAGAGTATCACACCGTATCCCACTAGATCTAGGATACGCATGCGACACGAGTCCAACACACAACCAATTGCACCCCGAAGGACACAAACAAGTCATAAATATTATTTATGAATAAATCAAAGTGTCAAATGTAGATCTATGTGTCCGTGTCAAAATACGACATGTACAAAGTTCCGTGTCGGAGGGAAAACCCCCAAAACAACACGTATCACCAAATTATTGGGATACGACCTACACGTACCCAATTGTGGATACGACACTAGCTCCAAACACATAAGCACATGCCCAATTGATCTATAGGATCAATTGACACACACAACAAAATATCAATTCGGAATTCCCTCAAAATTGACACAAAAAGTACCATAACTTTCTCCATGGGTCTCCTATGAACAGAAAACCAAGTCCTATGGGTAGTACATATATATGGGTTGATTTTACATGATTAAATCTCAGATTTAGAAGCTATTTTAAGGGAAAAACTAAATTATACCTATTGGGAGATGGATTTCCAATAAAACCTCCAATTGAGATAAAATTGCTTCCAAATTGTAGATCCTTGCTCCTCTTTGTAGATCCTTGCTTCCTCCTTCTAGATCTTTGCTTCTCAACTTTCTAATGTTGAATTGGGAAGGAATTGGAATAAATTTAGTAGAAAAATGGAATGGAAATGAAAGGAATTTGGTAGTGGAAAATTCTAGATCTAGATTTGGAATAAAAATGAGAGGAGAGAGAATTTTTCCCCCTCTTTTAATAGGCCGGCCCTTACCCCTTCCTCAAGCAATTATGAAATGTTCAATACACCCCTTGGGGCCTCTCATGAAGAAATAATTAAGGAAGGAAGCTTCTAGTATAATGATTTAATTAATTTAATCTATCTCCTTAACAATGGGCTTTCTAAATGGGCCAAGTCTAACTAATTTATTCATGTTGGTCCATGGGTCCAAACTAAACTAGTTGGGTCCACTAATACAAGTCCAAAATAATTAAATAACATCTAATAATAATTAAATAATACAACAAATAATTATTTACCATGCACAATATTTAATTAAATAGGAAAAGACTAAAATACCCTTTCCAAGAAAATGTGGTAGTGACTAGTCTACCCTCCTTAAAAAATTTCGTCCTCGAAATTCAAAGATGAAAACTACCCCCAGAAAATAACAGAACAGAACTAAAGAATCACAACTAACTAATGAACAGAGCATAACTAGAAAATAACATACCTCAAGGTACAAACAAATATGGATAACGCTCTCGCATTTCATCCTCTCTCTCCCAGGTAGACTCCCTAGAAGAGTGATGCCTCCATGCGACGCGCACCAAAGGAATAGTCTGGTTCCTCAGCACCTTCTCTCTCTGATCCAGAATCTCAACTGGCTGCTCTGGATAGCTAAGAGTAGGGCCCACCTCTATCTCTGAGTGATCCAATACATGACTAGGATCTGCCACGTATCGTCTCAACTGCGACACATGAAACACGTTGTGCACTCCCTCCAATGCAGGTGGCAAGTCTAGTCTGTAAGCAACTGTACTGACCGTCTCTAGAATAGTAAAAGTTCCGATGAATCGCGGACTATGCTTTCCGTCTCCACCGAAGCGAATCATGCCTCGTGTCGGACAAATCCTCAGAAACACCAAACTACCCACCTAAAACAAAATACCACCTTAAGAACTTAATCTATAATAAACAAGAACAAGCACAAACAAAATCTAAACTATACCTCGAACTCCAAAGGTCTCCGATGGCTATCGGCCCAATGTCGCTGTCTGTCCTGCGCCACTTAAAGTCTGTCTCTGATCAACTGAACCTTCTCTGCTGCATCCACAACCATCTCCGGCCCAAGCAAAACTCTCTCTCCAACATCGTCCCAAGATAAAGGAGTACGACACCTCCGACCATATAGAGCTTCAAAAGGTGACATCTCTATACTGGCCTGGTAACTGTTGTTGTAAGCAAACTCTACCAAATAGAGATGGTCCTCCCAAGAACCCCCGAAATCTAGTACACAAGTGCGCAACATATTCTCAAGGGTCTGGATAGTCTTCTCTGACTGCCAATTTGTCTGGGGATGATATGCAGTACTGAACTTGAGCTGAGTGCCCAAACTCTCCTGCAAACTCCTCCAGAAATGAGAAGTGAAACGACTATCTCGAGCTGAGACTATGCTGACGGAAACTCCATGTATCCTAATGATCTGCCTCACTTACATCTCTGCCAGCTTCTCCGTAGACAAACCCACCTTGAAAGGCAAAAAGTGGGCCGACTTGGTCAACCTATCAAAAATGATCCAAATCGCGTCTTTCCCTCCTGGAGATCGTGGAAGTCCGGACACAAAATCCATAGTAATGTGTTCCCACTTCCACTCTGGAATGGGTAATGGCTGAAGTAAACCTCCTGGCCTCTGCCTCTCGGCATTCACCTGTTGGCACACTAAGCATCTGGATACAAACTATGCCACTTCCCTCTTTATGCCATACCACCACACACTCTCTCGCATATCACGATACATCTTGTTAGCACCTGGATGTATGGAATACTGAAAAAGATGTGCTTCCTGCAACACTTCCTCTCGTAACTCCCCACTAGGCACACACAATCTAACTCCATATCTCAAAGATCCATCCTCTGCAATAGTGAAATCATCCTCCAATCCTGCTCTCACCTGAGCTCTGATACTCCTTAGAGATACATCATCATAATGTGCTGCCTTGATCCTGTCCATCAGATCTGAGTGTATCTGTAGTCCCCACATCTGCATAGCACCACCAGGAACAATTATCTCAATGCCCAAGCTCTCCATATCTTCCAATAAATATCGATCCTGTGTCAAGAACATAGCTACCGGATACCTGCTCAAAGCATCGGCAACTACATTGGCTTTTCCAGGATGATATTGCAAAGTGATATCAAAATCCTTCATCAGTTCCAACCACCGACGCTGCCTCATGTTCAACTCCTTCTGCGTGAAAACGTACTTCAAGCTTTTGTGGTCTGTGAAGATCTCCACACGCTCTCCGTACAAATAATGTTTCCACAACTTTAGGACAAAAACGACGGCTGCCAATTCCAAATCATGGGTAGGATAGTTCTTTTCATGAGGACGCAATTGCCTGGATGCATAGGCAATCACTTTCCCATGCTGCTGAAGAACACAACCCAAACCCTTCCCCAATGCATCACTATAAATAGTGAAACCTCCGGACCCTGATGGCAACGTCAAAATAGGAGCAGACGTCAACCTCTTCTTCAACTCCTCAAAAGCAACCTGGCAATCGTCCGTCCAAATAAACTCCACATCCTTCCTTGTGAGTCTGGTCATCGGCTCGGCAATCCTCGGAAAATCTTGTACAAACTTCCTGTAGTAGCCTGCCAATCCCAAGAAACTCCTGATCTCTGCTACTGAACTCGGAGTCTTCCAAGATTCCACTACTGAAATCTTCTTCGGATCCACTAAAATACCATCACCAGTCACAACATGCCCCAAGAACTCCACCTTGTCCAAGAAAAACTCACACTTGGACAACTTCCCATACAGCTTCTCCTTCCTCAGCACATCCAACACAATCCTCAAATGCACCTCATGCTCCTCCGGTGTCCTCGAGTATATGAGTATGTCATCGATGAACACCACCACGAACTTGTCAAGGTACTGGTGGAACACCTTGTTCATCAAGTTCATAAATACCGCCGGTGCATTAGTCAAACCAAACGACATCACCATAAACTCGTACTGACCATACCGAGTTCTAAAAGCAGTCTTCGGTATGTCCTCCGGCTTCACCTTCACCTGATGGTAGCCTGATCTCAAATCAATCTTAGAAAATACCTTGGCACCACCCAATTGATCAAACAGATCATTAATCCGTGGCAAATGATACTTATTCTTGATAGTGAGATTATTCAAAGCCCTGTAATCAATGCACATGCGCACCGATCCATCCTTCTTCGCTACAAACAATATCGGGGCTCCCCATGGTGAAGAACTCGATCTGATAAACCCCTTATCCTGTAATTCGTCCACCTACTTCTTTAACTCGACCATCTCGATGTTGTTTACTCTATAGACATGCTGCAAAATTGGTTCTGTACCTGGCACCAAGTCTATAAAAAATTTAATATCTCGATCTGGCGGCAATCCTGGCAATTCCTCAGGAAACACATCCAAGAACTCTGCTATCAACAGATGTGGCAACTCCTTGTCTTCCACTATAGCTCCACAAATAATGCCTTCGCCTTGCTCTGCAGCTCCTCTAGCAAACTCGAACTCTGGCTCTCCTGGCGGACCAAACAAAACTCTACCTCCTCTACAGTCTATGCTAGCACGGTGCCTACTCAACCAATCCATCCCGAGTACAATATCGTAGCTCAAAAGTGGCATTACAAGTAGACACGCACTCAACTTCCGGCCTCCCAAAGTAACTCTCCGATCCTTGTAAATATCATTAACCAGGATAATGTCTCCCCCGGTCATGATCTTGTAAGTCCTTAACAAAGACTCAGCTACCAAACCATGCTTTAGAGCAAAAGAAACAGATACAAAACTAGGTATTCCACTAATGCAATGAGTTAGGGAAAGCACCACTATCAAACAAAGCTAAAGCTGGAATAGAATCAAGAAGAATAGAACCTGCGATGACCTCTCCGGTGGGTTCCTCCTCTTCGACGGTCATAGCAAACGCTCGTCCCTGCCGAGCACCTCCCTGCTGCTGATGCTGGAAAAAATGCTGCTGCTGTGTCGGAAGCGGTCCCCTCGGCTGTGCTGCAGGTGGTCTCGTCTGTACCCTCGGAGCTGGAGCTGCTCCCTGAACTGCACGACGAGGACACTCCCTCGATTGATGCCCTTCAGTACCACAATACAAACAAACTCCTAGCCTCCTCCTGCAAACTTTCCAGATGTGGCCGGGCTTCTTGCATTAGTTACATGGAGCTTGCTGTAACTGTCTCTGCTGCTGAGATGCCTGGTGAAAAGGCGCTCTAGCTGGAGTCTAGTTCTGTTGTGGCTGCTGGAACGGTCTGGACTGGAAATGAGGACGTTTGGCAGATACTGCACTGCCGTTGGCCCCCAGAAAAGAATTACGGTCTCTCTTGGTCTTCAAACCCAAATTCTGCTCAACCTTGCGTGCCTCCGCAAGTATCTCCGAGTATGTCTCACAAAAAGACGGAATGAGAATCTTTACTTCCCAGTTTAGACCCTCATAAAAATGAATAGCTCGAACCTCCAGCTCCCTCACCAGATACTCTGCAAATCGGCTCAACCTACCGAACTTCGCAGCGTATTCCTCCACAGACATGCTCCCCTGAATGAGACTCTCAAATTCTCTCCCCAAGTCAAGCCTGTCTATCCGGACGAAAAACTTCTTCTTGAAAAGGTCCTTGAATACCTCCCAAGATTGTCCTACGTCAACCAGTACTGGCTCATTCCTGAACCAAGTGCGAGCGACGTCGAACAGTTGAAGTCCTACCGCCTCAACCTTCAGATCTTCAGAAAGACGGGATACCCTCATAAGATGCTCAATGTCCTCGAGCCAATCATCATCATAGACGATGCCCTCCGTCCCTTTGAAAACCCTAGGCTCCAGTTTCTTGAAGTCCTGAATATTGCCTGGCCGAAGATGAGCAACCTGAGGAACAACCTGCTGTTGGACCGGAACTCCTCTCTCAACTACAGCACGAGCAAGCTGATGAGCACTCTCGATGCCCAGCCGTAGAACGTCGGTAATCCTCTGATGTGCCTCAGACTGAGCCCTCTGTGCCTCGAGCATCTCACGAAACAGTATAAACATCTGTGACACCTCTGCTGGCATAGGAGGTGGAGGTGGAAGCCCCTCAGATACAGCTGGCATAGTCCTCTGAGTAGGTGGTGGACCTTCGAAAGTAGCTACACTCCAATCACCGGAGAAGTGACTGGTGCAGGCCCTCAGGATGTCGCAGACCTCTCAGAAACTGCTCTCCCCTGCTGTGATCTAGTCTTAGGCGGCATCCTGAGACAAAGCGAAAGAAAGAATCAATATGGCACAAGATGTAAGACATCAAGGAAAGGTCAGTTTAAGGGATCAAGTATCAATATCAAAGGAGAATAGTTGAATCAAAAGAATTTTCCTAGATGTGATTGAGTATCTCAGCCTATTTCCTATATCCTATCGCAGGCTCGCTGTAGCACAACAAAGTTGTCGCACTACCACGACATCACATACTTTGTGAAGCTTGACCTGCATGGGCCACCACCAAAAAAGTGTCACGAACCGCACCCGGTGTAAGGGTACTAGTCAGAAACAACGCCCAGCCTACACCGCAGAATCGGCGGTAGAACGCTGTCTAGATAATATATCTAACAATATAATGAACCACCAATAATGATAGTATACTTAATCACAGAACTAAGATAGAAATGAGCACGAATCAGATAAGAATAGAATGGTCACAATACAACTCATGAGTCTAAAATAATACATCAATGAGTCTGAAGAAATACAGAAATAAGCTGGAGATAAATCCAGTACAAAAGAATACTACGAGGCTACAACTCCAGGGTAAACTGTCTCAGTTGGGATAAGTCCCTCTTGAGCCAGGGTCTCAGAATTTAAATCCACAACATCCTGGGGTCCATAATAGGTAGGGTACCACTCCTCAGTGTCATCTGGAAAAATATATCCAGTCAGGAAAGGAGCAGAGTATATCTCTAACAGCAGTTCTAATTAATGATAAAGACTATGTAATAGTAAATAGCTGTGGATAAACAAGATGGACAATAGATATAAGAGATATATGTACAATAAGGAAATACTGGAAATAAATACAATAATGAACAATATGCCAATGAAACAATAATACTAATGACTAAGTGTGTGAGTACTAGCTTAACATGTGATCGGCTTGGGTAAGATGCAATGCGGCCTGGCTAATCATACGTGCGGTGTATGATCAACACTATTCAGTAATCAGTACTTTATTCAATAGGGATATTGATCATATATCTATACTAATACTCCCCACCCCCGACTGGTATAATAGATCCAACCACGGTATGCTATGGCACTAGATTCCCCAAGAAGATAGCTAGTCTTCCCGAGAATCGGTGTCTGTACATGTACAAGATAACCAATGAAACAATACTTGCACTATATACACCATATACCAAGGAATAACATCCCATGACAAGATCTGAATATACCAATCCGTGTAACCATAGTGTCAAGAGAACATGGATATCTACACTAGATACAATGAACATAGAGGATATCATAAATGAGAAACTATCAGAGAATGTACTCGCTTGAAGTCCAATGAATAGTCTCACAGATGTCTGACTCGGTGCCTCGAAGACCTAAATATGCAATACAACATCAATACAAGGTCTCGAAAAGAGAATAAGTTAAACTAGTCAACTTCTAGATCAATAAGTCAATTCTAAGTCAAAAGGCAACTATGCTCAACTCTAAGTCAACTATGGTCAACTATGGTCAAACCAATGTCAACTATCTATTTCTAAGTTGCACAAGTCTAGCACCAAAATTTTGGATCAAAATACTAAAATTTAAGTCATAGGAATCACAACCTAAAATATTAGGATACCGTATCTTCGGATACGTGAATCCAAGGTAAACCTCACAATACCTATATATCAACAATAAAGTATAATAATATAGAATATTAATTTACAACAATTAGAAACCATGGTTTTGAACCAACTTGGTACCCACAAAAGTCACAACTCGATACCCAAATCCCGTATCTTGAATATCCCACTTACCTTGGTCTCCACAAGGTAATGCTCAAGATACCTAGATATAGTATTTACCCTTATACATAATATAATATATATAAACTAATATTATACAATTAAGAATATAATAATACTATTATTATATCTCACAATAAATACATATATATATATATACATATATATATATATATAAATATAATATATAAACTATATACTAAAACTGCCTAACTGTCACTGAAAAATAGTGTGGAAAAACATTGATTTTCAATAAACAGACTTTCAGTGACAGTTCAAACTGTCACTGAAATGCCGTCGCCATTGCTGCTGTGCAAAAGCACCTCTGTCACCCTATTGGTGACAGTTCTCAACTGTCACTGCTGCTGTTTAAAATCTCGCCCGCTACAATTAATGACAGAACTGTCATTAAATGCCCCATTAAGCTACAGCGGCTGCTGCTGGAATTTAATGACAGAAACTGTCATTAAATGCTGTTGTCGCCAAAAGTTTAAATATATAATATATATATATATTAATATATATATATATATATATAAATCAATTAAATAAATATATACTTCTATATATATATAATCCTACACATATATATAAATAAATACTAATAGCTATAAAACACATTCTATGTACTAATGTACATATTTTAACATGGTTAAAAGTACACATACATATATATGTTTAATAAAAATACATTCATTTATATACAATTAATCATATAATAATTATAATTAATATAATTACTCATTTAAACACATAAATATATTTTATAAAACATTTACATATAATTTATATTACTAACATAATTTGCAACATATAAAAATGTATGTAAAAGAAAGCTACATATATTATATTAGTACACATAAAATACATAGATCTATGCTACAATAAATACCATAATAAATACACTATAATAAATATATAACATATATATATATATATACTAAAATATAATTCAAGAATTAAGGCACAAATAATTAGATCTACACATAAACACACACAAATGGAGAGTATCACACCGTATCCCACTAGATCTAGGATACGCATGCGACACGAGTCCAACACACCACCAATTGCACCCCGAAGGACACAAACAAGTCACAAATATTATTTATGAACAAATCAAAGTGTCAAATGTAGATCTATGTGTCCGTGTCAAAATACGACATGTACAAAGTTCCGTATCGGAGGGAAAACCCCCAAAACAACACGTATCACCAAATTATTGGGATACGACCTACACGTACCCAATTGTGGATACGACACTAGCTCCAAACACATAAGCACATGCCCAATTGATCTATAGGATCAATTGACACACACAACAAAATATCAATTCGGAATTTCCTCAAAATTGACACAAAAAGCACCATAACTTTCTCCATGGGTCTCCTATGAACACAAAACCAAGTCCTATGGGTAGTACATACATATGGGTTGATTTTACATGATTAAATCTCAGATTTAGAAGCTATTTTAAGGGGAAAAACTGAATTATAACCTATTGGGAGATGGATTCCCAATGAAACCTCCAATTAAGATAAAATTGCTTCAAAATTGTAGATTCTTGCTCCTCTTTGTAGATCCTTGTTTCCTCCTTCTAGATCTTTACTTCTCAACTTTCTATTGGTGAATTGTGAAGGAATTGGCATAAATTTGGTAGGGAAATGGAATGGGAATGAAAAGAATTTGGTAGTGGAAAATTCTAGATCTAGATTTGGAATAAAAATGAGAGGAGAGAGAATTTCCCCCCCTCTTTTAATAGGCCGGCCCCTACCCCTTCCTCAAGTAATTATAAAATATCCAATACACCCCTTGGGGCCTCTCATGAAGAAATAATTAAGGAAGGAAGCTTCTAGTCTAATGATTTAATTAATTTAATCCATCTCCTTAACAATGGCTTTCTAAATGGGCCAAGTCTAACTAATTAATTTATGTTGGTCCATGGATCCAAACTAAACTAGTTGGGTCCACTAATACAAGTCCAAAATAATTAAATAACATCTAACAATAATTAAGTAATACAACAAATAATTATTTACCGTGCACAATATTTAATTAAATAGGAAAAGACTAAAATATCCTTTCCTAGAAAATGTAGTAGTGACAGCTTCTTGCACTGATAAACCTTCCTCTACCAGTAGCCTTGTAGCGATCAGCACCACAAAATTTGTACGTGTTTTCACCCTTGTCGTCTTTGTAGTACAACATGCAACCGTTGTGACATGCATCGATTTTCTCGTATCCCATCCAGAGCGATCTCACCATCCTCTTAGATCGGTAGAAGTCTTTAGGCAACTTAGCACCCTCCGACAAGATCTCTACAATCAATTCCATCAGTCGATTGTAGCATTCTTGTGACATGTTAAAATCAGACGATGCTCAACAATCTTGTAACCACCTCCAATGGTGAATGATCCTCACAACCAGGATATAAGGAGTCCTTGCATTCTCTAACAACTCTATGAACTTCGCAGCATTGGCATTCGGTGACTCCTCAGTTATATCATGATTGTCCGGATCAAAATTAGGCTCCACCACGTCAAAAATAATGTTCACCCACCCGTCATCATAAGCAGCGAGATCATGGACATCCATATACGGCTTCACATAAGGCTCAAACTTTGATGCTAAAGACAGAAGTTCTCCGTGCGAGGTCCACTGATAGTAATTCAGCGTGAAACCCTTCGAGTACAAATGATATGTGACTTTCACTTCTGGATGATATTTCAAGTTGCGACATCTCACACACGGACACTTAATTTTGGTACCGTCCATGTACTGAGAAAACGCCTTCACGAACTGCAGGAACTGCTGTACACCCTCTATGAATTTAATTCGTACATCGTACAAGTCATCAGGATGACGGTTGTACATCCATGAACGATGCCATAGGTAGTAATTCATATCAATTTTTAGATACTTCTATAAGATACATACACATTATTCAAGTATATATCGTTCAAATAGAGGCAAAGATGGATACAAATGCATGTTCATTAAAGATGGACATAAATAAAGAAGGATATAGGTATCGTCACGTGTCTCTTATGAGCCATTACCTAGCTAGAAACCTAATAAGAAATAGGTAAATGAACCTAGAAGGCATGAGACCTTTGGCTCTACCTTACGCTCTGGTGTCAAAAGCCATAAGACTGAAATATGAAGGAGAAGAGAAGACATATTTCAGTCTTATGGCTTTCAATACTAGAGTGGAAAGTAGACAAAGATTTTAAACTTTAGTAAATGGACAGCTTAGAATAAGAATCAAGCCTCTACAAGCATAATTTTAATAAATATATCTATTATATACAAGCACACAACCATCAAGATCATAATGCTTTCTAACAACAACCACTATTAACACTTCTCCTTGACGTTCTAATATTCTCTATTAGAACCTAGACTAATTCATGACCTTTACACTACATTAATGCATAAGTAAAACGTCCTCCGACTTGATTCCCCTATACATATATAGAAATCTTATTTAGGATGGTCATACCTATCATTTATCAATTAAGTTCACTAACTAAGAATTGTCATTCAAAACTATGTAAAGTTGCATATAAATACATAGAATAATATATATATATATAAAGTTTGATATAAGTTTTTTATTATATAAAATTTGGAATCCGTCACTTGAACACAATCAAGTCTAATCTCGTGGAGGCTCTAAAGAGGTCGAGTGACGTTCGGTGCACCGTGGACCATGTATGGCCTAACCCGCCGTCGGACCCGAGCACCCCCCTTCTCGGCCTAGAGTCTAGACTAATTCAAGATCGACGTCCTGGACCGCGAGTCTACGGCCCAGGCCAGTACCCTATACATGTGTGTGTCGTATCTGTGTCAATATCGTGTCAGTGTCAGTGTCGTGTATGTCAGTGTCGTATCTGTGTTAGTATCGTATCACTGTGTATGTGTGTTATGTCGTGTCCGTTTTTTTTGTGTGTGTGTGTGTGTGTGTGTGTGTGTGAGAGAGAAAGAGAGAGAGAGAGAGAGAGAGAGAGAGAGAGAGAGAGCGAAAGAGATAGAGTTAGGGTTTACCTAGTGGTGGCCGGAGCTGTGGAGAGGAGGAGGAGAAGCCCGAGGTCATCGGAGGGGAGGAGTCGGGTGAGGAGAGCAGCCGCGCCGGAGGGGGTCTCGGGGTGGGGGGGGAGCAGGTGGTGGTGGTGGGGGGGGGGGGGCGATGGGGGGGAGCTGTGTTTAGTTTAGGTTTCAAATTTTTTTGGATGAGAATGGGAGAAAACGAAATAGCCAACCCTATATTAAACAATTTAGAGACGTCTAAACTTCAGTATAAATTAAAATGTAGCGACGTTCAGCGACCTTTACCGGCGTATATTTTTTACAATAGAAAATTGTCGCCGTATGTCACAAAAAAGTTGATATTTATCGAAAATGTAGTGACGTTCAGCTACCTGTACCGACGTTTATTTTTACAATAGAAATTATTGTCGCTAAACGTCGCAAATAGCAACATTTAGCGACACTATTTATTATAGTCGCTAATATTACAAAAATTAACGACTTTAATAACTTACGTCGCTAAAGACGTCACTAATAGCGCAAATTTTGGTGGTGAGTGGAGTAGTTTAATAGGAGGTTTAAGAGGATTGGCTGAGAAAATTAAGGAGTTGATACGGAAAATAACTTTTTCTCTCCAAACTTTCAAAATGTATTTTTAAAGAACGTTTTGTGACTTCCGCTGTAATTTCAAAAAAATTGTTTCTTTAAGAATAATTTTAAATAAATTCAATACTGTATATGTATTTTTTTGTAAAAATAATAACATCTACCGTGTAGTGTTATTTGGCTGATAGATAAGTAAAAAAAAGGTGGTGGAGGGTGGGGCGGGATGTCGATCGTGTAGCACCATATATTTTACGTTAGATACAACGTGATTATTTGAGACTCTTTTTCGGTTCTAATAATTTAAGATCTTTGATGTGCTTCACATAACAATATATATATATATATATATATATATATATATATATATATATATATATATATATATGAACTTGTTGGTTCCTAGGACAGATCGTCTGTACGGCGAATCTTACTTTGAGCAACAATGGTTTTGACTACCAAGAATAGTTTTTTTTCCATTCTGACTTCAAATAGTCTAACAAACTATTTTGGTGTAATGGATTTAAAGGTTGGCGTAACATTTAGGGCCATCATATGTTCCCATTGTATTCCTATAACCTTAGATCCAGGTAACAACTCAATACCTTATAAATTAATTGATAAAGTACATGTTTTTTCAATATTTGGATCCTCAAGACTTATAGAAAAATCTGGATGGATATTTATACCAAATAACCTATTTACTAGGTTAGATTGTGAATAAACACTCTTTGATATTGAAGAGAAATCTTAATTTAAATTTTTTTACCAAATGAATCTTATGATGAGCATCAGCAATATTTTGTTCATCATATCTCATATGGTCAAAATACCAGTCGGACTATTTATTTTTGCTTGGTTCTGGGGTAAACCGAACACTTTTCTTCCCTTTATTAGTAGATTTGCTCATTGTTTATTGCGTACTTGGGAAAGAGGAACCTTTAAGATCATATTTCCTTTAATTTTGGTATCGTCCATGTACTAAGAAAATATCTTCGTGAACTGCAGGAACTGCTGTACACCCTCTATAAATTCAATCTGCATACCGCACATGTCATTAGGATGGCGGTTATATATCCAAGAACGATGCCGTAGGTAGTAATTCATATCAATTTTTAGATACTTCTATAAGATAGATACACATTATTCAAGTATATATCGTTTAAATGGAGGCAAAGATGGATACAAATGCATATTCATCAAAGATGAACATAAATAAAGAATGATATGAGTGTCATCACGTGTCTCTTGTGAGCCATTACCTAGCTAAAAACCTAATCCTTAAATAACCTGAAGCTAAACCAAAATTCTCATCATACCCAGTCTACCTAAAAAATTATTGAGGGGGTTTACATCCTTCCCAACTTAGAAGAATTTTGTCCCCAAAATTAAAAGTAATGCACGAATAAGAGTTGCTAGAATTAAAAAAAAGTTAACAGGTAATTAAAATGCAGTACGTAAATTTGTACCTTGGTCCTCAAATAAATGAGAGAAACGTTGTCGAACAAAATCTTCGTGCTCCCTGGTAGACTCGCCCGGTGAATGATGCTTTCATGCAACCGTGACCAGTCGAATAGTCTGCCCCTCAAAACCTTCTCACTACGATCGAGTATCCCTACTGGCTGCTCCACATATGATAAACTAGGCCCGACTATAATCTTTGAATGATCGAGCACGTAAATAGGGTCTGCCATGTATCTTCTCAACTATGATACGTGAAATACTTCGTACATGCCTTATAATGACGCAGGCAATTCAAGACGATAATCCACTTCGCCAAAATGCTCCAAGATGTTAAAAGGTCCGATGTACCTCGGACTCAGCTTGCCTCTACCCGCAAATTTGATGGTACCATGAGTAGAAGATATCTTCAAAAATATATGATCACCTTCCTTGAATTCCAAAGTTCTACGGTGCGCATTTGTCCAATGCTTCTGCCTGTCCTGTGCTGCACGGAGATGGCTCTGAATCTGCTTTACTTACTCTACTATCCTAGTCATCAACTCTGGACCAAGTATCTGACGTTCTCCTACATCACTCCAACATACCGGAGACCTGCACTACTTGCCGTATAATGCCTCAAACGGTTATATCTGGATGCTTGCTTGGTAGCTATTATTGTAGGAGAATTCTACCAAGTCTAGATGGTCCTCCCAAGATCCTCTAAAGTCAATAATGCACGCTCTCAACATATCCTCTAGTATCTGAATTGTGCGCTCTGATTGACCATCAGTCTATGGATGATATACAGTGCTAAACTTGAGACGAGTTCCTAGACTCTCCCGCATACTCCGCCAGAAATATGACATAAATCGGGAATCACGATCGATACAATGCTGACAGGTACTCCATGTAGTCGTACTCTCTGTCTCATGTACATGTCAGCCAATATCTCCTTGGACTACCCAACTCTGAAGGGTAAGAAATGTGCCAACTTGGCGAGTCGGTCCAGGACAACCCAGACTACATCTTTTCCGCTAGGGGTCCTCGGAAATCCTGTGACGAAGTCCATGGTAATGTTCTCCCACTTCCACTCAGGAGTGAAAAACGGCTACAATAGTCCTGTAGTCCTCTGATGTTCGACCTTGACTTGTTGACAGACCAAACATATCGCCATGAATCTCGCAATCTATCTCTTAATCCTATGCCACCAGTAGTGTTGTCTCAAATCTTGGTACATCTTCGTACCCCCGGAATGAATAGAATAAATTGAACTATGGAACTCGGTCATCAACTCCGGGCGTAGCTTGCCACTTGGAACATATATGCGATCTACATACCTAAACATTCCTTCCTCGTAAATTTGGAGTCCCGTCTGTATGCCAGCCTCTATCCTCTCTCGCAGTTGCCGGAATCTCGCATCGGTAGGAAAGGCTGCCTTAATCCTCTAAACCAATGTAGACTGAACCTCTAGACTGGCCAACTGTCCATCCATGCTTGTTAATACAACCTTTATCCTGAGCTCCTGAAGATCCTCTAATAAATAGCGTTGAGTCGTCAAAAAGTATGCCCTGGGCTTCCAGCTTAAGGCATCCGCTATAATATTTGCCTTGCCAGGGTGTTACTATAACTCGATATCATAGTCTGTCATCAACTCTAGCCAAGACCTCTATCTCATGTTGAGCTCCTTCTGAGTGTAAACATACTTCAGACTTTTGTGATCTATGTAAATCTTCACCCGCTCTCCATAAAGGTAGTGCCACCATAGATTTAGTGCAAATATTACCGCAATTAGCTCTAGATTATGTGTTGGATAATTTTTCTCATGAACCCTCAGCTATCTCGATACGTAAGATATCACTTTGCCGTGCTGCACCATTACACATCCTAGTCCTCTCCTAGATGCATCGCTATACACCATAAATCCTCCAGATCCAGAATGAAGTGTCAGGACCAGTAATGTCGTCAGAAGCTTCTTCAACTCATCGAAAGCCGTCAGACACTCCACAGTCCAAATAAACTCTGCCTTTATGCGTCAATTGCGTCATAGGCGCAGCGATCCTCGAGAAGTTTTTCAAGAACCTTCGATAATATCCGGCAAGTCCGAGAAAACTCCTAGCCTCTCTAACTAATGTAGGGGTATGCCACGTCTCCACTGCGGCGATGTTCTCTGGGTCAACTGATAGTCCATCTCTAGTAATTATGTGACCAAGGAATGGTACCCTATCCAAGCAGAACTTGTACTTGCTGAGCTTGGCATACAACCTCTCCTGCCTCAGCGTCTCCAATACGATCCTGATATGCTCCTCGTGCTCCTCCTGCACTACCAGAATAAGTGGGATTAGCGATATCTTTTAGCAACGTCAACGTAAAATGTCGCTAATATTAAATATATGAGCGACTCCAAGTAAAAACGTCGCTAAATGTTACTAATTGGCGACACATATCGACGTTTAGCGACTGTAATTCAGTTTTTAAAAGATTAGTCGCTATAAGTTCAATTAAGGTCGCTAAACGTCGCTAATATATTTCATTTACCGACGTTTAGAGATGTACATAGCGAGTATCTCTTTTAGACATTTAGCAACGTCATTAGCGACGTCACAGATATCGCTAAGTTAGCGACGCCATTATTTGCGTCGCTAAAACATCGCTAAATAACTTTCATTTAGGGCTGATTCCCCCCATTTTCTTTGATCTCTCCCTCTCCCAAATTTAAACCCCCCTCCCTCCGGCTCCTCCTTCCTTCGGCCCCCTCCTCCCTCCGGCGACTAGCTTCCTCCCTCCCAGCGACCCCCTTACGGTTGCGTCCTCCCCCTCCGGCTTCCCTCCTCCCTCCGGCGTCCCCTCCTTCCTCTTGGAGACCCCCTCCGGCCGCGTCCTCTCCCCTCCGCCGTCAGCTCCTCCTTCCTCCGGCTCCCATCCTTCCTCCGGTGTCCTTCCTCCGGTTCCCCTCCTCAATGAGCTCCTCTCTCTGTCTCCTTTCTCTGTCTGTCTGTCTCTCTCTCTCTAACATGACACAACATGACATGACATGACATAACACACTAACCCTAACCCTAACTCGAATACACATATACACACACACACACGCCACGGACATACTAACACATGCGGACACGAACCCTAATACTGACACAGACACACGAACACGGACACGGACACGGGAATGACTCTTCAAACTAGTCAACACTAGTCAAAAATAAGTTATACTTAGGTTTCTAAGTCAATACCTTGCTAATACATATATTTATAGTATTTACCTACTAATACCTTAGTCTAGAACAAATACCTAGTCCTGTATCCTAGTATTTCAACCCGTATCCCAACATTACCATGTATCTTAATATAACTCATGTACCTTATCTAAATTCAATACCTTGGTACTACTCCTTAACCTAACTTTACCTCTTAACTTGGTATTAATATCTAGTTACTATCATATAATACCTTTACTTATGTCAATTTCCCCCAATACCTTAGTGTATCTATATATCCTAGTATCTAATAGTCACCCTTAGCCAATTTCTAACATATAGGCCTGCCACCTACTGATACTATCAGGTACCAGTCATTCCTCTAGAGGATGCTACATAAACAACTTAGTACTAGACCTTGATACCTTATACTCAAGGCTTGTACCCCTTATCCATTACCCCCACCTACTATCTGCAGGTGCAGGAACTCAAGCCCCCAATATACACACTGTCCATACTTCACTTAATACCTTCCTCATGACATTACCTACATGCACTTACCCTCCAATATTTAGAAACCAAATCTTCACCTTACTCAACCCACTGATACAATCAAGTATCATTTACCATAAATTACCACCCCTCGCTCAACACCTCAATCTTGCCCCTAAATAACCTCAACACTCACTCATTATTCGTAATACCTTAAGACTGGTCATAAGCACTACCCAAACCTGTGCACACTGTTTACCCTAAATCAGGTTGCACAACCTGTGCATACTGTTGCACATAAATTATGCTCAGCCTACAGGGCCTCCCCCACTGCCTTTACAGTGTTGCAAACCTCTTCTCGATACCCTGCATTCAGGAACACCTACCCTCACTCCCAACTGAATGTATCCCTGCATTCAATCCAACAAAAAACGTATTTTATTACAACTTACAGTCCACACTTGTAGTGCACCAATGAGGTACTTCATGATACACTCAAGATACTCCTTCCAAACATCACCAAACACCACTAAAACTATAAGAACACATCTAAAATAGTCAATAGAGTATAAATAGCATAATAGATATTCCATTAAATACTTTGTGGTCTAAACTCATATTTTCCCCAATTTTGAGACACAAATCCATATTCCACAAGAAGAAATCATAGACCTAGATAAATGAGGATTTCTAGCACCTAGATCTAGCCATAGAAAATAAATTCTACCTATGGGATGGTTCCTATAGGTCCAATGGGTGCTATTAACCATAAATATGGTAGAAAATAGAGAATTTCCTAGATTTTGAGTGACCTCCTTGAAGAACTCTGAATTTGGACACGAGAAAGACGAAGCAGACACGATTTGGATACCTCTTTAAGCTTCCTCTAGGTCCAATGGGTGCTCTCCCTTCAGTTGATAACTGCCAAATAATGCACACTAAAAATTGTAAACTGCTCTCCTTATTGACCCGAGCTCACTCAATCACTCAAACAACCATATATACACACACACACATACATAGGGTATTGTGTATCAAGTTAGAGCAGTTCTTACCTTCCTCCAGAGAATCATATTGTATGTAACGATTTATAGGACACATACTATCATTTTTACAGAAGTATCTAGAAATGGATATGAATTACTATCTGCGTCATCGTTCGTGGATGTACAACGTCATCCTGATGACATGTGCGGTATGCGGGATGAATTTATTAAGGGTGTACACCAGTTCTTGCAGTTCGCCAAGGCGTTCCTACAGTACATGGACTGTACCAAAATTAAGTGTCCGTGTGTGAGATATCGCAACTTAAAATATCATCCAGAAGTAGAAATCACATATCATTTGTACTCGAAGGGCTTCACGCCGAATTACTATCAGTGGACTGCGCACGGAGAACTTGTGTCTCTAGCATCGGAGTCGGAGCCTTATGTGGAGACGTATATGGATGTCCACGACCACGCTGCTTACGACGACGTGTAGGTGAACTTGGTTTTTGATGCGCTAGGGCCTAGTTACAATCCGGATAATTATGATACAGCTGAGGAGGCACCGAATGTCGATGTTGCAAAGTTTATGGAGTTGCTGAAGAATGTAAGGACTCCATTATATCCTGGTTGTGAGGATCATTCACCATTGGAGAAGGTTACAAGATTGTTGAGCATCAAGTCCGATTTTAACATGTCGCAAGAATGCTATAATCGACTGATCAATTTGATTATAGCGATCTTGCCCGAGGGTGCAAAGTTGCCTAGAGACTTCTATCGATCAAATAGGATAGTAAGATCACTCTGGATGGGATACGAGAAAATTGATGCATGTCACAACGGGTGCATGTTGTACTACAAAGATGATAAGGGTGAAGATGTGTGCAGATTCTGTGGTGCTGATCACTACAAGGCCACTAGTAAAGAAAAGTCTGTAGGTGCAAGAAAGCCTACCGATTCGATGCACTACTTGCCTTTGACGCCGCGGTTGCAGAGGTTATTTATGGTTAAGGAGACTGTAGAAAATATGAGTTGGCACAGGCAGAAACTGTCATGCTCAAGTTCTAAAATATGTAGGACTAGGAATATTTAAGCATGCCAGCCATATGTATATGGCAACTCCAATATATAGATACCATAATACACATGTACACTGTAATATGAATAATAACTCACATGTGGTATATATATTTTCACAAGTCACAGGGCATAACTAAATCTCATCCACAGACTCAAATAACTAAATAACTAAATAACTGAATCAAGTATAAAATGCTTAATAAGAACAAGTAGTTGGGTGGAGACAAATCCACTATCAACTAGAATATAAGAGGAACCATATAAGAACATCTAATGAACCATGATACTCGAAGAGAAGACCTCCTCGAAGGAGATAAGTAGCAAGTCCTGATCCGTGCTCATGTGAATAGTCAAGATCGTCTATACCTGGAAAGGGACCAGGTACTCAGAGGGACATAACAAGATAGATAGAAGCATGCCAATTGAATACAGTAAAACATGCATAAATAGACATAAAATATATAAGTACACTGTACACGACAATCTATATGAAATGCATAATGAGGACAACTTTTCGACGTATGGGCATGGGTAGGCTACTCGATCTAATCTCACAACTCACACACACGTAAGGGACATCAAAAATTGACATACCTCGGGGGTAACGACCAATGCGACACCGAAAATTGACATACCTCGGGGGTAGCGACCAGCGTGACATACTATCGTAGTACGTGCTAGTTACTACGGTTTACCAGAGTGGTTATAGCCCATACGCCTACTGATTGTCCTCCCCTCCCATGATACTATGTGTCAAGTGTGTGTCAACATATATATAGTATATAAATATGAATGAAAGAAAACACACATGCAATGAATATATAAAAATATAATAAGCATGCAAAGTATTGTAAGCAATTTGGCAAGTTATCTTGCCTGGTAAAAAAGCTGTAGAGTGTAAACGTCTAGACATCAGGCTCAATGGATCAGAAACTATGGCATCAGAATGAACGTCTCCGGATAATAAAATAAACATCACCAACATTCCCAGAATAAGCGAGATAGCAAGAAAATACTACCCTTTTGTCCAATTTGAACACAGGGGCAAAACGGTAATTTTGGATCAAAGTGGGGTCCACATGTGGTCCACTTTGCACCGAAAAGTGTGTCAGGGGTAAAGGTATCTAAAAGGGATAAATTATAGGTCAAACCAATTCTAAACGTCAATATGAACTCACGGTACGTCCTATTTTGGATTCCGGTGAGCCAAACACATATTCTCCCAAAAAGTCAACCGTAGGGCCCACAAATAGGCGGCTTGGTCAACTGTCTCAGAATCGCGTGAAACTCGGGTCACAGGACCAGTGTGATACCACAAATCCAATGACGCAAGTTTTGTCACATTCTGACGAGCGTACACTAAATGGTGCGGTATTTTACAAAAGTCGCAATATATGGACTTTTTACGGATACAGAGTGATTCTGACGCGCACACACGTCCAAATCAATTTTCACGAAAGCCGATACGTCTAGACATACCATACGCGTCTTTCGGTATAACTGGTACGCGATGAGGCGGTCCCGTTTGGCGGAAGACGCTCCGTATCACAAATTTTGAAAGCTTTGAAAATAGTTTTTCATAATTTTTAACCCAATTTAATTCTGTATATAACACCAAATAAATTAATCTAATTGATAGAAAGCCGATGGCCATCAATGAGTGTACTGGAGAGATGTTGAGAGCAAGCTATGCAAGGCGTACAGCGAAAAAAAAACGTCGATAAATCCCCAAGTTCCTAGGGGGACTGAATAGAGGAAAGTTGTTAATCTCGATTATGTGGTCTTCACATAGCAAAAAGAAAATCTAAGTTTAGATCTCTGTGGTGGAAGATACGAGTCCTTAAACAGGGATGGTTGCAACAGTTTTTTGAAATTAAAAGTTGTGATTTTTCTCCAACTTGGTCTCAGTTTTTACCTAGGGTTACGCACTGATCAGAGGAAACTAATACACAGAGTTGGAAGAGGGATAGGTCATGAACATACCGGTGAAGACGGGGTCAAATTTGGTTGTGAGACGAAGCGGGAATCTACGCGTAAACAGGGGTTCGTTGTAGTGATTTCCTATGCAGTGCTCGCGAGGGCGCGGTCGAGGATGCTGGTCGCGGCGGTGGGCGACTGCTCCGGTCGTCGTCGGCGGCAGGTCAAGGAGGTCGGCGGTGGTCTGGGTTGTGGATGGTAAGGGTTTAGGATTAGGGTTCGGAATAAGATATCATATATATATATAGGAAGAGAGAAATGGGGCGGGGGAGCGAACCTGGGCGCGCGGGGGTCTGTGGCATGATGGCTTTAGCACGGGGGGGGGGGGGGTTGTAGTTTAATGGTTAGGATTAGATTAGTGGTTAAGTGGTTTAGTAATAAGGGTTTAATAGTTGTTTTAAGGGTTTTAATTTCTTTTCTTTTACTCTTTTGTTTTTATTATTCTTATTACTCTACTTATTATTACTACTACTACTACTATTATTATTATTATTACTATAATTATTATTCTTACTAATATAATTTTAAATAACACTTATTATTATCAAATTATCATTACTATTATTTAATAATTATTTATTATTAACGCATATATTTAAGGTATATAGAAAAATGCATTTTTACTCAAATTAAATACTAAAAATATCTATTACTCTTCTACCAATACTCCTAAAATAAAATAGTAGTTTTTGTGTAAAACTCTAAATGAGTATTTATCTAGGTAATTAAATCAATAAATTATATTTTTTAATTACTACAAAATAATATAAATAAACTCAATAATTGATTATTTAAATAAATATAATATTTAAAAATATGGAGTTTTATATTCTACCCAACTTACAAAAATTTTGTCATCGAAATTGACACTAACCCATGTTCATAATAAATCACTATAGCTATTACACTTTATTGCTATCTAGCAGTGCTTCCTAAAAGTCATGGTCTGTCATTCTAACACTTCTCATTTATTTTTCATAGCCTATTCTATTATCCTCTAACTCGTCTATACTACCGAACTTACAAGAATTCTACTAGTAGTTAAAGTCTCTTGAGGCTATTGTCTAGGTTGTAAGACGAATTTATTTATTGGGTCAAGAATCTTGGGATACCTGTCTGGAATCTCATAACCATGATTTTTCTTGTAACCGTCAAGTATCGTAGTCTAATACTGCCATGCCACCTGACCAGTATGTCTATAAATACTTCGACTACTCTACTATAACGGTCTAGCTGCAGTTGTCGCTACTTCGCTAGCGATTTGTCTTAGTCGTCAGTTCGTAACAAGTGACTTGAACTCTTTCCTAAGCTTAGTCTACGTTTTAGGACAACAATTTAGGTCTTGACTAACTTTATAAATCTATGAGGAGTATAAAATATTTCAACAATCCAACTAATTTCTATTAGACTAAGGGATGTTATACATGGTTTTAAAATGATAAAAGGATACAAATATTGCTATAGTGCATATACATAAGGGTTATCATTATGTACTCATCTTTTAGTTATTAATCATTTACTAAACTATTTATGTTTTTAACTAACAAAATAAGGGTGAGGTTAAAGTAATTCAAACAATTCATAATGGCACGAAAGGATACGACTAGGATAGGAAGAGTGAAGCACGAGATACGGAATGGATAGAGAAGAGAAGATGAGCCACCCAAGGGGGCGAGATGGTGATAGGAAGAGAATACTATTACTGCTACTCGCGTCATCCATCAGCATCGCGTATATGCCATCTGGGTAGAATATCAATATATCCTCATAACTGCTAAACCACCATATATATAATTATACGTCTACCATGCACCTAAGATCTCGTGTCATAAAGGGGGTCATGAGTATAAAATGACAAATATAACTAAAGGTCGTACCTGTATCTATGATTTTCTGGGCATGCGCTCCCTTATTTGTCATCATGAGTGCTTGGCCTCTGGGGATATATCTAGTACTATCCGTGTATCAAACTTATACTAAGCATGAACGTTCGTCTTTCCGAAATAAGGGAAGATAGAAAACAACAATAAATAATTCAAGGAGGAGGTGATAGAATACAAGTACGGGGTTCAAAGCGATTAAAGAATTCAAAGGGAGTTGCCAAGGCAGTTGTGTATTGAAATCTTATTTTGTTAAATTCCTACTTGCATATCCATATTCGAACAGTTATGTACCTGACATGATATGCTATGACCAGTCTAGAGGGCAAGTATATTCGTCTAACAAGTTTAGTCAACTATATCTCAATCCACATAAAGTAGTGATACGAAGAGCGAACTAAGCGCACTACGGTTGATCAGATAATAATACACTGATTCTAATTTAGACAATGTATTAGTGTGGTCCCCCAATAATACATATGTCATGAACAAGCTTGATAAAAGAATAACCTTGCAAAACTAGGCTATAATAGCAGCATAAGTCGAGGTAGTACAGAAAATATAAGTACATTGGATTAGGATGGAGGAAGGTACAGAATAATTTAAGTTCACCAAGAAGATCGGTGTTGTGCCTCTACAGTTGCCATACTAATTTCTTGTCTAAAGTCAACCAAATGGGTGTATGGGTCTCTAAGTTCTACAGTATGGGTAAACACTATCTTTTTATGCAAGTCTATTGTTGGTGTCATTCATTTATACTTTATTAATTGGTCAGAAGGACTATGTGATACTAGGTTATGAGCATACTACCAAACTTACAAAGATTTAACTAATAGTGTTATTGAATACTAGAGTGTATATACCTGGTATAAGGCATCTTCCAAACCCCTATCAAGCACGAAAGAAAAGAGAAGATTGACGTTGAGAAGGGATCAAGCAAGATGCAATACACGCAATCAAATAA
The DNA here is from genome assembly GCA_036927795.1 of Iris macrosiphon. Lineage (NCBI taxonomy): Eukaryota > Viridiplantae > Streptophyta > Magnoliopsida > Asparagales > Iridaceae > Iris > Iris macrosiphon. The sequence goes on along the minus strand of JAYESA010000009.1, from coordinate 107,068,248 downwards.
GAATGCGGAACGAAATCAAGGGAGGTGATAATTAAGTGGATGAGATCCTATATTCTAATCCTATGCACAGGGTTGCTCGGTACAGTAACGTAACCGAGACAATATGCTCTCGACCTGCATGGGCCACCACAAAAATATGTCATGCCCCAGTCCCAAAATACGTAGGACGAGGAATACGTAAGCATGCCAGTCGTATGTATATGGCAACTCCAATTTATGGATAACATAATACATACGTACGCTGTAATATGAATAATAACTCATATGTGGTATATATATTGTCACAGGGCATAACTAAATCTCATCCACAAAATCAAATAACCAAATAACTATGTAACTGAATCAAGTATAAAATGCTTGATAAGAACAAGTAGTTGGGTGGAGACAAATCTATTACCAACTAGAATAAAAGAGGAACCACATAAGAACGTCTGATGAACCATGAGACTCGAAGAGAAGACCTCCTCGAAGGAGATAAGTAACAAGTCCTGATCCGTGCTCTTGCGAATAGTCAAGATCGTCTACACCTGGAAAGGGACCAGGTCCTCAGAGGGACGTAACAAGATACATAGAAGTATGCCAATTGAATACAGTAAAACATGCATAAATAGACGTAAAATATATAAGTACGCTGTACAAGACAATCTATATAAAATGCATAATGAGGACAACTTTTCGACGTATGAGCATGGGTAGGCTACTCGATCTAATCTCACAACTCACACACACGTCAGAGACATCAGAAATCGATATACCTCGGGGGTAGCGACTAGTGCAACACCAGAAATTGACATACCTCGGGGGTAGTGACCAACGTGACACACTACCGTAGTACGTGCTAGTTACTATGGTTTACCAGAGTGGTTATAGCCCATACGCCTACTGATTGTCCTCCCCTCCCATGATACTATGTGTCAAGTGTGTGTCAACATATATATAGTATATAAATATGAATGAAAAAAATACACATGTAATAAATATATAAAAATATAATAAGCATGCAAAGTACTATAAGTAATTTGGCAAGGTATATTGCCTGGCAAGAAAGCTGTAGAGTGTAAGCGTCAAGACATCAGGTTCAATGGATCAGAAACTATGGCATCAGAATGAACGTCTTCGGATGCTGAAATAAATATCACCAACATTTCTAGAATAAGCGAGACAGCTAGAAAATACTACCCTTTCGTCCAATTTGGACACAGGGATAAAACAGTAATTTTGGGTCAAAACGCGGTCCACTTGTGGTCTACTTTGCACCAAAAAGCGTACCAGGGGTAAAGGTCTCTAAAATAAACAAATTATAGGTCAAACCAATTCTAAACGTCATTATAAACTTAACGGTACGTCCTATTTTAGATTCCGGTGAGCGGAACATAAATTCGCCCAAAAAGCCAACCGTAGGGCCCGCAAATAGGCAGCTTGGTCAACTGTCTCAAAATTACCTGAAACTTGGATCACAGGACTAGCATGATACCAAGAATCCAATGGCGCAAGTTTCGTCGCATTTTGACGAGCGTACAATAAATTGTGCGATATTTTGCAAAAGTCCCAATATAGAGACTTTTTACGGATACAGAGTGATTCTAACGCGCACACACGTCCAAATCAGTTTTTGTAAAAGCCAACATGTCTGTACATACCATAGGCGCCTTTCAGTATAACTGGTACGCGATGAGGCAGTCCCGTTTGGCAGGACGCGCTCCGTATCACAGATTTTAAAGGTTTCAAAAACAGTTTTTCATGATTTTTAACCCAATTTAATTCTGCATATAGCACCAACTAAATTAATCTAATTGACAGGAAATAATCTCGGTTATGTGGTCTTCATATAGCAAAAAGAAAATATAAGTTTGGATCTCTGTGGTGGGAGATACGAGTCCTTAAACATGGGTGGTTGCAGCAGTTTTTTGAAATTAAAAGTTATAGTTTTTCTCCAACTTGCTCTCAGTTTTCACCGAGGGTTATGCGCTGATTGGAGAAAACTAATACACAGAGTTGGAAGAGGGATAGGTCATGAACATACCGGTGAAGATGGGGTCGAATTTTTTTGCGAGACAAAGCGGGAATCTACATGTGAACAGGGGGTTCGTTGTAGTGGTTTCCTGTACAGTGCTCGCGTGGGCGCGGTCGAGGACGCTGGTCGTTGGCGGAAGGTCAAGCAGGTCGAGGCGGTCTGGGTTGTGTATGGTAAGGGTTTAGGGTTAGGGTTTGGAATAAGATATCATATATATATAGAAAGAGAGAAAGGGGGCGGGGGAGCGAACCTGGGCGCGCGGGGGTCTATGGGCTGCTGGCTTTAGCACAGGGGGTTTGTAGTTTAATATTTAGGATTATATTAGTGGTTAAGTGGTTTAGTAATAAGGGTTTAATAGTTGTTTTAAGGGTTTTAATTTCTTTTCTTTTACTCTTTTGTTTTTATTATTCTTATTACTATACTTATTATTATTACTACTAATATTATTATTATTATTACTATAATTATTATTATACTAATATTATTTTAAATAACACTTATTATTATTATAAAATTATCATTACTATTATTTAATAACTATTTATTATTAACGCATATATTTAAGGTATATAGAAAAATGCATTTTTACTCAAATTAAATACTAAAATATCTATTACTCTTCTACCAATACTCCTAAAATAAAATAGTAGTTTTTGTGTAAAACTCTAAATGACTATTTATCTAGGTAATTAAATCAATAGATCATATTTTTTAATTACTACGAAATAATATAAATAAACTCAATAATTAATTAATTAAATAAATATAATATTTAAAAATATGGAATTTTACAGAAACAGATCGAAGGAGTATTGGATCATCCATCCGATGGAGAAGCATGGAAGCACTTTGATCGAGAGTATCCAGATTTTGCTTCGGATCGGCGTGATGTCAGATTGGGGCTCTCCTCTGACGGTTTTACCCCATTCGGACTTTTGGGCTCCCAGTATTCATGTTGGCCTGTGATCGTCACTCCGTACAATCTACCACTTTGGATGTGCATGAAGACTCCGTATATGTTCCTAACCGTTATTATCCCGGGTCCGAACAATTCAAAGAGAAACATCAATGTGTTTTTACAGCCTTTGATAGATGAGTTGAATCAGCTGTGGGAAGTAGGTACCAACACGTACGATGTTTCTAGAAAGCAGAATTTTCATATGAGGGCTGCACTTATGTAGACCATCAACGGCTTTCCAGCATATGGAATATTATCGGGATGGAGCACTCATGGTCGTCTCTCATGTCAGTATTGCATGGACCGTACTTAGGCTTTCCGTTTGAAACACGGAGGCAAACCGTGCTTCTTTGATTGTCATCGATAATTTCTGCCGAAGGATCATCCGTACCGAAGGAACATGAATGCTTTTCGCGCGGGCGTTGTGGAGAAGGCCAATCCACCGCCAAGGTATCCCGGATACAGGATATGAAAAGAGGTAAAAGATTTACTAAGTGCTATCGAAGAGCCTGCTAAGGGGTACAAGTGTGACGGATTTGGTCGCACCCATAACTGGACGAAGTGGAGTATATTCTGGGATCTGTCATATTGGAGCACCAATCTGATCAGACATAATCTTGATGTCATACATATCGAGAAGAATGTGTTTGATAACATAATTAATACTATAATGGACGTAAAGGGGAAGACAAAAGATAATCCGAAGGCCAGGTTGGACTTAGAAGAAATATGTAGACGTCCTGCGTTGCATTTGATAGAAGAGGGGAATAGAAAGTTAAAGCAACCTAAGTCAGTTTTCTCACTGGAGAAAGAGGATAAATGAAGACTTTGTAGGCGGATTCAGGGTCTAAATTTTTTAGACGAGTACGTGTCAAACTTGAGAAGATGCGTCGACCTCAAGGAGAAAAAACTGGCGAGTATGAAGAGCCACAATTGTCACGTATTCATGGAGAGGTTAATTCCGATTGTATTTCGAGAATTCTTACCATAGGTCGTTTGGGATCCATTGACAGAGCTCAGCATATTCTTCAAAGATCTTTATTCTACTAAGTTGCTCATCGATCGTCTAGAAAAGCAAGAGAAGGACATTACGGTAACACTATGTAAGCTCGAGAAGGTATTTCCTCCTGGATTCTTCGACTCTATGGAGCATTTGCCAATTCATCTTTCCTATGAGGCACGTGTTGGTGGTCCTGTCGGTTATCGGTGGATGTACCCCTTCGAGCGGCATCTGAATAACCTAAAGAGAAAGGTAAAAAATAAGGCACGGGTTGAGGGCTCTATTTGTGAAGCTTATGTTCTCGAGGAGATTACAAACTTTTGCTCGACGTATTTTAAACCTCATGTTGCTACTAATAGAACGATAGCTCCGAGAAATGACGACAGATATCAGGAATCTAATAATATAATACTCAAAGTATTCAATGCGTCCGGAAAGCCTTCGGGGAAAATAAAGAAGAGATATTTGAATGATGATGAGCTAAGGACTGCTCAGTTGTATATATTACTCAATTGCGACGAGGATGAAGTGGAGAAGCTAGAGGGGTAAGTAATTAATACGTCCATATTTACATCATCTTAATGTAATAGTATAAGCTACTATTATGATACTAATCAGCAGTTGCTTCATTGTTTTTCAGCACATATAATGATGAGTTGAGGTCGGTTAGACCCTACATAACAGACGAAGAAGTAGAACAAGAAATGGGATGCCATTTTCCTTCTTGGATGAGCGCATATGTAAGGTGCTTGATAATTACTTTTTATTTCTGCACTTGCAAAATAAATAACTTACTATCGCTACTTTGGTATTTAGGTCGATCGTCTAATAACACCCGAGACTGAATCTATTAGAACTCTAGCCAAGGGACCAATTATTGCCGTTAAAATATGGTCAAGTTTTGTGTGAATGGGTTTAGATTCAAGTCAACAAATGCTCCTATCAGAGACAGCTTTCTGGATCTTGATTCCACGAAAAACAGTTGTTTGTGTATCAAATCTTCGAACTACAAAGACGTCGATCCAGGCAATAATTTCTTTGGCATCTTACGAGAGATTATGGAGTTGACATATAATTATGGTACAGAACCTGCTAATATTGTGCTATTCAAGTATGAATGGTTCGATCCGATTCAAGATCAAGGTTGGAAAATTGACAAGCATGGCCTTATGGATATAAACAACAAGCGTAGATATCAAGGCTACGAACCATTTGTCCTATCAAGTCAGTCTCAGCTCGTGTACTTCATAACTTATCATAGACGGGGGACAACAAGGTCGAATTGGTGCATAGTATGCAAGACTAAAGCTAGAAATACCTTTGACATTGACGAAATAGCTTATCAGGAGGAGGAGCTACCTCTTGTAACAAATATTGTAGATGTGGACTCAACGGAAGTTACTCATTACACGAGTAATAATGTAGAAGATGTAGAATTATCCGAAGAGGAAGACGAAGACGAAGATGAAGTAGATAAAAGTGAAGATGAGGAGGAGGAAGAGGAAGAGGAGGATGAGGAAGGCGAACAAGATAAATTTTCTGAATATGATTGAAAATAAAATATTTTGCCTGTAGAATGTAACTATATTTTGACTCTAGAATGTACTATTTTGACGAATATATGTTTATATTTTGACTGTAGAATGTACTATCCATTTAGACTTATGACACCACTAGTTATTTACTGTACAATTCTATGAATGCTGTGAGATATGCATAATATTTTGACTGTAGAATGTACTATATATTTATGTATTTCTTTATTCATCATATGTTGTTATTAGGTATGACAGGACGACGCGGAGGGTTCGGTAGGTCCCTAGGTAGACAGAGTGCTCCTCTGGTACTACCTACTATTGGTTCTGGATCATCGTCTCCCAATACTCCAGTATATCGATCAATCACATTTCCGACTGCAATGACGTTACGTGGCATCACTCCTGGGATGAGTAGTTCCAGGCCTGATAGTACTCCCTCGTCCAGCGTTCCTCCTGCTGACGGAACCATAGAGACAGATGAGCATATGGAGGTGGTCGTTTCGACGTTGTCCCAGTATCAGCTAGTTCCTCCATGCGCACCTCCGGAGGAGACGAGGACAGAGATTTGGGCCGATGGTACAAAGTAAGTCAATTAGATAGTTTAGCATCATATATATCACGTATTTCTTTATTCATCATATATTGACTTTTTCGAGCAAAATAATTATCTTTGTATAGATATCGTCCATCGTCGGTTCAGAGACGCCTGTGCCTCTTTCTGAGGAACAATTATGGTGGCCCTTGGATCAACTACTCTGAAGCTCCGGAGGAGAGGAAGGCGTTCTGGTTTGTGCACTTAAGGTAAAAGTATTATATAAATCCTCTAATTTATGCATATTATATAGCTTATCTGTGATGCTCACTTACTAAATTATTTATTGTAGCAAACGTATTTCTATCCTCCGCACCGGGCCGAGTTGATCGAGCGGATATTTCCTGCCGTTGCCGCCAAGCTTATCCGTGATGCTCTGGATGACTAGAAGGCTCGTGATCGTGCTGGAAAACAGATCCAAGGTTGGATCACGCCTGAGCAGTGGACTGCGATGAGGGCATAACTTGATGATCCGAGGTACAAGGAAAGGTCTGAGAAGGCCAAGGCAGCTAAGCGGAATGCTACAAAGTGGTGTGGTGGCTCGATTCTGATGATGAAACATTTTTGTCGTTTGGTATATTTTTTATTTAGGATATACTATTTTAATGTAAGTACGATAAAATGGTAGTAGAAAAAAATATTTAATTTTAGTACTAAATAATATATTTTTAACAGGTACAGAGGGGTCAGGATGCAAACATGGTGACCATCTTCTTGGCCACCCATCGAAAGGACAGAAATCTCATTGATGAGAGGGCCTCGCAGACCTATGTAAGTATTACTTTATTTTGTGTTAATTTTAATATAACTTAGGCAATTATCAAGTATCCAAACTTTTCTAGGCCGAGTATCTTAGGCTGCGTGAGAGGGCGACTGCTAGTGCACCTACAGCTGAAGAGGCTGGTACTTCCTCGCAGCCCACTCCAGCTCCGTCGACGGATGAGCTGTGGGTGACCATCGCTGGCGGTCTCCAAAGGGGTACGTACTACGATACGGAATCCTATGGCGCCCTGGTTACGATGCAGTCATCTAGGGCCTCCTCGACAAGTGCGTATTTCCTACAGCCCTCGTAGTCTTCGGCCAGAGTCCAAGAGCTCGTTGACCGTCAGATTGTGTCTTTCCGTGACTAATTGCTGCGAAGGATGGAGGAGCAGCCCCGGTCCCAGCCGCAGGCGGACGATCCGACGCTCATCGCATAATTTGATATACTCGACCACAGCATCACGGAGCTCCGAGATTTGACAAATGATCTTAGAGCCTCGACAGAGCGAAGCGTGACGGGGCTGTAGGCATCACAGCTATCCATGGACGAGAGGCTGACGATGATGCAGGATTCAATGGTTCATAGCAGTACGAGGCTATTATCTACCATGGATTCTTACAACCAGCGACTCACAGAGTTGGAGCGGATACGTCCTCCTGGTGCGCCTACATCGACACAGACTCCACCGACGTCACTGCCTTCTCTATCGACATCGGTGTCGATTTTACGGGAGCAGTATGATCTGTTCTTATCCTTCATACGCGCTGGTGGTCATCCTCTTGCAGATCCGCAGTAGTATGGATATTTGCATGGATATTTGCTGGATATTTGTATTATTTAGGATGAGACTCAGTTGTATGGATATTTGTTGTATTCTTTACGATAATATTTTCTCCTGATTAGGTTTTTAATTTCAATGTTTTATTTTCTTCAAATTTTATTATATTATTCATATTAAATATATGTTAATTTACGGGTGTTGAGTGCTCAACCCAAGGGGTCGACGAATCCAGTAAATTCAACGGAGGGTTGCTCCGGGTCTATTTGTACAGATTATGAATTAATAAACTGCAGGAATAATAGTTTAGAAACAATTCAGTATTGATTTTTTTAATTTTTATTATAACTTTAGCGACGTTTAGCGACGTTCATACACGTCGCTAAATACAATGCTAAGTTACGAAGTTACTACACGTCGCTAATGACATCGCAAAAAATGTCGCTAAAACGTCGTTGTACGTCGCAACTTGCTGACATGGCAGTATTGCCAGGTCATAGTAACGTTGCTATAAAAGTCGCTACATACGTCGCTAATTTGCGACGTAAAGCAACAAATGAACATGTCGCTAATTAGCGACGTTGAGTCGCTAAACGTCGCTAATCTAGCGACATATTTACGTCGCTAGAAAATGTCGGTATAGCGATGTTTGGCGACATTTTTTCGTCAGCGACTAGCTTAAAGGCGAATTCTGTAAAACGTCGCTAATTACGTTGCTAAATTTATTTAGCGACGTTTATTAATTATTTAACAACATTTTTTTATGTTGCTAATTTGACTTTTTTTGGTAGTGCTGGCTCTTGGAATATACCAAGATATTATCGATAAATATCACAACAAACTTATCCAAGTACTGGTAGAAAACCTTGTTCATCAGGCTCATAAATACAGCTGGCACGTTGGTTAAACTAAACGACCTGACTAAAAACTCATAGTGCCCGTACTTCGTCCTTAAAGCTATATTCGGAATTTCCTCCTTTTTTACCTTGATCTGAGATCGATCTTCGAGAATACACATGAGCCACTCAGCTGATCAAATAAATTGTTGATCCGCGACAGAGGATACTTGTTCTTTATCGTTGCAGTATTTAGCGCCTTGTAATCGATACACAAATGTATCATCCGTCCTTTTTTGGCACAAATAAGATGGGCGCTCCCCATGGAGAAATACTAGTCCGAACGAAAATCTTGTCTAAGAGATCATGTACATGGACCTTCAACTCAACCAACTCTTTCGGTGCTAGTCTGTAGACGGAGGAAGTAACTGGCTCGGCTCCGAGAGTCAACTCTATAGTAAACTCTATTTCTCTGTCAAGTGGTAGGCCTGGAAGATCCTTGGAAAATACATCCTCAAACTCTAATATAATATAGGGGTACACTGGTTTACCTTTTATAATATGTGATACGAAGGTAGGTTGGACACCATGCTCTTGGGCTCAAACTAAGGGTGATCAGGTGGTCTAAATATAATGCATCAATATTGGCAATCTAGTGTCATATGGTATTGGCTCAACCAATCCATGCCTAGGACAATGTCATAGTCTGGCATAGAGAAGACTAGAAATCTGGTACGCATCTCTCGTCCGCAAACAACTACTGAACAAGATATACAAGTGTCGCTAACTGGTACTATTCCATCTTCCGTAAGAATCTTCTTAATCTTAGGAAGGGTGTAGTTGCTATTCTTTGGGTGGCCATAAAACCTGCAGCTATGAAAGAGTGTGTGGCACCAGAATCAAATAATGCTACTGCTGGTAATGAAGCAACTAAAATAGTACCTGTGATCACCTCTCTAACGGTCTCTGTCTCCTCAATGGACATCGCAAAGACCTGGCCCTATCCCGGTACTGGTGCCATCGGCTGCTGTAGAGCCTGCTAAAAATGAACTGCCTGTGGGTGTCACTACCACGTTCCAAAAATAGGGGTATTTTTGACTTTTTATAATTATTAATATTGTGGTAGTTACAATTAAATGATTTCATGAATAGTATATATTTAAATTAAATAACTGTGTGAGATGTGTACTTTAATATATTATATATTTACTGTGTTCTTAATGTGGAGCTAGTAGACTTGACCTAGAAGCCCAGTAGATGAACACCTGTCCGAATTATGGGATTATTTGGTTAATTGTTTTATTTAGAATTAATTTATTGGAGGTTGTAATTAACTACCGTAATTTATTTAATTATTGTGCTTTGCCCTTGCTTCGATATTTGGAGCGCTACCCTAGCTCTTGCCTTCCAACAAATTTTACAACCTTGCCCTAGACGTACCTGCCTTCCATTCTGATATTTTTGCAACTCATAATTATGCTCTCTGTGCCTTATTTTTAGCCGCACAATATTCGTCGTGGACGTTTATTTAATTCCTAAATAAATTCCAACTTTGTATCGTTGTGCGTTCCAATCGAAATTGGAGGCAATCTTGACCTATTTTTTGTGCAACCCAAATTAGGGTAATATTCTGTTCTGAGTCTTTTTTCATTAATGATATTGATGACCCAACCTAATTTTGGTCCCATGTACTCCTAATTAATTTTAGAACACAACTTGCATTTTATTTCTAATTAAATTGAGAAAACTATTTTGACCGATTTCGTAAATCCCGATTTAATTCCAGTACCCTGCTAATTGAGCCCATACCAAACATACAGCGCCCCCTCACCCTACAAAACACCGAACACCAAATCGCCCACCAAATTTTTATCATTTTATGCGTCTGTGCAAATATCCAAATTTAAGGGGGCTAATTTGCAAATTTGCATTAGGTGTCAACACCCTATTGGTTCAACCCAATGGAGAACCCCTAATTTTGACTAATCACCCCACATCCTCTTCCCCCATGAAGAACTTCTCCATGTTAAATCTAGGCCATCCATTCAATGGGTGCATCCTCACCCTTCATTCCCACACACCCTCTCCCTATTTAAAGTCACATCATCCCCTCTTCCCAAGGAAGCCCTAATCCCCAAAAACCTAGGCTAGCCCCCACCTTCTCACAAGCCCCCACACTCAACCGTAGCTTCTTTTTCTCTTCTTCACTTTTTATTATTTCCTTTCCCTTCTTCTTCTTCTTCTTCTTCTTCTTCTTCTCTTTTTCTCTTCTTCTTTATTTCTTCTTCTTCTTCTCTTTTTAATTTGAATAGAGAATAAAGGGGGGGAAATTTGAAGCCACTGTACACACTCCCCTAACAGCCCGGCCAGCTCCGGCCGAGTCCCGAGCCGACCTCCGGCCCTCAGTTTCGGCCAACCCGCCGAAGCATCAACCGTTCTCCACCTGCTGCACTCTGGTCAGCCGTATTCCCGACGAGCCCATCATCTCCGGCGCAGCTCGCCACCCCCGACTCCCCTGCATCCTCCCAACTCTACTCGAGCCCGGCCCCGGCCACTGCTCATCTCCGTCGAGCAGCCACTGAACTCTCCGGCACGGCCCGACATCCCGCTCCACCACCCTGTTGCTCCTTCATTCCCTGTAGTCCGCTACACAGTCCGGCGAGCCTCCTATTCCGACCGCTCCCGGCTCCTTTCCCGGCGAGCCGACCCCGCAGCTCACATTCCCTCCGACTTCACCACCAAGCACCCCGACCCACTGGCCTGCTCCTCCCCTCGCCACCCTCGGCTCCTCCCTCATCCTCCCCGTATCACTCCCCTCTCCGGCCTGAAATTACCTCCGGCACCACCCCATCTCTTCTCCCCGGCTCCCTCCATCTTCTCCGATCACCACCACATCTTCCCGCAACTCCCCGACGAACTCCCTACACCACACTGCAATCCCCGGACACCACCACGAACCCAACCTCCACCAGCTCCCTCTCCCTGCTGCTCCTCCCTGTCGTTATCCCCTCCGGCCTGAGCTCCGGCCAACCTCCTGTGAGCCTCTCCCTCTTTCCTTTATTTAGTATATGTGTATTTATATTAATACGTGTTTGTGTATGTATACGTATTAATACATAAGTGTGCGTATTTGTGTATTTGTATGTGTACATATATTATTCTATTTTCAAATAGTATATATATATCATACCTACATGTAACCAATATATATATACCTATGTATATGTGTGTATATTGGGTATTTTATATAGTATATAAATTATTTCTATGTATATATTCATATATCTATATATGTATGTAATTGGTATTTTCTTATAATATGTATTTAGTAAAGTGTATACTAGTATAAATTAAATTAATGTATATGTATATGTATGTATTTAATTAATGTATACGTATTTAGTACATGTTTAAATATAATTGGTATATATGTAAATATATATTGTATATGCATTTAGTATATCTGGTATGTATATGCAAACATATATATAGTATAAGTATTTATCTGGTATATGTACTAATATATATATATACTTTAAAACGTATTTTTGAATATATATATGATGTATCTATATATATATATCTATATATTGGTATATGGGTATTGTTCAACTGGTATGGTAATAATGTACATATTTAATATGTGTACATTATTCAATATGATGAGTATATATATATATATATATATATATATATATATATATATATATATATATATATATATATATTGTTCAACTAGTATATATTAGATATATAATTAGTTGGTATACATATATTGTATACGTATTTAAATTGTTGTATATGTATATGTATATGTATATATATATATATATATATATATATATATATATATATATATATATATATATATATATATATATATATATATATATATATATATATATATATATATATATATATATATATTGTAAGTATTAATGCTAATTAATAATATGTATATTTATATATGTATCCCTACTAGATGACCCTAATTGACTAGTGCCATGCTTGGCATAGCCCTAAGGCCAGTGTATTTCTATTGTGTGTTAGTGTAGCATCTGATACAAGTGTTATATTTGTGATATGTCTATAGGACTGTTGGTTCATCCAGGCGATACTCTGGAACAGGACCTCGGTATTCACCAGCTAAGGACCCAAGGCAAGTACATTATCTGATAATTTCCAATTCCTTGATAATTTCTATAAGTTCAGTAATCTAGAAATGTTACATCTGAATCCTTGACACTGTGCTACACGGACTAGTATATAGCTTGGATCTGCAGTCATGAGATATTACATTGATTATCGTATTGACATTGTACACGACATTTATATTAGACATTGTACATGATATATTAGACAATGTTCGTGTATCGTGACGTGTCATGATTGGATCCACAATACTAGTTGGGGGCGGGGGAAATTGCTAGTGAGAGATGTGATTAAATACCCATTGTACAAGTAAAATATTATTGGTGTTAATCATAACCCTCACGTATGATTAGCCAGACTATGTAGCAATCGTACATGTTCCCAAGCCGATCACATTTCGAAACTACTATTTCCAACACTTAGAATAGATTACAGTTCTCTATCTAGATCATATACTACATCACCCGTATATGATACTGTACCTTATACTCTTTATTTCATATACGCACTGACTGTTTCATATTGTTACATTGCCTGTCTCTTTACATTGCCTGTCTATTTATTTTGCCATTGCATTTATTCACTGTCTTCTCAGTATCTAGCATCATCTGTTTATTGCTTTATAGTCCTTATCAATTAAATGGAACTATTATTTGAGATTGTACTTTGCTCCTTCCTGACTGAAAATATTTTTCCAGACTATGCCTTAGAGGATCGGTATCCAACACTTTATGGACCCTATGGTGAGTAGCTACAACTTGGGCCTGGTAGTTCAGTTGTGATTCCGGGAGGTCTAGCCGGAATCACTAGTTTTCTAGTTAGTTCTTTTAGTAGACTTTTTGGTACCGGATTTGTCTCCGGCATACTTGTTGAGACATGGATATTTGTTGAGTTAGATTATTACATTTAAACTTGTGTTGTATTTATTTTTTGTTCGATATCTTATCGTGCTGTAGTCATGTGATTGAGTATGTGTTCGTATTATTTTGTGTCATCCATGCCTCCTTATGGAAATTTGATGCTTGTGTGAGATTGGCTAGATAGTATCATGACCTTGACAGCGTTCTACCGCCGATGCTGCAGCGTAGGCTGGACGTACCCGCATACTCGTGCCCCTATACCAGGTGCGGGTCGTGAAAGTGGGGCCAAGGGTGGCCTCCTCTTAATTTCTTTTGCTGCTAGTGGTCGGATCGCTCCAACTCGTGCATAGGGTGGCCTCGGTCCTGGAAAGACTGGCCCAGGGGGGCTGCTGGTAGAGCCTCGATGCTGGTAAGGCTGGTCGATGAACCATCGGTACTGGAACCCTCTACTCTGGGCAATCACTGGCTGCATGCTGGTCAGGTCAATATCTTATGCATACTCCCAACCTTCATCGATAATCCCTCAATATGTGCCCCCTCTTGCCGCAGTAATGGCAAGTGGGAATTACTGGTCCCTGCAAGGGTGCTGCTCTTTGCTGCTGTGGTACCATGGGACATTTTTCTAGTCCTCCTTGCGGTACTCGAACTAACGATGGTGATGCATATGAGCGCTTCAGACTGGCCTCCATTTTGTTGATACGATCCTGGCATAAGGCTGCTAATATAACCTCGGAGTAGGAGGTAGGGGTTATAGATCCAATAAACCTCTGTGTCTCAAAATTTAGGACTTCGTAGAACTTCTCGGCCTTCTTCTCCTCAGTCAAAATCAAGTATGAGGCAAAATGGCTCAAGCGAAGGAACTCAGCATTGTACTCCTCAATGGTCGAACTGTCCTGTCTGAGGTTTTGGAACCTGTCTCGATGTTCTATACTGGCAGTAGAAGGAATAAATATCTCCTTGAAGAGCCTAGAGAACTCCTCCCAAGTGACCTAATCGGGCCCTAAACGCTCCTCCTATGAAAGCCACCGGTGATGAGCGTTGCCGATAAGTTGCATCCTGACAGCGGTCATCCATATATGTCTCAGAAGATCGGTGGCTTCTAATTGGTGTTGAATATTGGTAAGCCATACGTGTACCTCCGTTGGCTCCTACGTGCCAGCAAATAGAAGTGGTATCATACTATGGAAGTCTATGATAAACCCTATCGTCGACTGGCAAGCTGGTAGTGGCACCTGTCCCAAAGCCGTCATAATACTCTCTCTCAAAGCCTCAGCCTGGTACTGCTGGTCCTATTGCTGAGCCTGCTGCTATAACTTCATCATAGCGTAGATCATCTAGAACATCTGCAGCCTGTCCATAGGTTGCCCTTGTGGGAAGGGCATGTATAGCATCTGTGGGAGAATTAGAGGTGGTGGGGGCAACTGTTGCTCCTCCTGTCCTGCGGACCGCTGGCCCTCATGATCTGCCCGGTGTGGAGACTGGTGCCCATCTGGAGGCACCTCTGGCTGTCCAGATGATTGTAACTGGGGAGTTGGGGTCAATAGAAGAACCTGCCCCAGTACCGTCTCCCTAGATGATCCGGAGTCACGGGGGACATCGCCCGACTGTGCGACACGTCCGCTATAGAGATTCATATCTCTGAAAAGAATTCATGTTTAAGATCAGCATTTTGGAATTAAATAAGATGCAAATTTGGAAAAATAAAATTGAAATAGAGGTGTTATATGAATTACTCAAGCATGTAGATGAGATCCTAATATCTATTCCTTATTGCAGGATCGCTTGGCATAGCCAGGTAACCAAGATAATTTAAATTGGACCTGTGTGGGCTACCACAAAAACAATGTCATGCTCCAGTTCTAAATATAAGGCACTGAGCCACGTGACATTGGCCAGTGGGTATACTCCGACGGGCATCCCAATCTAATGGACCCGATGGAGTGCATCTAAGCTATAAAGTACAATGATATAACCCAATATTTAAACATAAGCAATGTTACTAATCTCATCCACATATATAAGAATATGAAATACATAGAGAAAATAAGTCTACTAATGTGCAGAAAGAAAAATAAGTCTGAAAATGTATCATAATACAAAACAGATAGAGTCACACGAGAACAAATCCCCTAATACAAGTACTGAATGAAAGAAAGCACTAAGATAATTAAGGCCGATATCTGCTAACTAGATAATGATGCCAGACCCAAGGTGAAGTCACTACCGATGATCAAAAGAAGTCCTCGGGAAGGATCTTGTCCTCTGCTACAAGTCCGGCTCCGGATATATACCCGGTCCGTACTCCTCTGGGTAGTCCTCCTCGCCTATGCCTAGAAGGGAACCAGGTCCTCAGAGGGACATAACAAGTTACAAAAATAGTATGCCATAGTAAAACAGAAAGGAAACATGTGATACGCCAGTATAATCTAGAATACACCTAAGTGAGACACAACTTAAAGACAATGTTTGACACGTGGGCTTTCCAAATATAAATTCGTAGCTCCGAGGCATATAGACACACGGTGCGTACCAGTAGCTCCGAGCACAGAGACACACAGTAAGTAAGTATTACGACTCCGGATACTAGATCTCTATGTAAATAAGGATATATATATATATATATATATATATATATATATATATATATATATATATATATATATATATAGTGTATGCGAAGTAGTCTAAGCGTCTAGTAACTGTCTTTCCCTCCAAATGTGGTCAACAAGAAGCATCTGCAGCTCACTGAGCCTGAACCTCTATCTAAACAGTCTCGTCATACTGAAGTAAGTAGCACCATTTACGATCCTATAGTCATCACATGTTTCGGTCATGTTGACACTATCAGGATACAATAAGTCTGGCACGATGACAGTGTCTGAAAAGGAACGCAGAAAGGTGGCCTGATATGTACTTCCTTTAGTACTGGTAATAGGTAGATAGGGTTCCGATGTAACCAAGTAGATACATAAAGGTATCGAGAAACATCTAACAATCGATAGTAGACGTTACCGACGAACGTCTGCACCCAGATATGACCCAGACACTAAGTAACGATTTTAATCCAAAGCGCACATAATGTATAGATAAAATAAATAAGTAAAACTGGAACTGAGTTACAGTATGGCAAGTATACTTGCCTAGATCTGCAGGTTAAAGATGAGGCTCTGGTCCAATGTCCAAGTCCGAGGAGTCCAAATAACCTAGAGAAGTAATTAAAACTCATTAATTAGCTAGAAAACTATCCTTTAATATATATATATATATATATATATGTGTGTGTGTGTGTGTGTGTGTGTGTGTGTGTGTGTGTGTGTGTGTTTTACTTGTTGGTGCAAACTTCTATAACATTATAACCCAATTCAGTATTGCTCTGCCTCTCTACCATTGTACTGTCATACTTCTCATTTCTTCTTAAGGTATTCCTAAACACCTCAACTTATATATTCTAATCCCTAAAAATAACTCGTTAATTTACACACACAACTCATCTACAAATTCTACTAACCATATTCATTGCAAACCACATACAAGGACATGCCGATATCATTCTTTTATTTTCCCCATTACCTTTCGAAACAGCTCACAACCTAAAACCCTTAGTTTTTTTCTCATTCACTCAAGATATCAAAAGAACTATACCAAACTAACTTATTAAAGCACCCCTCCATAGTTGTTATTACCCCATAGTCATTGAAGGTTTTGGATGCATGCAACAGTTCATAATTAATACAGATTCTCTATTTAGTTAGTTCATTGAGCTACAAGGCTTAAGCTAAAATTTATTTCTTCTTCTTTACACAGAGCTTCAAATATCTAGTTCTAGAATATAAAGGCTTGAGAGGAGTACCAGAGGGCGAGATGGTCGAACGAGAAGGAGGCTGCCTCGTTCGATGGAAGGATGAACAGTGCCAAGCGCCTGCGAAACCGCGGTGGAGATGTTGCTGGTGGTGGTGGTGGTGTCGTGAGGTGGTGGCAGTGGTGGTGATGTTGTGGCTGTGGTGGTGGCAATGGTGGTAGTGTTAATGGTGGTGGAAGTGGTGGTAATATTGGCTATGGTGGTGTGGGGGAATGGTGATGGCGGTGGTGGCAGTAGTGATGACAGTGATGGTGGTAGTAGTGCTCGGTGGTGGCAATGGCGGTGGTGATGGTGATGACAGTGGTGGTGGTAGTGGTGCTCGGTGGTGGCAGTGGTGGTGGGGATGGGAATAGTGATGGTGGCTGTGTTGGTGGTGTTGACTGTGGTGCTGGTGTTGACAGTGGTGCAGGTGGAGTTGGTTTCGGCTATGGTGGTGGTAGTGGTGCTCGGTGGTGGAAGGAATGGTGATGGCGGTTATGGTAGTGGTGTTGACTGTGGTGGTGGTGTGTAGAGGTTAGGTCTCCAATGAGAGGTGAGGAAGAAGAAGAAAAAGAAAAAGAAGAATGGGACAGAGATGAAGAAGAAGAATGGGATAGATGTGTTCGGCTTTGAGAGGAGAGGGAGGGGAGTGAGGAGAGAACGGGTTTCCTTGGGGTTAGGGCCGGCCTTGGGATGAGTGTGGTTTCCTTATGTAGGGAAAATATAGGATTATGATAGGGGGAGGGTTAAATTAAAGGCTAGGATCAAAAGTAGGGTGAATAGTACAATACAAAGGAGAGAGTGAGGTGAGTGACCGGTCATATGACCAAGGAATGGGGCTCTTCATTTGGTTTCCCCTAATAGGAGTTTGACACCTAGCAACCCTTTTTCATTTGGGTCCTTAAAAGTTTGGGATTTACAAATGAAGGAAAAATAATAAAGATTTGATATAGTAAAAAGGGTATTTGAAGTTTTATAGGATGGAGTGGGTGTTGGGTGTTTGTATGAGCCTCATGATTGGTTATGAGGGTTTAGTTGGGGTTAAGTTTAGTTGGTTTCACCAAATGAAATAATTATTGTGTCATAGGTATTCTTAAATAAAATGGGAGTACATGGGGTCTCAATTGGGAGTGACACAAATATCATGGACATTGTAGGCTTGGTATTAGTCTTGGGCCCCTTAATTGGTTAGGCGAAACGGGTTGAGTTTATGTCACAAAAATCGATGAAAACGACATAGGTACAAGGCATAGAATTTAAATTAATTTTTTGTGACCGAAAAGTTATGAAATTAAAATAGAGCACAAGGGAGTATGTTTGTGAGTTACATAAATGTCCAGTGCCTAGGTTGGCCCGTCTAGGTCAAGAGTACAAAAAAATTTTGGAAGGTAAAGGCTATTGTTGTGCTCCAAATATTGTAACAACGGTAAGGTTCTCCACGAGTATAAATTAAAGAACCAATCTTGATAATCCCTAATTTCTAATCCTTAAACAACCTGAACCTAAACCAAAATTCTCACCATACCCAGTCTTCCTAAAAAATTGTTGAGGGAGTTTACATCATCAATTAATAATATTTAATTAATTTAAAGTTTTCTAAATTATAACCTATTATATTAATCCTAAATTCAAATAATCAACCCTAATACTAATTTAAACTAACCACCTAAATCAAGTTAATCCCTATCAATCCAAATGAGCTATTAACCGTCATAATCTTTATTCTGTCCTAATTCAAAAATCTTTACGAAATCATTAAAATTCCAAATAATTCAAAATTATCTAAATTTCTATACTAATAAAATATTGTCTACTTGATCATTGATTCCTTTATCTACAATATCACCCTAATTCTTTTTCGACCACAAATCATAAGCCCCTGCCATGGTCGCGATCATCCATCCGGCCATCACCACCCAACTCTCTAGTTGTGATCCTCATCAGTGCCACCAAATGATTGAGACACCTTCCCCGTCTAGCCTCGACCACCACGACCATTGAAGCCAACTCGTCACACTGATCACAACCGTACTCTCCAGCCACATTGAATTAATACCTGACTCCATGTCGCCACCTATGCAACCACCAGCCCACTTGTTTGACATCTGTCACTCCCCTACTTGTATTTATTATACCCGTATTCGATATTTGGATCAATGTATCATAGTCATTGATTTCCTTTAAGAGTTCGAGAGTCGTGAAAATAGATCACCCGTAAGACAATCGACTTGTCAAGATTGATTAACTGACTAATTTAACATAATTTGGATTTTACTTTTTTGATAAGATAATTATGTGGGGGACTACCTAGACCCGTAGATATACCCTGAATATTCCCTAGATCCATATTAGAATTCGTGCATAAATTGGATATTCTGAATCCCCAAAATAGGAATTTTCCTGAGCAGCCAGTATACTGCATATAGGTTGCTCAGCCTAGTCAACTTGTTGACTAAGCTGAGTCATTACCCATTGGTTGATTTATTTTTCTTGTATGGTTGTGTCACGCCCCAGTCCCAAAATGCCGAGGGACTGGAGATGCGTGGCAATGGCCAGCAGCATGCACCGATGGATAACCTAATTTAATGGAATCATCAGGGCGTACTTAAGCTGTAAATAAGGTCTACTACAACAAGTCACACTAATCTCATCCATAAAGATAAAGAAATAAACTGCATAATCAAATGGAAATAAGTAGCAACAACATCACAGCAAGTCAGTCGGAGGAACAATCCGACTATAGTCTGATTAAGCTGGCTCTATAGGCCAGGAACAAAAGATATAAACATGAAATAAATAAATGAGTACTGGGACAGGCACTCAGGAGAAGTCCTCGGCAGTCACCTCGTCTTCAGTGTTCGGTTCAGCTCCAGCAATAGCTTCAGCTCCGGTCCCGTATACCTCGGGATACTGCTCCTCAGCTAAACCTGGGGACATAATCCATTCCAGGTCCTCAGTGGACATAGTAAGGCACAAAATAAAATAAGCCAAATGAATAAGCAGTGCAATAAATAAATGAACATCAGGGTAAACTAAGTAACCATCTATGTGATATGCAAATGAGAGCAACACTAGTACTCAGGCTGAGACCGCTACAAGCTCTGTGTCGGGGAGCCGGTAGCAGTAATAACACGTAAAGGGTCTAGCTCTGCTGGAGAGTCTACAACCTCACAATAATAGTAGATATATATATAGAACAGCCTGTAGCCTGTGTGTCTCTCCCCACCCAATGTAATCACGCAAGCCATGACCATAACGTCTCATGTCCATGTCAGCGGGATTGTGACTAATGCAACAAGTCATACTGTCTATAAATAACTGTCTCTGTCAAATCCTGTATCCTATTCAGAATCACCATGAATACCTCAGGAGGATTCTGTCCATGATAGTGTCAAGTGTCCTGGGTTGTAGGGTACTTGATAGGTCAAGTACAAAGTAAGGGGATCGTAAATCCATCTCTAAATGACGAACCTAACACCGCGTACGGTGCCGGTACCCGACTATGATCAGACACTAGGTACGTCATACGTTTCCTAGGTTAAGCAGTTTAAATCAGTTTATATGAATTTGCACAAGAAATCTAGCAGAGTATTTTTACAGTAAATATGAAAATAATGACTGCAAGTTTGGCAAGGTGCACTTGCCTGATATTTGAATTCCACTTAGGTCCTGGTTTCGGAAATTTCCAGAGATGTCTCCGAAAGCTGAAATAAACAGTAACATCACGCTCAAAAGGTGTCAAACAGCTAGGAACACCTGTCCTTGGGTCCAATTTGGAGACAAGGGCAAAAACGACAATTTCGGCCCAAAACGGGGTCCACCGGTGGGCCCACTTTGCACCGAAAAACGTGTCAGGCTCAACGGTCTCCAAATTCACCAAACTTAGTGTCAACAGGTCAGGAACGCTGATACAAACCCAACAGAACTTTCAGATTTGAATTCCGATGAGCCGATCACGAAATCGCCCGTCGAGCGAGGACTGTGGGGCCCACGACACGCGATTTCGTCAACGTTCTTAGAATCGGACCAAACTTGACCCACAGGACCAGCGTATCGCTACGAGTCCGATGGCGCAAGTTTCGTCTCGATCTGACGTGTGTGCACAAAGTTAGGGTGAATTGCAGAAAAGACGGATACGGGGCGATGTCCGCGGATACGCGTTGATTCCGGTGTGCACGCACACCCGAATCAGCTTCAGCAAAATCCCACATGTCCGTATCAATGACGCACACGTATCTGTGAAGACCGCACGCGACCAAGTCGTCCCGTTTGGCGGGGCGCACTCAGTTCCGGGGTAAAACAGGGTCTGGTTTTTTCCTGTTTTTGGATCGCGGTGTGCGATCACCACAGGACGCGATGCCCCGAGCGGTTTGTCCGGGCACCGAGAGGGTCATACAGGCTTCGCGTAGAAATTTACGGAATCGAATTCCGAGCTACGAGGAGGAAATTAGGAGTACCTGAACAGGGCTTTGCAAACTGGTTTCCTCGCGTCCTCGTGTCAATTTGACACTGTGTCCGACACGAAGGGCCGTGTCCGGCCTAGGGCTGGGTTCTGCTGAACCGCGGTGGCCGGAGGGGCTGGGGGACTGGCCGACGGTCGGCGAGGCACCGCTGGGGGGCTCGGGATGCAGGCGGCGCCGGCAGAGGGTTGCCGGAGGCGGCTCGGCAAGGGTGGCCGAGATGGGGAGGAGGCGCTGGAGGGTTCTGGAGAGGGGGAGACGCTGGAGGGTGGTAGACGGCGGGCTCCGGTCGGCGAGGAGGAGGGTGGTGGACGGCGAGCTCCGGTCGGCGAGGAGGAGGGTGGTGGACGGCGGGCTCCGGTCGGCGAGGAGGAGGGTGGTGGACGGCGGGCTCCGGCGAGCTAGGGTTTGGGGGAGAGGAATGAGGGAGGAGGAGGTCGGGGTAGGGGGTTTTAAATAGGGGTGGCTCGGGTGATCGTGGCCGGGGGAGTCGGCGGGGAGGAGGACGACGTGGGCGGCTCTCGCGGAGGGGAGGCGACGTGGTGGCCGAAAATCGCGACGGCGGCGGAGAATTCGGCTCGAGCCGAACGGGGGTTGGGGGTGATGGATGCGGGTCGGGTCGGGCGCGGATCCGGGTTGGCGGACCCGCCCGACCCGCTAACAGCGGTTGGGACTGGGCCGGACTGGGCTTCGGCCCACTGGGCCGGGCCGGACCGATTATTAACAATAATAATAATAATAATAATAATAATAACTAATAATTAATTACTTAATTAGAAAATAGTTTTTAGGCTTTTAAAAATAGGTCTGAGGCCCAATAAAATCCCAGAAAATTACCCTAAGTCCGGTTTTCTATTTTACACTATAAAATTATATTTTCATTTCATTTTAATGTTATTTATAGGAAATTAAAAATTATAAACTCACTACAGGGCCTATGTAAATTCCTAAAAAATTGCATATTAATTCCAAAAATTGATTTTAAAAAACTAAAAATATAGGGTGTTTACAATCTACCCCCCTTAAGAGGATTGCGTCCTCGCAATCGAAGGGTAAACTATAAAGGCAAGATTTACAGAATTAAAGAATGCTTAGGTTCTACCTGATTCTGCAAATAGGTATGGATAACGCTGCCGCATAACATCTTCTCGCTCCCAGGTCGATTCGTCAGGAGAGTGCTACTTCCAAGCTACTCGAACCAGCCTGATTGTCTGCCCTCGCAGTGTCTTCTCGCTGGTGTCGAGTATACCCATTGGCTGTTCTTCGTATCTCAGGCTAGGTCCCACCGAAATCTCAGAATGATCAACTATATGGCTTGGGTCCGTCACATACCTCCTCAGTTGTGAGACATGGAATACGTCATGCACTCCCTCTAAGGACGGAGGTAATGCAAGACGGTAAGCCACCTCACCGATGCGCTCTAAGATATCAAATGGCCCAATGTACCTTGGGCTTAACTTGCCTCTGCTGCCAAATCTGATAGTACCTCTAGTGGGCGAGATCCTCAAAAATATATGCTCTCCTTCCTTGAACTCCAGGGGTCGTCGGTGTGCATCGGCCCAGTGCTTCTGTCTATCCTGGGCTGCACGGAGATGGTTCTGAATCTGTTTTACTTTCTCTACTATCTCTGTTACCAACTCTGGACCCAGTATTTGACGTTCGCCAACGTCGCTCCAGCATACAGGCGATCTGCACTTCCTTTCATACAACGCCTCGAAAGGTGCCATCTGAATGCTTGCCTGATAGCTGTTGTTGTAGGAGAACTCCACTAAGTGCAGATGATCTTCCCAAGATCCTCCAAAGTCCAGTATACAAGATCGCAGCATGTCTTCTAGGATCTGAATTATGCGCTCTGACTGTCCGTCTGTCTGAGGATGATAGGCAGTACTGAATTTGAGCCTGGTGCGGAGACTCTCTTGCATGCTTCGCCAGAAGTGAGATGTAAATCTTGAGTCTCGATCTGATACAATACTAACCGGCACTCCATGTAATTTTACGATCTGTCGCATATACATGTCGGCTAGTACTTCCGTGGATTGTCCGACTCTGAACGGCAAGAAGTGAGCCGACTTAGTGAGCCGATCCACGATGACCCATACTGCATCCTTTCCACTAGGGCTTCTTGGAAATCCAGTGACGAAGTCCATGGTAATATGCTCCCACTTCCATTCAGGGATGGGAAGTGGCTGCAACATACCTGCAGTCCTTTGGTGCTCGGCCTTCACCTGCTGGCAGACTAAGCATTTTGCCACAAAGCGGGCAATCTCCCTTTTCATTCCATGCCACCAGTAATATTGTCTTAAGTCCCGGTACATCTTGGTTCCTCCTGGATGAACCGAGTATATGGAGCTATTGGCTTCTGTCATCAACTCCTGCCTTAATTCTCCATTTGAAACATATAGGCGATTTCCGCACCTTAATATTCCGTCCTCGTGGATGCGAAGTCCCGTCTGCAGGCCTGCTTCTGTTCTCTCTTTCAGCCTTCGGAATCTGGCATCATTAGGCAAAGCTTCCTTGATTCTCTCTACCAGCGATGACTTCACTTCGAGGTTAGCCAGCAAACCATTTTGTCCAGGTAGAACAACCTCTATCTGAAGATCTTGCAAGTCTTGTAATAGCTGGGGCTGCTCCGTCAAGAAATAAGCCGAGGATTTTCTGCTGAGGGCGTCGGCTACAACATTTGCTTTCCCCGGGTGGTACTGCAGATCGATGTCAAAGTCCACCATCAACTCAAGCCAACGCCTTTGCCTCATGTTGAGCTCCTTCTGTGTATAAACATACTACAAGCTCTTATGATCAGTGAATATCTCGACCTTCTCTCCATACAGATAATGTCTCCAGATCTTCAATGCAAAAATCACTGCAGCTAGCTCCAGGTCGTGTGTTGGGTAGTTCTTCTCGTGGACCTTCAACTGCCTCGATGCATAAGCGATAACCTTGCCATGTTGCATCAAGACACAACCTAGTCCACTACCGGACGCATCACTATATACAACAAAACCTCCTGACCCTGAGGGAAGAGTCAAGACTGGTGCTGTTGTTAGTTGCCTCTTCAACTCTTTAAAGGCATTCTGGCATTCTTCCGTCCATAGGAACTCCTGATCCTTCCGTGTCAGCTTAGTCATCGGCTCTGCGATCCTTGAAAAATTTTCTACGAACCGCCGGTAATACCCAGCAAGTCCAAGAAAACTTCTCATTTCTGCAACAGAGGTAGGGGTAGGCCAGGTTTCTATAGCAGTGACCTTTTCTGGGTCCACAGACAGTCCTTCACCCGAGATAATATGCCCTAAGAATGGCACCTTGTCTATACAGAACTTATATTTGCTGAGTTTGGCATATAGCTTCTCCCTTCTCAAAGTTTCTAGCACAATTCTAAGGTGTTCCTCGTGCTCTTCGGGGTTCTTGGAGTAGACTAGGATATCATCAATGAATACCACCACGAACTTATCCAAATACTGATGGAAGACCCCGTTCATCAAACTCATAAATACGGCGGGTGCGTTGGTTAAACCAAACGGCATAACTAGGAACTCATAATGTCCATACTTAGTTCTGAAAGCCGTCTTTGGGATATCTTCCTTCTTCACCCTAATCTGGTGATAACCGGATCTAAGGTCAATCTTTGAGAATACCTTAGCACCACTCAATTGGTCAAACAAATCATCAATGCGTGGTAATGGGTACCGGTTCTTAATAGTTACAGCATTAAGGGCTCTGTAATTAATGCACAGCCGTACAGATCCATCCTTCTTGGGTACAAAAAGTATAGGTGCTCCCCATGGTGAAACACTGGGCCGGATAAATCCTTTCTCCAGCAGGTCGTCAACTTGTGTTTTCAGCTCCACTAACTCCTTAGGTGCTAGCCGATATACCGATGAAGTGATAGGTTCGGCTCCTGGAGTTAGGTCTATTGTGAATTCTATCTCCCGATCAGGTGGTAAACCTGGAAGATCGTCGGGAAACACATCCACAAATTCCGTTATGACTCTTGGGTAACTTGAATCTTCTTCTACAGTCAATATCCTAAGAGTTGGCTGGACCCCTTGTTCTACAGTTCCTCGTAGAAATTCAAACTCAGGAAGGCTAGGGGGTCTAAATATCACTTTTCCAAGCCGGCAATCCAGTGTCGCATGGTACTGACTTAACCAGTCCATACCAAGTACAATATCGTAATCAGGCATAGAAAAGATCAGGAATTGGGCTCGCATCTCCCGGCCACAGACTACTACCGAACATGATCTACAAGTATCACTAACCGGGATAATTCCACCTCCCGTTAGAATTCTTTTCATCTTCGAGAGAGGTGCGGTAGCTATTCTATGTGTGGCTACGAAGCTAGCAGCAATAAATGAATGCGAAGCTCCAGAATCAAATAATGCTAAGGAATTGAAGCTACTAATATGGTACCTGCTATCACTTCGCCTGCAGTAGCTTCCTCAGTGACTGCTAGTGCATATGCCTGACCTTGTCCCTGAGCGGGACCCCTTTGCTGACGAGCTTGCTGGAACAATGCTGCCTGAGGTGGTAGAGGTGGCCTGGCTCCTCCAGGCCCTGTCTGTGTTGCTCCCCCAGCTGGAAGAGCTGTAGGTGGAGCTGGTCGATTCGGAACTCCCTCTCGACGTTCCGAGCAGTCCTTTGAGAAGTGTTGTCCAGATCCGCAAACCTGGCAGAGTCCCAGCTTGCGTCGACATTCTTTTTCAATATGTCCTACCTTGCTGCAGTAATGGCAAGTAGGCAGGTTCTTAGTTGCTGCTCTTGGAGGTGGGCTCTTCTGGGGCCGTTTAGCAGATTCTCCTGGTGATGACTTAGACGGTGCGAAGGAAAAGGGACGTTTCAGGCTTGATTCCCTCCGAGTAACGCGCTCCAGCCGACGTGCTGCAGCTAGGACGTCAGTGTAAGAGGTGGGCGCGACCGATCCGATTAACTTCTGAAGCTCGAACCTGAGCCCATCAAAGAACTTTTCTGTCTTCTCCTCTTCGGTAGGAATTAGCGAAGGGGCAAAGCGGCTCAGGCAAATGAATTCGGTGTTATATTCCTCCACCGCCATATTGCCCTGGATTAGGCGGTTGAATCTGTCTCGGAGTTCTGACCGAGCCACAGCAGGGATGTATATTTCCTGGAAGAGTCTGGAGAACTCCTCCCAGGTAACCTGATCATGTCCGAGCCTTCTTTTTTCGGACAACCACCAATGATGCGCGTTGTCCGTCAGTTGCATCCTGACGGCAGTCATCCATTTGTCCCTTGGTAGTTCGACGGCCTCCAACTGATGCTGTGTTTTCGTAAGCCATTCATGCACTTCAGTTGGTCCTTCCTTGCCCGAGAAGGTACGGGGCTTGAGTTGGCGGAAATCTATAATAGATCCCGTCGCTGGTCGCCTATTTGGTGGATTTGCATGCTCCAATGCTGCGACTAGGCTGTTCCTTAGGTTCTCGGCCTCTCGGTGTTGGGTCTCCTGTTGAATCTGTTGTTGTGCCTGCATCATGGCGTAGAACATCTGAAACATTTGCTGGCCGTCCATTGTCTGTCCTGGGGGAAAGACAGGCATCGCAGGAGGGAACTGGGGAGGAGGCGGGATGTCATCACGCCTGAACCTGGAACTTGGCTGGCCAGTTTGATTGCTCTGAGAGGATTGTCCTCTGGTATCTGGCGTCGTTCCAGCTTCACAGGTAAACCCTGCTTCAGTCGGTGTACCCAAGAGGGTCTCGTCACCACTTCTGGGATCCATAACTCTGCACCAAAAAGAAATAATGAGAACGCACAGGGGAATCAAAACAGGATGCAATTCAAGCAATTAAATTGAATTCGACATAGAGTTCAAAAACGATTCAATCAATGGATGAGATCCTATAACCTATCTTAGTGCAGGCCTGTCCGGTCCCTAAGTTGAAACCGAACTATTTAGATCTGACCTGCATGGGCCACCACAAAAACCATGTCACGCCCAGTCCCAAAATACTGAGGGACTGGAGATGCGTGGCAATGGCCAGCAGCACGCACCGATGGATAACCCAATTTAATGGAATCCAGGGCGTACTTAAGCTGTAAATAAGGTCTACTACAACAAGTCACACTAATCTCATCCATAAAGATAAAGAAATAAACTGCATAATCAAATGGAAATAAGTAGCAACAATATCACAGCAAGTCAGTCGGAGGAACAATCCGACTATAGTCTGATTAAGCTGGCTCTATAGGCCAGGAACAAAAGATATAAACATGAAATAAATAAATAAGTACTGGGACAGGCACTCAGGAGAAGTCCTCGGCAGTCACCTCGTCTTCAGTGTTCGGTTCAGCTCCAGCAATAGCTTCAGCTCCGGTCCCGTATACCTCGGGATACTGCTCCTCAGCTAAACCTGGGGACATAATCCATTCCAGGTCCTCAGTGGACATAGCAAGGCACAAAATAAAACAAGCCAAATGAATAAGCAGTGCAATAAATAAATGAACATCATGGTAAACTAAGTAACCATCTATGTGATATGCAAATGAGAGCAACACTAGTACTCAGGCTGAGACCGCTACAAGCTCTGTGTCGGGGAGCCGGTAGCAGTAATAACATGTAAAGGGTCTAGCTCTGTTGGAGAGTCTACAACCTCACAATAATAGTAGATATATATATAGAACAGCCTGTAGCCTGTGTGTCTCTCCCCACCCAATGTAATCATGCAAGCCATGACCATAACGTCTCATGTCCATGTCAGCGGGATTATGACTAATGCAACAAGTCATACTGTCTATAAATAACTGTCTCTGTCAAGTCCTTTATCCTATTCAGAATCACCATGAATACCTCAGGAGGATTCTGTCCATGATAGTGTCAAGTATCCTGGGTTGTAGGGTACTTGATAGGTCAAGTACAAAGTAAGGGGATCGTAAATCCATCTCTAAATGACGAACCCAATACCGCGTACGGTGCCGGTACCCGACTATGATCGGACACTAGGTACGTCATACGTTTCCTAGGTTAAGCAGTTTAAATCAGTTTATATAAATTTGCACAAGAAATCCAGCAGAGTATTTTTACAGTAAATATGAAAATAATGACTGCAAGTTTGGCAAGGTGCACTTGCCTGATATTTGAATTCCACTTAGGTCCTCGTTTCGGAAATTTCCAGAGATGTCTTCGAAAGCTAAAATAAACAGTACCATCATGCTCAGAAGGTGTCAAACAGCTAGGAATGCCTGTCCTTGGGTCCAATTTAAAGACAAGGGCAAAAACGGCAATTTTGGCCCAAAACGGGGTCCACCGGTGGGCCCGCTTTGCACCGAAAAATGTGTCAGGCTCAACGGTCTCCAAATTCACCAAACTTAGTGTCAACAGGTCAGGAACGCTGATACGAACCCAACGAAACTTTCAGATTTGAAT
Organism: Iris macrosiphon; assembly: GCA_036927795.1. NCBI lineage: Eukaryota > Viridiplantae > Streptophyta > Magnoliopsida > Asparagales > Iridaceae > Iris > Iris macrosiphon. The sequence continues at coordinate 107,039,090 of JAYESA010000009.1, read as the reverse complement.
CCGATGAGCCGATCACGAAATCGCCCGTCGAGCGGGGCCTGTGGGGCCCACGACACACGATTTCGTCAACATTCTCAGAATCGGACCAAACTTGACCCACAGGACCAGCGTATCGCTACGAGTCCGATGGTGCAAGTTTCGTCTCGATCTGACGTGTGTGCACGAAGTTAGGGTGAATTACAGAAAAGGCGGATACGGGGCGATGTTCGCGGATACGCGTTGATTCCGGTGTGCACGCACACCCGAATCAGCTTCAGCAAAATCCCACACGTCCGTATCAACGATGCGCACGTATCTGTGAAGACCGCACGCGACCAAGTCATCCCGTTTGGCGGGGCGCACTCAGTTCCGGGGTGAAACAGGGTCTGGTTTTTCCTGTTTTTGGATCACGGTGTGCGATCACCACAGGACGCGATGCCCCGAGCGGTTTATCCGGGCACCGAGAGGGTCATACAGGCTTCGCGTAGAAATTTACGGAATCAAATTCCGAGCTACGAGGAGGAAATTAGGAGTACCTGAACAGGGCTTTGCAAACTGGTTTCCTCGCGTCCTCGTGTCAATTTGACACTGTGTCCGACACGAAGGGCCGTGTCCGGCCTAGGGCTGGGTTCTGCTGAACCGCGGTGGCCGGAGGGGCTGGGGGACTGGCCGACGGTCGTCGAGGCACCGCTGGGGTGCTCGGGATGCAGGCGGCGCCGGCAGAGGGTTGCCGGAGGCGGCTCGGCAAGGGTGGCCGAGATGGGGAGGAGGCGCTGGAGGGTTCTGGAGAGGGAGAGACGCTGGAGGGTGGTGGATGGCGGGCTCCGGTCGGCGAGGAGGAGGGTAGTGGACGGCGGGCTCCGGTCGGCGAGGAGGAGGGTGGTGGACGGCGGGCTCTGGCGAGCTAGGGTTTGGGGGAGAGGAATGAGGGAGGAGGAGGTCGGGGTAGGGGGTTATAAATAGGGGTGGCTCGGTTGATCGTGGCCGGGGGAGTCGGCGGGGAGGAGGACGACGTGGGTGGCTCTCGTGGAGGGGAGGCGACGTGGTGGCCGGAAATCGCGGCGGCGGCGGAGAATTCGGCTCGAGCCGAACGGGGGTTGGGGGTGATGGATGCGGGTCGGGTCGGGCGCGGATCCGGGTTGGCGGACCCGCCCGACCCGCTAACAGCGGTTGGGACTGGGCCGGGCTGGGCTTCGGCCCACTGGGCCGAGCCGGACCGATTATTAACAATAATAATAATAATAATAATAATAATAATAATAACTAATAATTAATTACTTAATTAGAAAATAGTTTTTAGGCTTTTAAAAATAGGTCTGAGGCCCAATAAAATCCCAAAAAATTACCCTAAGTCCGGTTTTCTATTTTACACCATAAAATCATATTTTTATTTCATTTTAATGTTATTTATTGGCAATTAAAAATTACAAACTCACTACAGGGCCTATGTAAATTCCTGAAAAATTGCATATTAATTCCAAAAATTGATTTTAAAAAACTAAAAATATAGGGTGTTTACAGGTTGGGATTGTCTAGGAGTTAAGATAGTGACTTGGCATCCATTTAGTGGCCCAAGTCACTCTCCTCTGTCTCCTTATAACTCTCTTTCTTTCTTTCTTTCTTTCTTTCTTTCTTTCCATTCACCTTCTTATCTTCTTGGACCTAAACTAAGAGATGGACTTAGTAGCTCTAGGAGAATCTGTGTGGCTTGGGTTGTAGTTGCTAAACCCACCTAAGAGGAGTAGAAGAGTTACGTTTGGAGCTTGGAATTTTAGGCAAGTGCATCTTTCCATTATGACTAAATTAAGTTTTCTTATATTAATTCAATTTTATTGTTGTTTCTTAGTTTATTTTATTTTAGTTTTCTCTAAATGTTTATGATCTTTTTATGATAATGTGATGGGATTTAGTATGATTTTGACCCAGAGTTTAGTTCTAGGATAAATCCTAGGATACTAGGGTGTAACTATGAGAATGAGTATAAAAATTGAACATTTATCCCAACCCCTAGTCCCTGTTTATTGTAGGATTCATATCCTAATTGCCCTTAGAGGATATCATTTGATAGAAATTTGGCACCAAAAACCCATCAGCCCAAGCTACTATATGCACATAATCAATACAGACAATATAATGGCAAAATACTATCAGAACAAGTACAAGTTATTATTCTATGAGACAGAACAATTTACTGACAGTATACTACAAGTATACTGTTATTATACTGATATTATTTTGTCAGTATACTATTTTTTTGATAATTTTAAGGATTTATCTTGGTTTTGTATATTTTGTCTGCGGACATGTAGTATTTCCCGAAATATTTTTCTAGTGACTACACACTGTCCCTTAGCCCCGGTACTCGAAAGATGTCTAGCTTTTGGGGCTTTTCCCCCAAATCCCCACGAGGAACATTGCCCCTTTGACTCCATCTGTTGATCAGGTAGTGAAACCCATGTCATCCTCCTATAGAATATAAATGATTTATTGATTGACAAAACCATAAATTTAACGGATATATTTTGTATGAACTAGTGGCCCTAGAAAAACTATTGTTGGGTAGCATAGTATCTAATGGATGTATCCAGACTTTGTTATATTCGATGATCAATGGATCGAGAAATTAGTGAGGATATTGAATTCATGATTGGTTGACTATGTGATTGTTCATGTTCCTGACCTAACTATATTATATATGTACTATTTATTACTAATATACCCTTAGAGGTACTAGCCATGTTATCGTACCGAGGTGCTTTTATTTACTTATGTAATGAGGTGTTATATCATGTTATAATTATATGTATATATATTACTAATTTATGTACAAATACTCTCATAGTTGGTCAATAGTTGTAGCCTGTATTTGAAGTAGAATTTATGGATTGATTATTGCATCTATATTCAGGATGAATCTAGGTTCGAACCCTCGAAAACCAATCCAGATTTACACCAAGTATACCCATACTTAGATAAAACATCTAGGATAGATGACCTTTTATCCACGACATGAGTTCCACATAAATAAGTAAGGTTAATTAACTTCAATGGAAGAAAAATAATCCAATTTTGTACATCTTATTGGTCAGCCACAAATATAAAAATATATTATCTACCTATATGGAGTACAATATTTGGTATTTATATTATTACCGACCTAGTTTATACCTTATAGGAGTGTTGGGAGTATTACTCATACCGTCACTGACCCGGTGGTCATTTGAGAGTCGCACTTTCTTAAAATTTGAAAAGTATGTAGAATATCAGTTAAAAAAAAGTACGCAGAATTGAGGCAAGCACTAGATCCTAGGATGCCTCCTGTAGGAGGAGCTGGCGAATCGATAGAGGTAGCATATTTGGAGCATGAAAAATCTTATCTCAATCAAAGATAATGCATGCGTTCGCCAGGGCAAATGCTACTCCGTTAGCAATAAACTCGGTAAGTGGCTTGAGTCATGTCCAGTTGACGCTTGATATTGTGTAGACTCCAAAGGGTGGATCCTCTGCCACTTAGGCAGGTTCCATACGTTGAGTTTCTAGTAGCTCGGAAGGGGACACTTCTAAGCTATTTTGGCCTTTCTGCGTTTGTTTCTACAACCAACCATTATAAAAGAAAGGGGATTCTTAAGATGACAACAATTAACAAGTGCTTTGTTAACTAGCCTTTGAGTCTCTGTAATGAGATGAGGGGCAGAGTATTGGTAGGATTCATATCAAATCTTATTTCGATTCTTCCACAGGGTTCAAAAAATGGCTCAAAAGATGACTTATTTCTGATGTTTTTGACCCGAAGACTACAAATACTCTAGCCTTGCTTCTAGATTACTTGCGTCAACTATAATACCACAAAGGGACTAGAAGGATGACCAAACTATATTGGCCAAATCTTCTTGCTCAAATATGTGCTCGTGAGTTTCCATAGTAGGGTTGGTGCAACAATGGCATTGGAGGCAAGTGGGTAGCCAATCTGCTAAACTTTGTTATTTGTAGGAAGCTTACATAATGGGGAGACATGGGTTCCATATATTAACAAAGCGATGATGACACGATCCTTTGTAGCGAATGCAGTCCCAAGCAGAGGACACCGAGATGGAGCCAGATATATTTGGTGCCCAGATAAGTTTATCTAGAGCATTAGAGAAGCAGATTTTGGAAGCTAGGATAGCTTCCAAAACTTAATTTCCAAATAACTCTAGTATCATCCCCGTGTTCCAATTGCCTTGCTTATCCATTAAATTGTTGATGCCTTGTTGATGACATATCTTAGGAGAAGGTTGTATATGTCCAGTAAGAAGAAAAATTTCATAAAAGATGTTAAATGTGCCATTACCCAATAATTATTTTATGTGTGGTTCTGCTAGTTAACGATCAGCTACTAGGCGCTTCGAAATGTGAGAAGCCCTATAAGTGAGCTCAACTTCACACGAGTGAGAGTGTACAAAATATTTGGCACAAAAGAAGTCGACCCAAAGTGAGGTCGAGGATCTAAGCTTCTACCACAATTTGACGCTGAACGAAGTAAGAACTGAAGGGGCAACCATAGTCACTCTAGAGGGGGGGGGGGGTGAATAAAGTGTATAATACTAATCTAATTTAAAACTAAGGTAATAACCAACTTGAAAGTAAATGCAAAAATATGTACAAAAATAAAACATATTCTAATTACCAACTTATGAAACTGCTATTATGAGTAAAAATAAGATCAGAGTAGTATCGGAGTATAAGTAAATTAAAGTTTAGTAATCAAATGTAAACACTGAGATTTTATCTTGGTTTTCCTTATGGAGGACTAGTCCAGGCCCGAGAACTCTTATTCGGAGTTAAATCTACTATTTGTGAAATAGGGTACACATGCACTTTTGATTCGAAAGACATGCCAACTTCTTACAACACAAGCTTTGATCCAAAGGACTCGCGACTTCTTACAACCATAATATTTTGATCCAAAGAGCTTGTTGACTTCAGATTTGGTATGGAAGACGAACTTATAAACCAAGCTTTATAACTCGAACAGACTTCTAATCAAGATCATACTTTGCACTAGAAGACTGGGAGTTGATCTTGGGAATAAGAAGGTTTATAGGTCAGAATGTAATATGTTTGAAAGTGATAGATGTTTTAAATAAATAAAATTTAACCTCTATTTATATGATTTTTTTGGACTGAGTTCAGGCAGAGTTTGGTCCCTCAAACATTCATAAATCCGAACGTTAGAGCCTGGTCATTCGGAAGACTGAATCAAATTGGTTTTTACCCTGACTAAGTTCGGTCAGAGTTCGGTTGCTCAATTTCGAGGATATTGGGTTCAGAAAGAAAGAGGCTGAGCAGAGTTTCTGGTTGGGCTGACAGAATTCGGGCAGAGTTTATACAGAGTTCTCATAGAGTTCGGTCCGAACTTGGTCACCTTAATTCCAGAAAGTTCCTAGTTAGGTTTTGGGCTATTTTGAGTGGACTAGATTATGGTTTAGATTGGTATAAGCTTCCTAGTGCCAACTTTGAACTCTATGTATATTTGGTCCTATAAAATAAATGTCAAAATACATAATAAAATGTAAAAGTCAAAATGACCAAATAATGTCATCTTCTGAGACTGGATTGCAGAATACGGCGAATACTTTTGATCTTGTCCAATCACTGTGTGATGTGCTGCATTGTATCAAGTCATATCGTGTCGTGTGTTGTCGAGTATCAAAATCAAGTTGACCATTGTCTGTATGTGCCAACAATATCCCCTATTTTGATATTTGATAAATTACGACCAATATACGAGATAGACAATATTGGTACAACTCGTACGATACTCCCCCGCAGTTTGTGAGAATATTCTTGATCTTCTTGCATTACCTTGTACCAAAAAAGCGCATCTATATCGGTGTTCATCTCCCCCTTTGTCATTGTATCAAAATATGGTACGGCTTTTCCGTAACCAATGAAAACATACAAGTGAGAGAAACAAGTATATAGACAAATAATAAATCATAAATGAAAGATAATAATATGAAATCATAGATAAAAAAAGTTGATATCCATGAAAATAAACACAAATCTTTTGCCAAGAGTTGAGATTAATCTAAGACAAATGGAATTGTAGATCGATCTAGAGTATACAAAATATAAACATAAGTGTATTATCTAGAATTGGAGAAATCTCAAAAATAAAAAGGCTAAAAAATGATTATCTAAGCATGCTAGGGTCTCATTTAATAACCAAAAAATGGGAATGATTAACTAAGCATTGATTAAAGCATGCATGATTCTATAATTTTTAAAAAGATAGCTTGATTTTACTACGGTATTCTGGAAACACTTGGGAATAAACCTTTGCAAATCAGTATTCTATAAAGTCTTAACCATCTTGGGTTAGTTGTAGGGGTCGGATCCTAGCTAGCGGTTGTCATGAGGACACTTAAGTACCATGTCGCTTAGGCTATTTATGTCTTTTTGACAGAAGGGCCCTTTCGGTATATACCCAAAATAATCGTAACTCTAAAGAACATAGATTGAAAGGAATCTAAGCAACTTGTATCCAGAATTCCTAATAGAAAACATAAATCTAGCTCAAAATCAAGGAAACATTAACATGTATAAATCCATATATCAAATTCAGACATATATGAAAATATACAAGTAATATATAACTATTCAAAACATGTTAACGAGATCCAGTACCTAAACATTTATTAAGAATATGCTAGATTAGCTAGATTTTAGAAGAATCATTCAGCATGTTACCAAAGTGGCTCAAATGGCCATATTTATGCTGGTACAATTGCTTGGAAAAGACCTTTGTATCTTTGCAATCACTAATGCTCTCCTCGGTGCTAAGTCCAGACATAAGAAGCTCCACCTATAATATTAGGCAAAAACTTTTGTATCCAAATAAATTTGGATCCATATTAATTAGCTTTGGAAACCCAATTCATATCAACTTATTTTCTAACATTGCACTGTCTGGATATGTGTCCTTTCAAACCATAATAGTGACATATAATATGACTGTTTGTGTTTGAAGTAGGTGTGTAATTGCGATGTGTGATATGAATATTCTTCCATGGTTGAGTATAAATAAAGGCGTGATTGTGAGAATTTATAACCATTTTTGCTTTATTTACAAATGATATGTCGTGTGTGACTTTGTGAAGAGTCACGTGACTTATGTTAGATTGAGTCATAGATTGCATTACCTGTTTTCCCAATCTAATCTCTAACTTTTTAGAGCTAGCATCTAAATTATCATATTAGGCAGTAAGAGCATCAATTTTAAGTGAAGCAATATAATACTTCTTCTTTTCTGATTATAATTTCTCCTTAAGTTTAGCATTTTCTTGAGTGCGTTTATCAATGCATTCAAGTTCCTCATGCAATATAAGCTTAAGTGTAGATATTTCAGCAGAGTTTTCAGAAAGAAAGTGTCTCTAACTTCATCCAACAAACAAGCAAGCTTTTTATTCCCTAGTTGATAAGATTTAATATCTTTTCTAACTTGCTTATAATTATTCCTAAGCTTCTTGTGATCTTCAAATAAATTATTGAAAGCATCAGATAATTCGTCATAAGAAAACTCTTCAAATGAAGAATTATCTTATACCTCATTAGTTAAGCCATTAAGCATACATTTGCAGCATGTCGAGGACTTTCTTGTTCTAAATTGCTAGCTTCACTTTCGCACCAGATGCTTTTATTTGCATATTTTTTAGGCGAAGATACTCCTTTGTTTGATCGTTCATATCAATTATCCTTTTTTTCTTTGGAGCAATCTTTCATCATGTGGCCTGGCCTTCTGGTTGTAGCAAATTCTTCTTCTTCAAGATCTTTCTTCTATCGATTTAATTTCATAAACTTTAAGAATCATTTGAAGCTCCTAGAAATTTGGGCCAGCTCCTTATTGTCGGAATCATCGTATGTTTCTTCATCTTCAGAAGCATTGTCAGAGGATCCTTTGTAATGTGCCTTGAATGTGATGGCCTTCTCTTTGGGAGTTGACTCTTCAAATTCTTCTAGGTCTAGCTCATGAGTCATCAGCTTTTCCATCAGTGTCTCAAGAGTCATGACGGTGAGGTCATTTGCTTTAATGATCATAATAGCCTTTGGGTTCCAATTCTTGGTTAGTACTCGAAGCACGTTGCAGATCTTTTCATGGTTGTTGTACTCCTTGACAAGAGATGATTGAGGATTGACGATGTCAAGAAATCTTGTGAACATCTGAGTGATGGTCTCATTTGGCTTTATCTTGAACTCCTGGTACTCTTGTGTCAATCTGCTTATCTTGGACTCTTTCACCTTAATGGTTCCTTCATGAGTTACCTCGAGAAGTTTCCAGACCTCATGCGAAGTAGTACATGTGGATTCTCTATTGAATTATGTCCTATTTATAGCACAGAATAAAGCATTAATATCTCGAGCGTCAAGACTAGCTTGCTTTTTCTAGATCAGTGTATTTGTCATGTGGCTTTTCAACTAGGTTACCATAAACAACAATTCTATGTGTTTTTTTGTACCCATCAATGACTATTGACCATAAGTCAAAATCTAGTGACTTGAGATAGAAACTCATTCATGTTTTCCAATAAGTTTAGTTGGTTCCATCAAATAGAGGTGACCTATTTGTGGAATGACCTTTACTAGTGAAGATAGATTTCATAGTTGCTATGTGTTCTACTCTTTGGATGTAAAGCCTATAGAAGAGAATCTGCTTTGATACCAATTGAAGGGGCAACTATAGTCACTCTAGAGGGGGTAAATAGTGTGTGTGTGTGTGTGTGTGTGTGTGTGTGTGTGTGTGTGTGTGTGTGTGTTTGATAACAATCTAATTTAAAACTAAGAAAATAACCAACTTGAAAGTAAACGTGAAAATATGTAAAAAAATAAAATAGAGTCTACTTACCAACTTATGAAATAGCTATAATGGGTAAAACTAAGATCACAGTAGTAGTATAGTATAAGTAAAGTTTAGTTATCAAATACAAATACCAAAGTTTTATCCTGGTTTCTCTCGTGGAGGACTAGTCCAGCACGAGAAATCTTGCTCGGAGTTAAATTAACTATTTGTGAAATAGGGTACACACATGCTTTTGATACGAAGGATACGCTTGTAATATCCCACAACCGCACGGTGCATTATACTAAGTCAGATTAAATATGACAATGGTTGGTTATATTTTGATTGTTGGATTTGAGAGAAAGTATTGATTTGAGTTAATTTCATATGCAGATCGCATACAGAGTTCAATAGGATCAGGTATTCCTATAGAGCAATACCGAGATAACAAAATTTGAGCGATAATGTCGTCTTCCTTAGTCCGATTGGTCGGATGATTTGGAGAGAACAACCTGCTCGTCCGGTCATACCAATTAAGTAGATCATGCTTTGAATCGCACTACAGATTCGAGGGATCGTCCGTATCGACAAGGCAGAGTACTTAGCGAATTCAGACTTGGTGAGTGGGCTCTGTTTTATCTCCTCTACTCCTTTATGCCAAATAGTATGGAACACATGTAATGGTTTGAACACTTGGACTAGAATATTGGAATCACTGCACTATGGCATGCATAGAGTGTGCATCGTTTGGTTGGATATAATTTGTTGCTTGAGTTGGTCTTGCGTTGGGCAGTTGGGGCTTTGAGTAGATCATCTTGGTCAGAGAAGCAAAATGCCTCATTGGGTGAGCGAGCGAGCATGCATCCGTGAACGAGTATCAAGTTGGATGCTTTGTCAAGCAAAGCGTATAGTTGTGGTTCAAAATCGGACAACTGCATCAGAGAGAACATTGTGCCACTATTGGGGCATTATGCTACGGGGCTTTCGGAGAGAGGAGTGTTGCACCAATCGGAGCACCGAGTCAAGGAGTGACATGGTACCTAATGAAGATAACTTGAGATGGTGCCTTAGAATATGGTTGGAGAATGGTTATGGTGATTGGATGGATCGAGGCGAGTATTATTTGGTGGGGCGAGAAGGCTCAATTCTATCGTCATACCTACTGTTGGAGTTTGCATTGGTCACGGACAACTTGTTGCACACAGGGTTTGATTTTCTCGAACGGGATATGCACCGGGACACCGGGACCGTTCGGCCATGGAGGAAACAAATAGGAACATGCTTTAGGCATGATACTTGTAGTTCGAGATGACCAGGCGGGCTAGCTAGTTAACACTAGATCGGGCCAAACTGTAGTTGGATTAGTCCTTTATGGCTTGGCCAGTGACTTCATATAGATAAGAGTTGGTTCAGTTTGAGTTTGTGTATTCGTATAGGTAAAGGTATCACCTTGCCTAGGGTAAGAGTGTGCGCATTGATGATTGGATTTAGGAAGGCTTGGCTTGTGGCATGATTCGATAGATTCGAGGCTTGAATTATGATATAGTTTGATAGGTTCACGCTTGCTTCAGGTTTGAGTAGAATGGTTTGCATGCTTAGTTTCATTTGATTTTGGATATAACTGCTAGTATATTTGCTTGAGTTAAATGCTTGCATGCTTAACCATCTTTATAGTTTTTCTTAACATCTCATACCTCTGCCATGAAATGAATCTACGATTCAAGTAGAAAGATCACCATATAATTGTTTGAATTCACTATCTATTTACTGTCGGTTTAGATGAGTGGGTTACCCCGCTCACCAGTACGGCTATGTACTGACCCATATTTATGGACATTATTTTCAGGTATGCAGGTGTAATAGCTCAGCTTGGATATACGGGACATGATGTATGGAATAGTAAGTACCCTTTGGGCAAGAGAAAGAGCAAGAGTGTTGTATCGCCTTTGTGATATTTTATTTGGACCCTTCGAGATCTTCGTTGTGTATACTCTGATGTGTGCTTAGCACACAATACTTGACTTTCGCTGTAAATTGGTCCTTCTAATGATAACTATAATGTTTAATGTCATTGCCTTGTGCGAGCGCAACTCCAGGCTAGCACGATTTGTCACACAGGCCAGTACCGGAATACGGAGACGGACTTGGCCACCTCCCTTATACAAGGTATAAAATGTCGTACGACGGTCATGGCTATAACTAGACAAGCAGGTACATACTAAAATCAAGTCACCTAAGGTCAAGAACATCTATATCTTAATTATCAACCAAGAATCAATAAGAATGAACATATAAGATAAAGCAGTTAGGCGTCCCTGACGCTTTATCAGAATGATCATGAAACTAGTTATACAGGAGGGTACACTAGTACATTGCCAAGAGTACATGACTGTAAGTCAGCCGCGGTCTGAATAATATACAATCATGTTGATGAACTAATTTCAGATAAACCGGCTAACAAGTATCGTCGGCTAAAAGTGAAAAAGGTAATACAAAATGATACTCATAGTGGGAAAAAGAAACCCACTCAAGTTCCTCGGTGGACATCCTCCTGGTGTTCGCCATCGGTCAGATACATAACAGAATCCTCAGGCTCTGCTACTAAACCTTGCCAAACAAAACCAGCACGGTCAGGCCCCGATAGCAAGTACCATAAAAAAACGCAAGCGAATAAAGTAAAAACCAATAAAATACATAAAATAGAAATCTGTGCCACAAATGTAATTGTGTGACCTTTCATTGGAGTAATATGACACCTCTGCAACCAAATAAGGATAAGGGGTGTCGCACTATGCCAAAATAGTGTACGACACACTATTTTGGAATACGACGAAGATACAACACATTAGTATAATCCAGAGCACACATGCCACAATACCAGCTAAGATATAAATATAATATGCAGCTTTAGTACATGACCTATTATGACACATTGCCGCAACCCAACAACCAAAAAAGTACAAGGGTTGAACCGTCAAACCACAATAGTTTATGTCCCTAGACTACCAACACATACTCTTTTAAATCGGCCAATCAATCCTACGGCTTATTTTATGGAGTCTGAGTTATCTCAGAACATATGCATAAAGAAATTCTCAGATTGTGAGATGTTTACCAGGGCTAACCGAGCCATAGTAATCACATAGCATATTGTACAATATAAGTATTCTGATATTGCCATCCACTAGTGCGGACGTGACCAATATCCATGGGGATCAGCCTTTCACGTTATGATAATTGTCTGAGGTGGCTAATGTGCATGATTTTGGGATTTTATCCTTCCCAATGCTCTACCAATTTTAGTTGCCTAGATCAACACTATGGTTATGTTGGGAATCACATGGCATACCCGGTGTAGGGATGCAAGTCGGGAACAACGCCCAGCCTACGCCGCAGAATTAGCGGTAGAACGTTGTCTGGGTAATCTATCTAGCAATATAATGAACCACCAACAATAAAAATATACTCAATCACAGATCTAAGATAGAATGAGCACGAATAAGATAAAGAATAGAATAGTCACATATAACTCATGAGTCTGAAATAATACATCAATGAGTCTGAAAGAATACTAACAAATAAGCTGGAGACAAATCCAGTACAAGAAATACTAAGAAGGCACTAATCCTCCTGAGCCAGGGTCTCTGACTCTAAGCCCACAACATCCTGAGGTCCATAATGTTTAGGGTACCAGTCCTCAATGTCATCTGGGAAAAATATATCCAGTCAGGAAAGAAGCAGAGTACATCTCTAACAGCAGTTCTAATCAATGATAAAAACTATGTAACAGTAAATATATGTGAATATATAAGATGCACAATAGATACGAGAGATATACAATAAAGAAATACTGGAATGAATATAATAATGAACAATATGTCAATGAACAAGAATACTAATGACTAAGTGTGTGAGTACTAGCTTTAACATGTGATCGGCTTGGGAATATGATACAAGATTTATGGCCTGGTTAATCATACATGCGGTGTATGATTAACACTATTTAATGCAAGACTTGATAAAAAGAGGGTATGATCACATATCTACACTAAAATACTCTCCACCCTCGACTGGTATAATAGATCCAACCTTGGTACGCTATGGCACCAGATTCCCCAAGAAGATAGCTAGTCTTTCCGAGAATCAGTGTCTGTACATGTACAAGATAATCAATGAAACAAGGCTTGCACAAGATACACCATATACCAAGGAATAATATCTCATGACGAGATCCGAATATATCAATCCATGTAACCATCGTGTAAAGAGAACATGGATATCTACACTAGATACAATGAACATAGAGGATATCATAAATGAGAAATTATCAGAAAATGTACTCACCTGAAGTCTAAAGAATAGACTCACATATGTCTGATATGGTGCCTCAAAGACCTAGATATGGAATACAATATCAATACAAGGTTCCGGAAAGAAAATAAGTTAAACTAGTCCACTTCTAGATTAACAAGTCAATTCTAAGTCAAAATTCAAACTATAGTCAACTCTAAGTCAACTAAGGTCAAACTATAGTCAAATTATGGTCAACTATCTATTTCTAGGTTATACAAATCTAACACAAAGATATTGGGTTCAAACACTAAAGTCTAGGTCACAAAACCCATAAGTAAATCAATAGGTAAAATATTACATATATAAGTCAAACAATTAATAATAATATAAAATCCTAATTACAAACATTAAATAGATACCTTATTTTTGAACCAACTAGGTATCACAATATTAACTCATAATCTTGATACCCAAATCCAATACCTTGGGTATCCCTAATTACCTTGGTACTTACCTTGGTATCACAAGGTAATACCCCAAAACTTGTGTATACTAACTACCCGTAATTATATACATGCTATACTAATTATTATATATATAGTATATTATAAATACTATTAGTAATTAGTAATATATTTACATATATATTAAATACCATATATATATATATATAATTATCTAATAATATAAAAAATCTGCCAAACTGTCGCTAAAAACCCTGCCTGCTGTCGCTGAAACTGTGGTTGCTGTTGATACTCTGCTGTTTAAGCGACAGATTCCTGTTGTTGTCTCCAAAGCCGTCGCTAAAGCCCCTGATACGGCTGCTGATAATGCTGCTATTTCAGTGACAGATTCCTTAAAATATTGCTAATTGATGTCGCTGTTTATCTCGCTGATGCTACTACGTGTTGCTGCTGCTACGACGCTTGCTGCTGCGACGCTCCCTGCCATCGCTAAAGCGGCTACTGCTGCTGTTAGTGCTGCTACTATTGTGTTCAGCGACACACGCTGTTCTCGTTATACCTCTGCACTCTAAACTCTAATATATATATATATAAATATATATATATATATATATATATATATATATACACACAACATATTATATATATACTAAATATATATACATATAATTACAACTAATACATACACATAGCCACACACATTTATATATATGTACACATTATCTACATAAAAATATACACCAATATACATAGTAACATATTTGTAACAACATACATACGTATATGTACATATAAATATATACACAATATAACATACATTATATAATTATAATATAACCACAATAAATATCTATCTACATATACATATCTGTACATGCTACCATATATAATTATATATACATATATAAGAATAGCTACATACAATATCTACACATATAATATATACATAGATACATAGACACAATATTACATAAATATATATACACCACATTATATATATATATATATATATATATATATATATATATATATATATATATATATATATATATATATATATATATAATTACACTCTCCAAGAACACAAGAAAATAGATCTACATATAATTTACACAAACACATGGAGAGTATCACGCCGTATCCGACTAGATCTAGGATACGCATGTGACACGAGTCCACCACACATCCAAACGTACCCCGAAGGACACAAACAAATCATATATATTATTTATGAACTATACAAAGAGTTAATTACAAATCTACGTGTCCGTGTCAAAATATGACATGTACAAAGTCCCGTATCGGAGGAAAACCCCCCAAATCAACACGTATCACCAAATTGATGGGATACGACCCACACGTACCCAATTGTGGACACGACACTAGATCCAAACACACAAGTACATGCCAAATTGATCTATAGGACTAATTGACACATACAACAAATGTCAATCTCGGAATTCTTCCAAAATTGACATAGAAAGCATAATAACTTTCACAATTGGCCTCCTATGAAGACAAAACCAAATCCTATGGGTAGCCTATGCATATGGGTTAATTTCTCATGGTTAAATATCATATTTAGAATCTAAATTAAGGGGGAAAACTGAATTTGTACCAATTGGGAGATGGATTCCCAATACAACCTCCAAATATGATGAAATTGGCCTCGAACTTGTAGATCCTTGCTCCTCTTTGTAGATCCTTGCTTCCTCCTTCTAGATCCTTGCTCCACTAGCCTCCAATGGTGATTTAGAAAGGAATTGGGATAAAATTTAGTAGAGAAATGAAGTGGGAATGAAGGAATTTGGTTGAAGGAAATTCTAGATCTAGTTTCCAAAAAGAGGAGAGAGAATAATTTTCCCTCTCTCTATATAGGCCGGCCCCCCTTCTCCTTCCTCAAGATACTATAAATTATCCAATATACCCCTTGGGGTCTCTCAGGAAGAAATAATTAAGGAGGGAAGCTTCTAGTCTAATGGTTTAATTAATTTAATCCATCTCCTAATCAATGGGCTTTCTAAATGGGCTAAATTCTATTAATTAATTCATGTTGGTCCATGAGTCTAAACTAAACTAGTTAGGTCCACTAACACAAGTCCAAAATAAATAACTAACATCTAACAATAATTAAATAATACAAAAAATAATTATTTATCATGCACAATATTTAATTAAATATGAAATTACTAAAATACCCTGTCCTATAAATGTGGTAGTGACAAGTCAACTCTCCTTAAAATAATTTTGTCCTCGAAATTCAAAGACGAAAACTATCTCCAAAAATACAGAACGTAACAAATGAACAGAACTAAAGAACATAACTAACTATGAAAGAACATACCATAACTAGGAAGAACACACCTCAAAGCACAAACAAATATGGATAGCGCTCTCGCATTTCATCCTCTCTCTCCCAAGTAGACTCCCCCGGAGAGTGATCTCTCCATGTGACGCGCACCAAAGGAATAGTCTGGTTCCTCAGCATATTCTCTTTTCGATCAAGAATCTCAACTGGCTACTCTGGATAGTAAAGAGTAGGGCCCACCTCTATCTCTGAGTGATCCAATACATGACTAGGATCTGCCACGTACCGTCTCAACTGCGATACGTGAAACACGTTGTGCACTCCCTCTAATATAGGTGGCAAGTCTAGTTTATAAGCAACTACACCGATCCTCTCTAGAATAGTGAAAGGTCCGATGAATCGCGGACTAAGTTTCCCGCCTCCACCGAAGCGAATCGTGCCTTGTGTCGAAGAAATCCTTAGAAACACCAAACCATCCACCTAGAACAAAATATCACCTTAAGAACTTAATCTATAAAAAACAACCAATAACAAGCACAAAACAAAAATCTAACTATACCTCAAACTCCAAAGGTCTCCGGTGGCTATCGGCCCAATGCCGCTGTCTGTCCTGTGCCACACGAAGTCTGTCTCTGATACTGAACCTTCTCCGCTGCATCTACAACCATCTCTGGCCCAAGCAAAACTCTCTCTCCAACATCGTCCCAAGACAAGGGAGTACAATACCTCCGACCGTACAGAGCTTCAAAAGGTGACATCTCTATACTAGCCTGGTAGCTGTTGTTATAAGCAAACTCTACCAAATTAAGATGGTCCTTCCAAGAACCCCAAAATTTAGTACACAAGTACGCAACATATTATCGAGAGTCTGAATAGTCCTCTCTGACTGCCCATCTATCTGGGGATGATATGCAGTACTAAACTTGAGCTGAGTGTCCAAACTCTCCTACAAACTCCTCCAGAAATAAGAAGTGAAACGACTATCACGATCCGAGACTATGCTGACGGAAACTCCATGTATCCTAATGATCTGCCTCACATACATCTCTGCTAGCTTCTCCGTAGACAAACCCACCTTGAAAGGCAAAAAGTAGGCCGACTTGGTCAACCTATCAACGATGACCCAAATCGCGTCTTTCTCTCCTGGAGATTATGGAAGTTCGAACACAAAATCCATAGTAATGTGGTCCCACTTCCACTCTGGAATGGATAATGGCTGAAGTAAACCTCCTGGCCTCTGCCTCTTGGCTTTCACCTGCTGGCACACTAAGCATCGGGATACAAACTGTGCCACTTCTCTCTTCATGCCATACCACCACACACTCTCTCACATATCCTGGTATATCTTGTTGGCACCTGGATGCATGGAATACTGAGAGCGATGCGCTTCCTGTAACACTTTCTCATGCAGCTCCCCACTAGGCACACACAACCTAACTCCATGCCTCAAAGATCCATCCTCAGCAATGGTAAAATTATCCTCTAATCCTGCTCTCACCTGAGCTCTGATGCTCCTCAGAGATACATCCTCATACTGTGCTGCCTTGATCATGTCCATCAAATTTGAATATATCTATAATTCCCACATCTGCATAGCACAACCAGAAACTATCACCTCGATGCCCAAGCTCTCCAAGTCTTCTAACAAATTTTTATCCTGCGTCAAGAACATAGCTACCGGATACCTACTCAAAGCATCGACAACTACATTAGATTTTCCAGGATGATACTGCAAAGATATATCAAAATCCTTCATCAGTTCCAACCACTGACGCTTCCTCATGTTCAACTCCTTCTGTGTAAAAACGTACTTCAAGCTCTTGTGGTCTGTGAAGATCTTCATACGCTCTCCATAAAAATAATGTTTCTACAAATTCAGGGCAAAGATGACTGCTGCCAACTCTAAATCATTGGTAGGCCGGGGAAGAACATAACCCAAAAATAATGTTTTTTTTATGAGGACGTAATTGCCTGGATGCATAGGCAATCACTTTCCCATTCTGCTGAAGAACATAACCCAAACCTTTCCCCGATGCATCACTATAAATAGTGAAACCTCCAGACCCTGATGGCAACGTCAAAATAGGAGCAAACGTCAACCTCTTCTTCAACTCCTCAAAAGCAACCTGACAATCCTCCGTCCAACCAAACTCTACATCCTTCCTGGTGAGTCTGGTCATCGGTTCGACAATCCTCAAAAAATCTTGCACAAACTTTCTGTAGTAGTCTGCTAATCCCAAGAAACTCCTGATCTCTGCTATCGAACTCGGGGTCTTCCAAGATTCCACTGCTGCGATCTTCTTCGGATCCACTGAAATACCATCACCTGTCACAACATGCCCCAAGAATTCCACCTTGTACAGGAAAAACTCATACTTGGACAACTTCCCATATAGCTTCTCCTACCTCAGTACATCCAACACAATCCTCAAATGCTCCTCATGCTCCTCCGGTATCTTCGAGTATATGAGTATGTCATCGATGGACACCACCACGAACTTTTTAAGGTACTGGTGGAAAACCTTGTTTATCAAGTTTAAAAATACTGCCGGTGCATTAGTTAACCCAAACGGCATCACCATAAACTCGTACTGACCATACCGAGTTCTAAAAGCAGTCTTCGGTATATCCTTTGGCTTCACCTTCACCTGGTGGTAACCTGATCTCAAATCTATCTTAGAAAATATCTTAGCACCACTCAACTAATCGAACAGATCATCAATCCATGGCAAAGGGTACTTATTCTTGATAGTGAGATTATTCAAAGCTCTGTAATCAATGCACATGCGCACCGATCCATCCTTCTTCAGTACAAACAATACCCGGGCTCCCCACGGTAAAGAACTCGATCTGATAAATCCCTTATCCTGCAATTCGTCCACCTGCTTCTTCAGCTCGACCAGCTCGCTGTTGTTTACTCTATAGACATGTTGTAAAATTGGTTCTGTACCTGGAACCAAGTCTATAGAGAATTCAATATCTCGATTTGGTAGCAATCCTGGCAATTTCTCAGAAATACACATCCAAGAATTCTGCTATCAATGGATGCGGCAACTTCTTATTTTCCACTATAGCCCCATAAATAATGCCTTCTTCCTACTCTGCAGCTCCTCTAACAAACTCGAACTCTGGCTCTTCCGGCGGACCAAACAAAACTCTACCTCCTCTACAATCTATGCTAGCACTGTGCCTACTCAACTAATCCATCCTAAGTACAGTATCGTAGTTCGAAAGTGGCATTACAAGTAGACACACACTCAACTCCCAGCCTCCTAGAGTAACTCTCCGATTCTTGCAAATATCATTAACCAGGATAATGCCTCCCCTGGTCATGATCTTGCAAGTCCTAAGCAAAGACTCAGCTACCTAACCATGCTTCAGAGCAAAAAAAATAGATTCAAAACTATGGGAAGCACCACTATCAAACAAAGCTAAAGCTGGAATGGAATCAAGAAGAATAGAACCTGCGATGACATCTCCGGTGGGTTCGTCCTCCTCGACGGTCATAGCAAAAGCTCGTCCCTGACGTGCACCTCCCTGCTGCTGATGCTGGACATAACGCTGTTGCTGTGTCGGAAGCGGTCCCCTCGACTGTACTACAGGTGGTCTCGCCTGTGCCCTCGGAGCTGAAGCTGCTCCCTGAACTGCACGACGAGGATTGGAAGGACACTCTGTAAACCCCCTCACCCAAAATATATATTTTGTGTGTATTTTATATTATTATATTTATTATAGATTATTTTAAATATTGAATTTTTTTAGAGTATTCTCTTAGTTAATTAGAAAATAAATTTCTTGATATATTTACTTATATAAATATTTATTTAGAATCATTTTTAGGCTATTTTAGATTTTTGGAGATTTTTCTAGAAATTTTTTGGGTAATTAAAACATAGAAAATATAAATTTCTAGAACTTTCATGATTTACTATGAGATTATACTTACATGTTGTTTCTACCAAATATTTATTTTAGTTAAAATATTTAATTATATTTTTCCGTAATTTATTTAGAATTTTAAGAAATTTATTTAGATTTTTGAAATTATTTAAGATTTATTTAGATATATATAGTCTTAATATTAGATAGATGTTAATTTAGTGTTAATAGATATTAATAAGATTATATATAAATTATTTGTATTATCTTTAATTCTATTTAAGATTATAAATTATTGAGATAAACTCAAACTCTATTTTAAATTAATTCAAATCCTGATCCTACTAGGAAAGCAATTTCATGTATATCCTATCCTTATTTGAACTTATCATAATCCTATCTCTTAGTCATATTCAATTAAGTAGTGTCCACCATTATAAATACCTCTTTTTTCATATTTTTCTTCCCCAAACTCCTCTCTTTTTCGTCCAAAAATAGTTGAAATTCGTCTTAAATTCAGTCTCATTTTCTAGTAGTTATGACAAATTAAAAAGACGATATCTCCTAACTCCGGACTCCAAACGTGCTCCAGTTTTTTTTGTTAGAACCGTATCAAGGTTAGTTTTCTGAATATATAAATTATTTTAATAATTTTTAACCTATTTTTCCAGAATATTCTGAAAGTGCCAGTTGTCCAAAATCAGACGTGTTTTCGTGTTTTCAAGATTTTGGGAGATCTCGAGCTCGAAATTATGAGCCGTTTGAAGTTTCAAAAATCTGACATGATAAATTCTGTAAAATTATTTTTCCAGAATTTAACATGCAAGTTTAATCTACTATAAAATTTGTGCAACGTAGACGTAAATAAAAAATTACCAAAAACTGTCATCTATGCGCCCTTGTGGCCAAAACTCTTTACCGACTTGTGATTTTATCAAACCGTCGATTCCGACATTCATGTAGCACTAAAATCTATAGGATTTTACACACAAATCTAGAATTTGAGTTGGTTGACTTTTTGGTCAATGGATTGCCTCGATTTGCGTGTCACATATCACAAATCCGTAAAGTTGACTTTCTTTGACCAAAATTTGGATTGAATAATAAAATCAGATTATAATAAGATTAAAAATACTATATTAGGTTATTTTATTTAGAATTAAAATAGATTAAAATGGAGGAACCTAAATTATTTAATTTATGTGACGGGTAGATCGGACGACGCCTTGAGTTGAGACTTCATTCTTTTTTAGACCAGACAAGATACCTTGCCAAATTGCTTATAGTACTTTGCATGCTTATCTTATTTTTATATATTCATTATATATGTGTTTTCTTTCAGTCATAATTATATACTATATATATATATTGACACATACTAGACACATAGTATCATGGGAGGGGAGGACAATCAGTAGGCGTATGGGCTACCCACTCTGGTAAATCGTAGTAACTAGCACACACTACGGGAGTTGTTTCACGATGGTCGCTACCCTCGTGGTATGTCGACTGATGGTGTCACGATGGTCGCTACTCTCGCGGTATGATGGCTGATGATGTTCATGGATGTGTGTATGAGTTGTGAGATAGATAGAGTATCCTACACCTACCCATACGTCGAAATGATTATCTTTATTATGCATTTCATATAGATTGTCTAGTACAGCGTACTTATATATTTTCTGTCTATTATGCATGTTTACTGTATTCAATTAGTATGCTTCTATGTATCTTGTTACGTCCCTATGAGGACCTGGTCCCTTTCCAGGTGTAGACAATTATGACTATTTGTCGGAGCACAGATCAGGGACTTGCTACTCCATTCCCTTTTGAGGAGGTCTCTCTTCGAGCCTCATTGTTCATTAGATGTGCTTATTTGTTTCTCTCATATTTTAGTTTGGTTCTGGATTTGTCTCCACCCAGCTATTTGTTCTTATCAAGCATTTTATACTTGATTCAGTTATATAGTTGATTGGTTAATTGATTCTGTGGATGAGATCTAGTTATGCCCTGTGACTTGCGACAATATATATACTACATATAGATTAATATTTATATTATAGCGTTCGTGTATATTATGGTATCCATATATTAGAGTTTCCATATACATACGGCTGACATGCTTACGTATTCCTAGTCCTACGTATTTTGGGACTGGGGCGTGACATATTTTTGTGGTGGCCCATGCAGGTCGAGAGCATATTATCTCGGTTACGTTACTGTACCGAGCAAGCCTGCGCATAGGATTAGAGTATAGGATCTCATCCACTTATTTAATCATCTCCCTTGATTTTATTTCGCATTCTTATTTGATTGCTTGCCTTGCATCTTGTTTGATCCTTTTGCAACGTTAATCTAATCTTTTCTTTCGTGCTTGATAGGGGTTAGGAAGATGACTTGTACTAGGTATATACACTCTATTATTCAATAATACTACTAGTTAAATTATTGTAAGTTGGGTAGTATACCTCATAACCTAGTATCACATAGTCCTTTTGACCCATTAAGAAAGTAAAATTGAATGACACCAACTATATGATAGCATAAGACAATAGTGTTTATCCAAATTGTAGAACTTAGAGGCCCATACCCCAATTTGGTTGACTTTAGACTTAGACAAGAAGTTAGTATGGCAACTGTAGAGGCACAACACCGATCTTCTTGGTGAACTTAAATTATTTTGTACCTTCGTTCATCATCATCCAGCGTACTTATATTTTCTGGACTACCACGACTTATGCTACTATTTTATAGCCTAGTTTTGCAAGCTTATTCTTTTATCGAGCTTGTTTATGAGATATGTGTTATTGGGGATGCCAACTAATACATCGTCTAAATCAGAATCAGCGTATTATGGTCTGATCAACCTTAGTGCGCTTGGTTCACTCTTCGCATAACTACTTTACGTGGATTGAGATATAGTTGACTCAGCTTGTTAGACGAATATACTTCCTTCTAGATATGTTCGAGCATATCGTATCGGTTATATAACTGTACTGATATGAGCATGCAAATTAGAATCTATCCAAAATAAGATTTCAATCCACAGCTACCCTTACAACTCTTTTTTTGAATTCTTTAATCGCCTTGAACCCCGTACTTGTATTCTATCACCTCCTCCTTGAATTCTTTATTATTGTTTTTCATCTTTCCCTATTTCGAAAAGATGAACGTTCGTGCTTGGTATAAGTTTGATACATAGAGAGTACTAGGTATACCCCATAGGCCAATCATATTACTTGTTGACTACCTTTTGTAATTAAGGACATAAAATATGTGAAATATTTTGTGGATTGAATAACACGATTAAATAATTTGAGAACATTTTTCTTAAATGTATAGCCTATGTGATAGATCGGTAAATTCTAAGTTGGACAGAAGTTTCATTGTCAACATGAGGTAAAAATTTATAGATTGTGATCTAGTAAGATTAGATTGAGAGATTTAAGTCATTTTAATTTTGAGAATTTTTAGAAGAATGATTTAAATGATGAGGATTTAACTTTAAAGATAAGAATGCCTTATAGAATAAATTTTGAAATATTGAAATTGCGAACCAAATATTTATAATTTGAGCACATGATTTAAATTTTGAATATTGGATATTGAATTAACGATTTAAAATTTTGAGAAAAATAAATAAATAAATAATAGAACTCTAAACATGAACATTGATGGATTGAGTTCAAAATTTTACAATTTGATAATTTGAATTAAAAGTTAAAATTTGATTGTTGGATCACCTATTTGAAATATTGATAATAGAAATTGAATTTAAAATTTGAAGAGTACAAAATTCTTAAGTTAAAATATAAGAATAAGATTTGATTAAAATTGTTAAAAATCTATAGGAGATTATTATAGTTAGAAATAGTGATATAAAATTTAATGTGGGTTATTTAAATCTTGAAGATGTCATATAGATTTAAATTAAATTTGGATATTGATTATTTAAAATCTAGAAGAGATTATGATCGGTTAAATTTTGATTTAAACAGTAGTTATTTTAATTTTAAAGAGATTGTGACGGATTTGAATAGTTTTGTCATTTAAATTTTTGAGAAGATTATGGTTGACTTGCCTTAGATACAAATGTGAAAGATTTAACAAATTATTCCTTATTTTTAATTTTGAGGACGAATTTTTTTTTAAGTTGGGTAGATTGTAAACCCCCTCATCCAAAATATATATTTTGTGTGTATTTTATATTATTATATTTATTATAGATTATTTTAAATATTAAATTTCTTTAGAGTATTCTCTTAGTTAATTAGAAAATAAATTTCTTGATATATTTACTTATATAAATATTTATTTAGAATTATTTTTAGGTTATTTTAGATTTTTGGAGATTTTTCTAGATTTTTTTTGGGTAATTAAAACATAGAAAACATAAATTTTTAGAAATTTTATGATTTACTATGAGACCATACTTGCATGTTGTTCCTACGAAATATTTATTTTAGGTTAAAATATTTTATTATATTTTTTGGTAATTTATTTAGAATTTTAAGAAATTTATTTAAATTTTTGAAATTAATTATGATTTATATATATATAGTCTTAATATTCGATATATGCTAATTTAGTGTTAATAGATATTAATAAGATTATATATAAATTATTTGTATTATCTTTAATTATATTTAAGATTATAAATTATTGAGATAAACTCAAACTCTATTTTGAATTAATTCAAATCTTGAGCATACTAGGAAAGCAACTTCATGCATATTCTATCCTTATTTGAACTTATCATAATCCTATCCAAATTAGCAATCCTAGTCGTATTCAATTAAGTAGTGTCCACCATTATAAATACCTCATCTTTCATATTTTTTTTTCCAAAATTCTCTCTTTTTCGTCCAAAAACAGTTAAAATTCGTCATAAATTCAGCCTCATTTTCTAGTCGTTATGACGAATTAAAAAGACGATATCTCCTAGCTCCGGACTCTAAATGCTCTCCAGTTTTTTTTTAGAACCGTATCAAGGTTAATTTTTTGAATATATAAATTATTTTAATAATTTTTGAACCTATTTTCCAGAATATTCTGAAAGTGCCAGTTGTCCGAAATTAGATACGTTTTTGTATTTTTGAGATTTCGGGAGATCCCGAACTCGAAATTATGAGCCGTTTAAAGTTTCAAAAATCTGACATGATGAACTTCCAGAAAATTATTTTTCTAGAATTTAACATACAAGTTTAATCTACTATAAAATTCGTGCAACGTAGACATAAATAGAAAATTATCAAAAACTATCATCTGTGCGCCCTTATGGCCATAACTCTTTACCGACTTGTGATTTTATGAAATCGTTGATTACGACATTCATGTAGCACTAAAATCTATAGGATTTTACACACAAATCCAGAATTTGAGTTGGCTGACTTTTTGGTCAACGAATTGCCTCGATTTACGTGCCACAGATCACAAATCCGTAAAGTTGACTTTTTTTGGACCAAAATTTGGATTGAACAATAAAATCAGATTATAATAAAATTAAAATACTATTTTAGGTTATTTTATTTAGAATCAAAATAGATTAAAATGGAGGAACCAATTCACCTACTTTTGTAACCTAACTTGTTTAATTTATGTGACGGGTAGTTCGGACGACGCCTTGAGTTGAGACTTTATTCTTTTTCAGACCTAGAAAGATACCTTGCCAAATTGCTTATAGTACTTTGCATACTTATCATATTTTTATATATTCATTATATATGTGTTTTCTTTCAGTCATAATTATATACTATATATATATTGATACACATTTGACACATAGTATCATGGGATGGGAGGACAATTAGTAGGCGTATGGGCTATCCACTCTGGTAAACCGTAGTAACTAGCACGCACTATGGAAGTTGTGTCACGATGGTCGCTACCATCGCGGTATGTCGGCTGATGGTGTCACGATGGTCGCTACCCTCGTGATATGACGGCTGATGATGTTCATGGACGTGTGTGTGAGTTGTGAGATAGATAGAGTATCCTACACCTACCCATACATCAAAATAATTGTCCTTATTATGCATTTCATATAGATTGTCTAGTACATTGTACTTATATATTTTTTGCCTATTATGCATGTTTACTGTATTCAATTGGCATGCTTCTATGTATCTTGTTACGTCCCTTTGAGGACCTGGTCCCTTTCCAGGTATAGACGATCATGACTATTTGTAGGAGCACGGATCAGGACTTGCTACTCCATTCCCTTTTGAGAAGGTCTCTCTTCGAGCCTCATTGTTCATTAGATGTGCTTATTTGTTTCTCTCATATTCTAGTTTGGTAGTAGATTTGTCTCCACCCAGCTACTTATTCTTATCAAGCATTTTATACTTGATTCAATTATATAGTTGATTGGTTATTTGATTATGTGGATGAGATCTAGTTATGCCTTGTGACTTGTGACAATATATATACCACATGTGAGTTAATATTCATATTACAGCGTACGTGTGTATTATGATATCCATATATTGGAGTTGTTATATACATACTGCTGGCATGCTTACGTATTCCTAGTCCTACGTATTTTGGGACTGGGGCATGACACACGCCTCAGTTGATGCCCTTCAGTACCATAATACAAATAAACTCCTAGCCTCGTCCTGCAAACTTCCCAGATGTGGTCTGGCTTCTTACAGTAGTGGTAGAAAATTTGCTGTAACTGTCTCTGCTGTTGTGGTGCCTGGTGAAACGATGTCCTAGCTGTAGTCTGGTGCTTGTAGAAGCATAAAAAATACGCTGGATAGCTCTACGCAATATGGTGATACAGGGCAGCGTAAGCAGGAGACCTCAGGGCCATCAAGAGTGCTACGGAGCTTTTCCGCTGAGCACAGCGTAAAATATGAAGGGACCATCTGCGTAAATACAGTATGTCCAGGCTGCTTCAGCGAAGACGGGGTGCTTCATCGCCTCCATGGCGTAAAACTCATCCGCTTTCAATGTAGCATTAAAGCGTACGAGGAACGCTTCGTCTTCCCCAAAATGAACCTGTCAAATCACGCAGTGAACCTGACGTCTGACTCCTGACAAAAGGTGATGTATGGCTACCCAAACGACGGCTAGAACAATGACAGACCACTCGGGACGCGCCCCTGTATTTAATGCACAGTATGATGGTGGATCTCTGCATTTAATGCAAAGGATTTGATTAAATATCACCGAACCATCGTTTATTGACATCCCCTCAGCATAAGCTGCTTTTACGTATATAAGGGGATACGCTGCCTTGTTTTACACAGGCAGACGTGAACTGTTTATGCTCCGCGGAAGACAAACAGACTGCCACGTCAAAAGCTGCTCTTCGTACAGGGCTCGAGGCACGTCTCTGCACCTAATGCTCAGAACGGTGGTAGGCCTTCAGAACACGCCTCTGCAATTAATGCACAAGATGATGGCGGATCTCTGCATTTAATGCGAGAGATTTGATTATATATCCAAGAGCCGTAATTCTGGCTAAGACATCCACATCATCACTCTGGCACGTTACGCAGATGCTTCTACGCCCATTCAGCTTCTGTGCCCGCTCGGCTTCTATGCTCGCTCGGCTTCTATGCCATCAGGCTTCTACGCCTACTCGGCTTCTCTGCCTACTTGGCTTCTACGCCATAGTGTCAGACATTGGCTTCTACGCCAACCTCTTCTACACGAGGGATACCTACCTACGTGACTTCTACGCCATGATCTTCGCAGCGATTATACGCGTTTTGTCCCTTAGTTGGACCCGCGTCACACGTTCATTCAAAAGATCATTTATACGCAGGCATTGGTTATTTTAACCGTTGTGTAAAAGGGTGCTGTACTTTCTACTACTCAGTTTCTACACCGACTGAGTGGTCGCTGTCACTAAAACTCTATAAAAGAGACCTCTATCAACAGAGGACAAGGTCGAAGAAATTGGTCAAAAAAAACCCTCCAAAGAGATCGAACCATGGGTCGAAACATTGGAGATTGAAGAAAGATCGGAGAGTATTTGAGAGAGAAGAATCCAGAGCCCAGGCAAAGAGTAGCGATCAACGACATTGGCATCGTGCATCTATCCTCTTTTGCAACCTCCGAAGCTGCTTTCGTGGCATACGGAATCTTGCCGGAGGACCCTAAAGAAGCAGCATCCATCAAAAGACGATCATTATGCTTCTACTTCGATGCATCTTCACAATGCCTATATCGCCAGACCTACGACGGACTGCTATTGAGATGTCTCTCTAATGACGAAGCACAGCAGATTATCCGCGAAGCTCACGACGGCGTATCCGGGGCGCATCAACCCGGCCCTAAGCTACAGGATCGTATCAGGAGAATGGGCTATTACTGGCCCACTATGATCTCAGACGCAATCAAGTATGCCAAACAATGCAGGGCCGGTCAGGTTCATGCAGACTTCATACATCAGCCGTCTGAACATCTACATCCTACGGTTGCATCCTGGCCTTTCGAAGCATGGGGTATGGATATCATTGGTCCTATTCACCCGTCTTCTTCCAGAGGTCACCGGTTCATACTGGCCATCACGAATTACTTCTCCAAATGGGCAGAAGCGATCCCTCTCGCTGAGGTAAAAACATATAATGTGATCAGCTTCATCATGCATCACGTCATTTATCGCTTTGGGATTCCCCGAAGGATAATCCATGACAATGGGCCTCAGTTTATCAGCCAAGCATTTCATCGATTTTGCGATAAAAATCGGATACAAAATGTCGCCTCTACGGCATATTATCCAGCTGCTAATGGTTTGGCGGAAGCCTTCAACAAAACCATTATCAAACTCTTGAAGAAGTTCCTCTCCTCGAACAAGAGAGTTGGAACGAGAAGCTGGAAGAATTTCTCTGGGCATACCGCACAACAGTTCGAGCACCGACAGGTTGCACCCCATTCTCATTGGTCTACGGGAGTGAAGCAGTTTTTCCTATTAAAATTTAAATTCCGTCACTCAGGATAGCAGTCGCTAATGAGTTAACTCGGGAAAAGAATGACCTTTTAAGGCTTCAGGAGCTAGAAGGATTAGACGAGAAATGCCTTCAAGCTCAATAGAGCATCGCGTTCTATCAAACGCGCATTTTCAGAGCTTTTAACCAAAAAGTAAAGGAAAGAGTATTCAAAGTTGGCGAGCTAGTCTTAGCTGTAAGAAGGCCAATGATTCTTACTCACAGGAGCAAGGGCAAATTTTAGCCCAAATGGGAAGGCCCTTACGTAATCGAGACAACGTTCTCAAACGGCGCTTACAGGTTAGCCCAGCCTAAGGGAGACCTACTAATGGCTCCTATCAACGGCAAATTCCTGAAAAGGTACTATGCTTAACCTCCTCTGCTCAAGTGGAATAAGGCAAAAATCTTATTCTGACAAAACTACTTCCAAAATGAAACTAGTTGGGCCATATTCTATCATGTCCATATAACCTCTGAACAGATATGTCCTACTAAAGCATACTCTATCACGTCCGTATGACCTCTGAATAGATACGCCCTGCTAAAGTTTACCGAGAGTCTATCACGTCCATACTACCTCTGATATCACTCTCACCCAAACCCGTCATTTATATTCCGAAATGATGGGTCCACAAAGTCAGATGAAAAGCCTCTTTATTATTCCTAAGAAAAAAGAGCGGAAGTACATTGAAAAGCAAAAGCAAAAGTACATCATGAAGGGGGAGCGGTCAAATTGCGAATCTGCTGCGTCAGTCTGGCCATCTTCTCATTCCTGGAGTCCAAAACGGTAGCTCGAGCTCGCTCCCACCTCGTCTCCTCATCATTCAAGCCGGATAAATCAGACATAGAATGTGTAAGAGCGGCGTGCATGGCACTCGCATGTGCCATGTTCTGTTGAGCCTCTTCCATTTGGCTCTGTAACACATGTACACCTGCGGCCGAAGCACGAGACCACTCCTTCGCTAAAGTGAGCTCAGCCTCCAACTTGCGGACCCTCGCTTCATTTTTCTCATGTTCAGCTTTACTCTTGGCCAAATGGGGAACAACACACTCTAAGAGGGTGTGCTCGTCACTCATCTCCTTCTGCCGCATCTCGAGAGACCTTCTCAGAGCTTCCAACTCTCCCAGCCTTGCAGTTAGCGAGTCGTATTTATCCTGGACCAGATCGTCAACACTGTCTTGGGATAGCTGCGAGTATTCATTAATAGGTTGCTCCAAACCATTAACTACCTCCGCCAGGGCGTCAGCTAACCCAGTATCGCCAAGGTCCCTGATCGCCTCTATCGAAAACCGAGAGGACTTCTTCAGACGCTCAAAATTCAGATTCTTCTCCAACACCATTAATATCAGCGTTTTCAAAGTGTTGTAGAAGATACTGGTATATTGCTCGGTCAGCGTAGCTAGACCCGAATACACGCTTGGAGTGGCTGCAATATTATCGAACCTCGCTCTAGAGGCGACCACAATCGACGTGGCCACAGTCCTCGTCTCAACAGGTGGAGCGACAAAAGAGGAAGCGCCAACACCAGACGAAGTAACCAGCATACTCGAAGGAGGCATTGTCGCAACGACCGGGTCGTCCTCTTGAGGTATCGAAACCTCGTCGGCAGGCGAGCCGGCACTCGAAGATGCTTCCTCTTTAAAATCAGGCACCTCCGTATCAACGCCAGGACCTGACACGGAGCCGAAGGGCGCATATACATTGCCCTCCCCGAAGAGGTCATCCCCTGAGAAGAAGACAGGAGGAAGTTAATGTCAACATGATGTTAATATTCCTAAAGAAGAGGCACGAAAAGACGACAGTTACCCATGGCCAAATGCTCTTCCAGGTCTTCGCCAAGATCCACTTGAGGCTCATCAACTGGAATCTTGCTTGAAGCACTGACAGGCACGGCAGGGGTCTCTCCCAATGCTGATCTGGACAAAGGTATATGGAGTCTTATAATCAGCCCCGAAGGCGACTTTGTTCCACTACCTGAAGCAGTAGCAGCGATAGCAGCCTCCAGCTGAGATTCTCCGGCGCCACCGGCTGAAACTATACAAGGTCCCTCTCTAAAAGGCGAGGAACCCCAATCAAAGAATTATCCCCAACATAGGGAGAAGCAGGCTCACTTCCAGGAGCCTCAATGCCAGGAATTCGGAGAGGACGAGTAACCATCTTCTTCTTCCTCTAACGAGGAAAAGCCTCATTCGGAGTAGGAGCCCTTCATTTCCCAGAGATTACCAAAGCCCCTGCAGGTGGAGGTATTTCACCCCTCGGTATCGATACGAGAGGCTCATCCGGAGTAACGGACTCGTTACCCTCGTCAGAAGAAATCGAGGGGACTTCGACCCTTCCCCCAGGCTTGGAAGAGGGCACCCTAAAGCTTCTACGTATATCAAAATCGCGATGGAAGGTGTTCGTTGCCACATAGAACTGGGCATACGAATGCAGGATGCGCAGCTCCGTGGAGGGTGTGACGACCGACAAAATAAAAATTGCCCCAGTGCAGCCCATGATAAAATATCGCCATCCCCTCGCTCCATCGATGAGTCCACCTCTGGACCTGAAACTGGTGACGGTGTTGCCCACATGCAACTGATCATACCCAAACTGCCTGGAAAATCGACTAGACAGGTAGGGTTCGAAGAAGCAGTGGTCTTCACTTCTGTACAGTAGGTGGGAAGGTCTAATGCAGACCAACCAATTGAAGGCTTCAGGAGAAAGAGTGGTCTTATCTCTACCTGAGTCCTCAAGCCTAATCCCCGATTGGTTGCGATGAACAGAGGGGACAGTGCAAAGGAGCTTCCAGCTATGACCGCAATGCAGCACCCGCCGACAGTCTAAAACTGTGAGCACATTCCAGGAGGATTTTTTGTAATTCAGCAAGAAACTCCCCCCCAAGCTACTGCCGGAACCGGGAGACATCACCCGGGGGTTATGGAAAATTAACCATCCCATCAAATACAGGTATGGTAATTCCACCCGGGGAAAGCTTTCACGCCGAGCTTCATCAGCGAGCAGCGCCTCAGTCATCGCCCTCAGGCCAGCTTGTATGCGGCACACCATGGCAGGGAGCAAGTCCAGTCTCGCCCCAAACACCAGACGCACTGCAGGCCACAAGGTGTTGCCGTGAATACGATTCGCAGATATGATGCCGGGTACCACCAGTCGGCCAGCCATATAGAGAGGAAGCCAGCCACTTGAG
Source organism: Iris macrosiphon (assembly GCA_036927795.1). Classification (NCBI taxonomy): domain Eukaryota; kingdom Viridiplantae; phylum Streptophyta; class Magnoliopsida; order Asparagales; family Iridaceae; genus Iris; species Iris macrosiphon. Next base: position 107,007,222 of record JAYESA010000009.1, on the reverse strand, counting down.
CTTCCTTGGATAGAGCCCTGCGGCAATGCCTTAGATAGCTGTAGGCCTTAGTACCTGCAGGATATCTTCCTATCCCTTCGACGAGGATCTGATCCGGAGCCCTAGCATCCTCCATAATATCGTCGACTTCCTGAGCAGTAAGCACGCTCAGAGGATTTACAGGCTCATCCTTGCCTTCCAAGACTTTCTCCGGCTGAGCAGTCCTAGCCCGGTAAAAAAAAAGGTAGGATGTCCATTTACTAGTGTGAGCCAAATCTGAAGGCTCAGCATAGAAGGCGGTGCAAGCAAGGTAGTGGCACATCAGCTCTTGATACACTTCCACTACCCGAGGGTCTGAATCCCCCAACTCCCGGTTCGTGGGAACATACTGTTCATACGGAGTATCCTCCATCGGCAGTCTCGAGAACTCTGCTATCTCGTGGAGGGCCAATCCCAACTCCCCCAGCGGAGTGGCAAAAGTCCCGGTGAGCGGAATATATCGCTCCATCCGTGCCAAAAACAGGTTAGGGTTAGGAGGTAACCCAATACTGGTGGCACTCACAGCTGCCAACAGACCGATGTTCTCCAACTCGATCTAAAAATGCTCCAGGGCCTAATCAACTAAGCGAGCCCATCGAAGATTTGTTGGGGTCATCCACCCATTGCATCGAGGATTCACCTTGGGGTATACTCCTCCGTGCCCCATAAAATCATTACAAAAGGTCGGCAATTGCACCGGCTGGAGCACCACTGTCTTCACTCGGGACACTGCCCGGGTACAATCCCCTAAATGACGTTACAGGACCGGAAGGGCGGCTGACAAATAGGCCAGATCCTTTCTGGTAGAAGATCTTCCCCGGCCTACCGTGAAGATCGGGAGTCAGCGTCCACGACATCCTCCTGGGATGTGTAGCATGGAAGAATGCAGAGATGGGATAATCTCTCGGCATCTTGGGCAGACTCAAGACCAACTTCCCGGCAGAAAAAACTCAGAGTTCTTTCTTTGGCTTCGTCTGGGACTGCTTATCAATCATGTCCCCGAAGAGAAAGGCTGACTTTATATACTGGTCCCCGTCTACATACGTCAAGGGCTCTCCATTAATCATGTTCAGCAGCATTCGCTCACCCTGAGCCGATATCAAGATTTTCCTTCCGGAGGGATATTGGGGCCCGGAGATAGGAAATATCATATGGGACAGATCCTCCAGATAGTTGGAGTGGAGCAGCCCGGCGGCAGAACCCATCACCTCGGCTAGCAGAGACTCACCCAAGTTAACTGCAAGGGTGCAAGAAAAACACGTCAGTTTTTATACTAGATGTTACAATATCGCACCACATGCCAAGAGACAACGGTCTGAGCTCTACGCCAAGACTGTACAAACTTGATCGTTTACGCCAGAATTTTCATCCAGAAGCGTAAAATTCAAGTCGGCAGTATACTGTCTGTGCTTTACGCCAGACTGCCAAGGTTCGAGCTATTTTGCCGGAATTTTTATCCACAAGCGTAAAAATTCAAATTTTTACAGTATACACCAAGTTTTCGACAGTCAAAGCTTTTACGCTCAACTGCAAAAATCTGGAGTTTTTACGCTGACACATTAGAAATGTGGGTGTAAAAGATAAAACGTCTCCTTGCATCATCTTCCTCGAAGAGGCTATCAGCACAGAAGATGACCTAGCGCGGTCACGTTCAACGTGTGCGAAGGAATTTTCAAGTCATTCTTTTCGTCCCAAAAACTCTACCTTTCAGGCCGGGTGCACTACTCGTCGGCAGGACACTTCGCTCAGAATGAGGTTCGCCTTGCCCAACCGGAGGCACTCCTGCATGGGCAGAGGAACGAAAAGAAGAATCAACCTTCTTTCCCTTAGAGGAGGAGGATTGCTTAGAGGCCATTACTGGAAACTTTGAAGACTCGGAGAAGAAACAAAGAGGAACTCGAACTGTCGGAGGCTCTCTTTCGCAGAAGACGGATGGAAAGCTTTCCCTCAGAAAACTTGGGATATATATAGAGTTTGGATGGACTCCTCGGACCCCGAACCAAATCTCCTAATTAATATTCGGTTATGATTGGGTCCTACGTCAGCCTATTATTCAGAGAAGGCGGACAGTCAGCAAATTCGAAAAGTTTTTCGTGCAAAGTAGGTCAACGGTTCCTACGCTAAGGAGCTTTCTATGCTCGACAGCAACAGATCTACGGTTTTACGCTCGCAAGCTATAAGTCTATGGTTTTACGCCCGGATGCCTTTGTGCTCGGTAGCTTTTATGCTCGAGAGGCTACAAACCTATGACTTCACGCTCAGCAGATACCAAATCGATGATCTCACGCTCGGTGGCGCTTAGTTTACGCTCGGAAGTAACAGATCCACGACTTCACGCTCGAAAAATTTTTCTTTTCAGAAGCTACAAATCTATAGTTCTACGCTAAGGAGCTTTCTACGCTCGATAGCTACGAATCTACGGCTTTACGTTCGACAGCTACAAGTCGAGTTTTACGCCCATATGCCTTTGTGCTCAGTAGCTTTTATGCTCGAGAGGCTACTAACCTACGACTTCACACTCAGAAACTACAAGTCTATGATTTCATGCTCGGTGGTGTTTAGTTTATGCTCAGAGGCTGCCAACTTATGATTTCATGCTCCGCGACTTCCCGTACATCTGAAAGATATGCCAGCCGGATTATGCGTACATCTGAATGGTCCTCAAATCGGTCAATTGCGAGAGTTCACACAGAAGATACTCCTTCTTGACCAGAAGATACCCCAAGTACCCGAAGCATGCAGAGTTTAACATCAAAAATTACTCTTTTTCATGGGTCGATTAGAAGTTCATCCAGACTCCAGTCTGAATATTTCATCTACAGTTCAAGATGGCAACTCAGTTTGACAGCCATTTCTCGACCCTGTTCCAAGGGATTTTTGAGAAATCATTCTTGAAGATGATGTCTGAACAAAGAAATTCTGTTTGTCAGAAGTAACAGTTCAGAATTCTACGCGGTTCCTCACTCCTAAAACAGCAGGACAGTTCGAATACTCGAATGCTAAAGCGGCTTTCTACGCATCTCTAGTTATGCATAAAAGACAGGACAACCTAGCACTCTTTCTAAACAGAGTTGGCATAAAGAATCAGACGTGACGAAGCTACACATATTCAGACTTCACAGCAACATATGGAAAGACAATCATATGCACGAAAGAAAGATAATTTTATTAAAAAGAAAAATCATGATTACATATGAGGGAAATCCAATCTATAAGGGTTTTTCTCCATTTTCATGATTACATAAGAGGGAAATGCAGTCTACAAAGGACTTCTCCATCGTCGGCTGAAGATTGCGCCCGGAATATATTCTAACTAGTTCTCACACGGACGCCAATTCTTCATCTCTCCTCCATCAGTTGGTCGGTTTCCACAAACCGACTAGAATGGTGAATGGAGGGAGAGTACGAACTGGGCCTACCTAAATTAAGCAGATCCTATGCTCCGTGCACCGTGATAAATTGAGTTGAGGTATTTCACCCAACTCAATACCCGAGGTCAGAGCTAGTTGCTGCTCTCATCCCCGGAGGTAACGGGAGAAGGCGCCACTTGCAAGCGCCATGGTCTAATACGGCCCTTCCTCTCTCCGGAAGAACCGCCATACAAAGTTGCTGATTATCCCGAGCAAGGGAGGCTATGATACCCTTCCATGATCCATCGTTGCAGAGGACATTTGCTCGAAGACGCCGTCTTTTTTGGCTCCTTACATGCTGGAAGAACATGGTATTCTTCTTCCTCAGTTTGACTCGACTAACTCTGACATTCATCCTTCTATGGCGAAAGGAATACGGGAAGAACAGGTTAAACTCCTCAGCCTTTTATAGGCGAGAGAGGTCACACCGGTCCCCAATAAATCTGCCATAAAGTCAACATCGACCGTTTCAATGCTCCATTCAGAAACGTTTCGAGTTACGAGGAGCGGTTCATGCTTCGTTCAAAGCATTTCAAATTTCGAGGAATTTGAAAGCTTTGAAGGGGGTCTGGTAGAAGCATGAAAAATACGCTGGATAGCTCTACGCAACATGGTGATGCAGGGCAGCGTAAGCAGGGGACCTCAGGGCCATCAAGAGTGCTACGGAGCTTTTCCGCTAAGCACAGCATAAAATATGAAGGGACCATCCACGTAAATACAGTATGTCCAGACTGCTTCAGCGTAGACGGGGTGCTTCATCGCCTTCATAGCGTAAAACTCATCCGCTTTCAATGCAGCATTAAAGCATACGAGGAACGCTTCATCTTCCCCAAAATGAACCTGTCAAATCACGCAGTGAACCTGGCGTCTGACTCCTGACAAAAGGTGCTGCACGGGTACCCAAACGATGACTGAATCAATGGCAGACCACTCGGGATGCGCCCCTGTATTTAATGCACAGTATGATGGCGGATCTCTGCATTTAATGCAGAGGATTTGATTAAATATTACCGAACCGTCGTTTACTGACATCCTCTCAGCATAAGCTGCTTTTACGCATATAAGGGGATACGCTGCCTTGTTTTACACAGGCAGACGTAAATTGTTTACGCTCCGTGGAAGACAAACAGACTGCCACGTCAAAAGCTGCTCTTCGTACAGGGCTCGAGGCACGTCTCTGCACCTAATGCTCAGAATGGTGGCAGGACTTCAGAACACGCCTCTGCAATTAATGCACAAGATGATGGCGGATCTCTGCATTTAATGCGAGAGATTTGATTATATCTCCAAGAGCCGTAATTCCGGCTAAGACATCCATATCATCACTCTGGCACGTTACGCAGCGGCTTCTACGCCCATTCAGCTTCTGTGCCCGCTCAGCTTCTATGCTCGCTCGGCTTCTATGCCATTAGGCTTCTACGCCTACTCGGCTTCTATGCCTACTTGGCTTCTACGCCATGGTGACAGATATTGGCTTCTACGCCAACCTCTTATACACGAGGGATACCTACCTACGTGGCTTCTACGCCGTGATCTTCGCAGCGGTTATACGCGTTTTGTCCCTTAGTTGGACCCGCGTCACACGCTCATTCAAAATATCATCTATACGCAGGCATTGGTTATTTTAACCGTTGTATAAAAGGGTGCTGTACTTTCCACTACTCAGTTTCTACACCGACTGAGTGGTCACTGTCACTAAAACTCTATAAATAAAGACCTCTATCAACAGAGGACAAGGTCGAAGAAATTGGTCAAAAAAACCTCCAAAGAGATCGAACTACGGGTCAAAACATTGGAGATTGAAGAGAGATCGAAGAGTCTTTGAGAGAGAAGAATCCAGAGCCCAGGCAAAGAGTAGCGATCAACGACATTGGCATCGTGCATCCATCATCTTTTGCAACCTCCGAAGCTGCTTTCCGTCTTCCATGACACTTCTTCACCATCGTGTAGTCCAAGGGCTAAAGTGATCGACTGCAGATCAGACACCTATAGCAATCTTTACCCAGATTTATAAATTGTACTTTGACATCCTCATATAGGATTAAATTGTACAAGTTTGTTTGTAAACCAAAGAAAGCGGGTTTCGTGTAATCCTCGTCTTATATACATCTCGTTCTTTCGTTTAACACCACAAACAATGCTGCTGCTGGAAAGGTCTGGACTAGAAATGGGGATGTTTGGAAGATACTGTACTGCTGTTGGCCCCCACAAAAGAATCACGGTCTCTCTTGGGCTTCAAATCCAACTCCCGTTCAACCTTGCGTGCCTCCGCAAGTATCTCCGAGTATGTCTCATAAAAAGGCGAAATAAGGATCTTCACTTCCCAGTTTAGACCCTCACGAAAACGAATAGCCCGAACCTCCGACTCTCTCACCAAATACTCTGCCAATTGGCTCAACCTTCTGAACTCTGCAGCGTACTCCTCCACAGACATGCTCCCCTGGATGAGACTCTCAAACTGCCTCCCCAAGTCTAGCCTGTCTGCCCGGGCAAAAAACTTCTTCGTGAAGAGATCCTTGAATACCTCCCAAGACTGTCCCATGTCAACAATAATCAGCTTATTCCTGAACCAAGTGTGAGCGACGTCAAACAGTTGAAGTCCTACCATCTTGTGTTTGATAATAAACGAAATAAATAAAAATAGGTTTATACGAAACCTTTTCTTAGATTTACAAACAAGAAGTACTATTAATCCTATACGAGGATGTTAAGTACAAAATTTAACTTGGATAAATATTGCTATACGAGGCTATTTTCAACTATAGGATGTTAAGTGTTCCTCGTACAGCTCATTCGAGGGATACGAAGCGTTCATCGTATAACTTCCCGCTGCATTAAAAACAGATGGGTTTTACGCCATAAAGACAAAGTAGCAACCTTTATACGCTGAAGCAGTTTGGAAATACTGCATTATGCGGGTTGTCTCTGGAGCTATATTTTACGCTGTACTAGCGATGAAGCTCTGCTGTATGCCGATGGCTCTGAAGTCATGTTTTACGCTGCACATTGCTGAAGCTCTGCTTTACGCGGCTTCCTGCATGTTTGAGGGTTTTACGCATATAATTTCTCAGCATATTTTTCATGCTTCTATAAGACCCCCTTCAAAGTTTTCAAATTTCTCATAATTTGAAACCCTTTGAATGAAGCATCAAACGGTCAATTTTGACTCGTTCTACGAGGCTGATTTCTCGACAAATATTTAGGAATTTGTTGGGATTTGGTGTGTTCTCCTCTGCCTATATAAAGGCAACCGAGTTAACCTATTTTTCCCATATTTCCTTTACCATACAGAGATGGTTATTGAGTTTTATCGGGTCGATTTGAGGAAGAAGAAGATCATGTTCTTCCCACATGTAAAGAGCCGTAAAAAGAGGCATCTTCGAGAAAATATCCTCAGCAACGATGGATCATGGAAGGATATCATAGCTTCCTTTGCTCGGGATGATCAGTATTTTCATATGGCGATGCGTCTAGCAGAGAGGAAGGGTCCCATTAGACCACACAGCTTGCAAGCTGTATTTTCTCCTGTTACGACGGTGGACGAGGGCAAACAAACTGGCCCTGTATTCTAGTATTGAGCTGGGTCTAAAACCACAACTCAATATGTTATGGCGTATGGAGGATGAGCTCTTGAATAATTTATACAGGCCCAGTTCTGTATCCTCCCGCCATTAATCATTTTCTTGTTAATCAGCTGCGGAAATCGATTAACTGCTGAAGAAGACGAAAAAAGAACTCCACCAATACGATGACCTGGCGCAGCAGATTCTTAGTGTGATCATTATATAAAAATGAGAAACCCATGGTAGAACAAGGATTTCCATCATATGTAATCATGAAGATGAAAAATCCTTTTTAGACTGGATTTTCATCATATGTAATCATGATTAATAAAATTGTCTTCTTTTACGCATCTGATGATTTACCATAATTGCTGTGATAAAGTCTGAATATGTGCAGCTTCGGCACGTCTCGTCACGTCTCTTACGCATAACTGAAAACGCGTAGAAAAGCCCTTTAGCAATAAGTTGAATGGCCAAACTGTTATGCTATTTTGGATGAGTTGCGTAGAGTTCTGAATTATCACTTCTCCGATGTGAAGAATTCCTGTTCAAATCATCATCTTCAAGGAATAATTTCTTGAAAATCCCTTGAAATAGGGCGAGAAATGGCTGTCAAAACTGGCCATGCTTGACTGTAGAGAAAGGATTCTGACTGGACTTGGGGTGAACTTCCAATCGACCCAAGAAGAAGAGTCATCTTCAATGTTGAACTCTGTGTGTTTCGGACACTTGGGATATTTTGTAGCCAAGAAAGAGCATTCCTGCATAAAACTTTGTAATTAGCCATCTTTAAGAATTGTTCAGATATACGCATACTCTAGCCTGTGTATTTTAAGATATGCAGAAAGTCATAGATCCGTAGCATCCGTGTCTTTTGAACATAAAATAGTAGACCTGTTGGCTCCGAGCGTAAGAAAGCTCCTGAGCGTGAAATCATAGATTTATGGCCTTTGAGCGTAGATTCGTAGGTTTGTAGCCTTTCGAGCATAAAAGTTACCGAGCATAAAAGCATCCGGACAGAAAACTATAGACTCATAGCCTCTGAGCGTAAAATTATAGATTTGTAGCTGTTGAGCGTAGAACCATAGATTTGTAGCTGCTGAGCGTAGAAACTTCTGAGCGTGAAATCATATACTTGTAGCCTCTGGGCGTAAAGTCGTAGGTTTATAGCCTCTCGAGCATAAAAGCTACCGAGCATAAAAGCATCCGTGCGTAAAACCATATACTTGTAGCTTCTGAGCATAAAATTATAGATTTGTAGCTTCCCAAGCGTGCGTAAAATCGTAGATTTGCTTTTCGTGTAAATCCTGGATCCATTGACTGTCCGTCTTCTAATTATATGCTGATGTAGTCTCCAATCATAACCGAATATTAAATATCAGATTTGGTTAGGAATTCGAAGAGTTATCTGAACTCTATAAATACCCCAAGGCTTTGAGAGAAGAAACCCTTCCTCTGTTCCTTTGCAAAACCCTAGCTTTCCAAGAACCTTTCTTCTTCGTCTCTTTCTCGAGAACTCTGTGTTCTAGTCATGGCACCGAAACTAACTGCCACCTCTAAGGGAAAGAAGGCTACGTCTTCTTCTCGCTCCTCTGCTCAAGCACGAGCAGCTTCCACTGGGCTGAGCGAATCTCGCTCTGAACGAAGTGCCCCACCGTCAAGCTGTGCGACGGGCGTCATAGGTAAAGCATTTGGGACGACGGAAAACAAAGAAAACCCTTCGCACATGTTGTACGTGAATGTACTAGGTCATCTTCTGTGCTGAGAGCCTCTTCGAGGAAGATGATGCATAGGGATATTTTATCATTTACTCCCACATTCCCAATGTGTTAGCGTAAAAACTCCATATTTTCTCAGTCTGGCGTAAAAGCTTTGACTGTTGAAATTTGGCGTATACTGTACACTTTGAGTGTTACGCTCTGGATGAAAATTCTGGCGTAACAACTCAAATTTTGGCAGTCTGGCGTAAAACACAGACTGTCAGACTTTTGTGTATATTGCCAATCTTGAATTTTACGCCTAGGAAATAGATTCCAGCGTAAATTCTTAAGTTTTTACAGTCTAGGCGTAAAAGCACAGACTATTTATCTTTGGCATAAGCTGCAAGATGTAACGTCTAGTATAGAAACTGACTTGTTCTTCTTGTATTTTGTAGTTGACTTGCAGATACCTCTGTTGGCTGAGGTGATGGGTTTTGCTGCTGGGATGCTGAACTCCAATTATTTGGAGGATCTATCCCATGTGACATTCCCTATATCTGGACCCCAGTATCCTGAAGGAAGGGGAATTCTGATATCGTCCCAGGGAGAATGCATGCTGTTGAGTATAATCTGCGGGGAGCCTCTGATGTATATAGATGGGGACAAATATATAAAACCAGCCTTCCTGTTCGGGGATATGATTAATAAACAATCCCAGACGAAGCCCAAGAAGGAGAACTGGATTTTTACTGCTGAGGGCATGGTCATGTATCTGCCAAGGATGTTTAGAGATTACCCTATCTCAGCATTCTTTTATGCCACACATCCCAGAAGGATGACATGGACTCTGACTCCTGATCTTCACGGCCAGCCGGGAAAGATATTTTATCAGAAAGGATCCGACCGAGGACTATTTGTGAGCCGTCCTTCAGGTCCTTTTATGCCTTTTAGGGGATTATTTCTGGGTAGCGTCACGAGTGAAGACACTGCACTGCTCCAGCCATTCCAACTATCGACTTTTTGTAATGACTTCATGGGGCATGGAGGAGTATATCCCAAGGTTAATCCTCGGACCGGCGGGTGGGTTACCCCTGGGAATCTTCGATGGGCTCGTTTAACCGCTTGGGCCCTGAAGCATTTTAAGACAGAGCTGGAGAACATTAGTCTGTTCGAGGCTGTGAATGCTACCAGTGTTGGGCTGCCTCTCAAGCCCAACCTATTTTTGGCTTTGATGGAGCGGTATATTTCGCTCACTGGGACTTTCGCCACTCCGCTGGGGGAGTTGGGATTGGCCCTTCACGAGAAGGCAGAGATTTCAAAGCTGCCAATGGGGGATACTCCTTATGAAGAGTATATTCCCACAAACAAGGAGCTGAAGGATGCAAACCCTCGGGTAGTGGCAGTATACCAGGAACTAATGTGCCACTATCTTGCCTGCACCACCTTCTATAATGAGCCCTCTGATTTGGCTCATACCAACAAATGGGCTTCCTATCTCTTCTTTCATCAGGCCAGGGCTGCTAAGCCAGACAAAGTTGTGGATAGCAGGGATAAGCCCTTGAATTTTCTGAGCGTGCTTAATGCTCAAATAGTTGATGATCTTATAGAAGATGCTGAGGCTTTAGATCAAATCCTCGATGAGGAGATCGAGGGTTATCCTGCAGGCACTAAAGCCTACAGTTATATGAGGCATTGCCGTAAGCCTCTGTCGAGGGAAGCACAACTGGCTGGCTTCCTCTCTGTATGGCTACGCCGATTGGTAGTTCCTGGCATTGCATCTGCCGATCGCCTTCATCGCAACATCACATGGCCTACAGTGCATTTGGTATTTGGAGCAAGACTAGGCCTGCTTTCTGCCATGGTATACCGGATTCATGCTGGCTTGAGGGCCATTACTGATGGGCTGCTTGTAGATGACATACGGCGTAAAAACTTTCCCAGGGTAGAATTACCATTCCTATATCTGATGGGATGGTTAATTCTTCATAACCCTAGGGTGATGTCTCCCGGCTCTTCCAGCAGTTCGGGCAATAATTTCTGGTTGAATTACAAGAATTCCTCCTGGAATGTGACGACCGTCGTAGACTGTCGACGAGCATTAAATTTTTCTCATAGCTGGAAGCTTTTCTGTATCGTCCCCACTGTACATCTTAATCAACTGGGGACAAAACTCAAAGATGAAGGTCATGGGAGAACCATTCTTTCTCCTGAAGCCTTCAACTGGTCGATCTGCATCAGACCTTCTCACTTACTGTACAGAAGTGAGGACCATTGCTTCCTGGAGCCATATTTGCCTAGCCGATTTACCCGGCAATTTAGGTATGACCAGCTGCATGTAGGGAATGCTATCACCAGCTTCAAGTCCAGAGGTGGACTTATCAATGGAGCGAGAGGGTGGCGATACTTCATGATGGGTTGTACTAGAGCAACCTTTACCGTGCCCGCGACTTTCCTCTCCATGGAGTTGCGCATCCTTCATTCATATGCGCAATTTTATGTGGCCATCAATACCTTCCATCGCGATTTTGTTATGCGTAGAAGCTTTAGGATGCCGTCCCAAAAGTCTACTGGAAGAGAGGAGGTTCCATCAGTCTCCTCTGATGAAGGTGAAGACCCTGTCGGTCCAGACGAGTTTTTGTTGACAGTACCGAGAGGTGTGAAACCTCCACCTGCAGAGCCTCTCGTTATCTCCAGTAAGCGAAGGGCTCCTACTCCGAAAGAACCTTCCCCTTGCAAGAAAAAGAAGACTGTCGGTGGTCCTAAAAGGACTTCCAGCCATGAGGCTCCTAGGAGTGAGTCTGTTGTTTCCCCTATTGAGGGTGATCCTTTGATTGATGGTCCTTCGACTTTTAGAGAGGGAACCTCCACCGCTCCGGTTGACAGTGCCGGAGATTCTTTGCTCGAGACTGCCGTCGCTACTACCGCTACTGGTAGTGCGATGAGGTCACCTTCGAGGCTGAGCAATTTAAGGATATCTTTATCCAGACCCATAATGGGTCCAGTCCCTTCTTTGTCTGTAAGTATCTCTGGCAAGATTCTACCTGATGAACCTCGATTGGATCTGGGTGAAGACTTAGATGACTTCCCTCAGACGTTATTTGACGCACCCTCTCCCCAAGTATGACAGCTCGCTTAGTATCATTAAGAAATGATTTAGCTGTATTGGCTGTGGACGCGACATATATACCATCAGCCATGGATAAATGTCGTCCTTATGCCTCTTTTTTAGGAAAAATTAACATCAAATTGATATTAACTTTCTCTTGTCTTCTTCTCAGGGGAAGAGATCTCAAAGGAAGGTGGAACCGACGCAACTTTTGATTTTGTTACGGACCCAACCTATGAAGTGGCGGTGACCGACATTGAGGGAGCAAGCTTTGAAGCTGTCGATCCTTCTTCCGTAACATTTCCGAAGGTAACCTCGCCCAATACAGTCCCGATATTGTCTGAAGGGGACGAGCCTATCATCGCGACTGTGCCTCCTTCGTTGAGCATGTCAGCAACTTCGACCATTATTGTCGCCTCTTCTTTTGTCGTGTCGTCTGCTGAAGCGACCATTGTGGCCACATCTTCTGCTAACCTTCCACAAAAGGGGATTGCTGATATCGCAGCCACTCCCAGCGTCCATTCGGATTTCGCCATGATAGTTGAGCAGTACACTAGCATTTTCTACACCACTTTGAAAATATTGATATAAATGGTGTTAAAGAAGAATCTAGGCTTGGAGGCTCTGAGGATGTCCTCCCAAGTTGCCATAGCGCCGATCAAAAATTTCAACGACGCTGGGAGAGCTGATGCGCTGGAGCAAATAGATAATGGTTTAGAACAACCTATTAACAATTATTTGCAACTATTCCAATGCAGTATTCGATAGCCAAAAATTTGGATGCTAAGTTGAGATGACAACCGATATCAGAGGTAATATGGACATGATATTCGATAGCCAAAAATTTGAAAAGTTTGTTCAGAGTTAATATGAACATGACAAACTCTTAAGTTATAACTCCACTGGAGATGGAGGTATATATCTGCTCAGAGGTAATATGGATATAGCAGTTTTTGTGGACTTAACACTACTGGCGTACTTAGGGTTTAAGTATGGGTGCTAAGTTGAGATGACAACCGATATCAGAGATAATATGGACATGATATTCGATAGCCAAAAATTCAGAAAGTTTGTTCAGAGGTAATATGAACATGACAAACTTTTGAGTTGTGGACTTATTACCCATGGCGTACTTTAAGTAAAGATAATAAGCTGAAATGACTAGCAATATCAGTGGTTATGTGATAGTAGAAAGGCGAAGAGAAAAACTTTACTCAGAGGTAATGTGGACATGGAAAAGTTCTAAAAATATCTTACTCAGAGGTAATGTGGACATGGTAAGATAATTCTTTGTGATGATAAAGAAAATACACGACAGAGGTAATATGACCATTTTTATGGTGATAGACTTACCTTGTCGAAGAAGTGGAGGAATATAGTTCAGAGGTAGTATGGACGTGAACTGATCGATAGCAACAACCTAGGAGGTTTGCTCAGAGGTCACTTGGACATGGAAAACTCAGCTGAAGGTTGTTCCTCTGGGGAGATTTTTGGGACTCATCATCCATGCTTCCCAAGGGGCAAATCAATTTGCCGTGATCGTCATCTTGTTCATAAATATAAAGTGATGACTTTGGCATCGATCAACTCCTGGATTATCCTTTTCAGTATGTAGCACGCTTTTGTGGGATGATGAACGTACCGATAAAAGAGACAATATTCTGGGTCATCGACTTTGCCAGCCCTTTCAGGGTGTCTGATGTTGGGTAGCTGAAGCTTGTTTTCCTTCATCAATATATTGAAGATTTCAATGATGTCATCTTCATTGAAGGAGAAAGTGCCTTTCGGCCTTCGGGCTCTTGATGCCTGAGTTTTTCGATCTTCCGAGAAGATGGTCATGGTTGCATCATTTTCAGACTCAGAGGAAATTCTACCCCCAGCTTTGGATGCAGCCCTGTTTTATCGAGGGAGACTACCCCCAGACTTGTCGTTGCATTCGTCCACAGAAGCTGATCTAGAAGGACCTTGCTCTGACATTACAGGATCATACTTTGGAGGTTTGGGGTCAGCTAGAGATATGGTATATCCTAACCCAAAACGAGTTCGTTGACCGTTATAATTACCATGCAACGGTGTTCGTTTACCTTTTCCACAGTTGAGTCCTTATTTCAACTTTAAATCATAACCCATGCTTTGTATAATCTTTAAAGCCTGTGGGCTATACCTGTGGATTTGTATTCTCCCAGCATCAGATTCGTGAGAATCTTCTTGTACAATCGATCTGTTCCGCATGAGACCGAAGACTATTGGACGCTGATTGATGTGAGTAGGCGGGATAATAAAGACAAAATCTTTATGTGGCCCATCTGTCGTGACGATATTAGATATTGGCGCATCTTCCCACATGATCTCCCCACGCTTGGTGGTTAGGGGCACTAAATATTGTTTTTGACAATTGTCTTTGCATTTTTGGATCAAGAAATCACGCAAATCAGAGGGATTAACAGAAGAAGGAGAAGGCTTATTCTGCCTTTTTACATTAGTCGGAATGCGGATATTGGGAACCATAACTCTTTCACTACCATATGTATACAGCAGTCCAGCCACGTAAGCAGCAGCTGACCCATACGGAGCAAATCTATCGACCAACTGGGCTTTCTTTACACCGAGGGGCTTCTTCTGGCGTAATTTGGAATTTTGCTCAGGTTGACATAAAACTGAGGAAGTCCTCAATCGGCCATCAGCTTCTCGCGTAATCTGGAGAGCAGGTAGATTCTTCTTATGATGGCGTAAAAACTGAGAGGTCGGAAAATCAGACACTTGTTTTCCCTTGCGGAGTTTGCAGGAACCATCTGCCCCCTTATAGGCGGGAGAGGTATATTTACGCGCATAGCGCATTTGAAGTTTCTGACTTGGCGCTGAGGCATTGCAAGAAACTATGTCTGCCCCATCAGCGACGGGAGACGAGTTTTTACGGGCAGAGCGCGTAGTATACTTCTGGATTGGCACTGAGGCATTGATAGAAGTTTTGTCTATTCTGCCAGTGACGAGAGACTGAGTTTTACGCGCAAGATGCGAAAATAACTTCTGGATTGGCACGAAGTCATTGCCCGAAGCTTTGTCTGCCACGTCACAGACGGTAGACGAGTTTTCACGCACGGAGCGTATAGATTGGGATGCCACAACCTTGTTGATCGGAGAGAGAGAGCCTTCAGGAAGGGTAGAGGATGTCCGGGGCATCCACACTTTACGCAGCTTCCTGCTATCTTGAACAGAGAGGGAATGAGTGCTACCCCCTGCGCGGAGCATGTCTTTATAAGCAGATTGGTCGAACTGGACGACCAAAGTCTTCTTTGTTGCTCCGACAGACACAGCATCGTGTTGAGCAATAGCCTTCTCGTCAGAAGAGAAAGTAGTCCCCAGTAGAGTCACCATCTTGTGTTTGATAATAAACGAAAGAAATAAAAATAGGTTTATACGAAACCTTTTCTTAGGTTTACAAACAAGAAGTACTATTAATCCTATACGAGGATGTTAAGTACAAAATTTAATCTGGGTAAATATTGCTATAGGAGTCTGATCTGCGGTCGATCACTTTGTCCATTGGACCACACTATGTCGAAGAAGTGCTGTAGAAGAATGCGAAGCTTCCAAGGTCGCAAGAAGGATTGAACGCTAGATGCCAAAGTCGTCAATCACTATTCTCTGTCTCTGCTCTAGACTCTTCTCTCTCAAAAATCCAATCCGATCCCCTCGTCCCGCCTTCGATAGAGGTCTCTATTTATAGAATCCAATTGCCATAACTGTCCAGTCGGCGTAGAAAACCAAAAAAATGGAGAGTAGGATGCTCTTTATGCGGCGGTTACAATAACTGCCACCCACGTATAAATGGTCTTCTGAATAAGTGTGTGACGCGTGTCCCATTTAGAGATAATGCGTATGACTGCTGCGAAGATTACGGTATACAAGCCACGTAGGTAACTGCTCCTCGCGTAGAGATGATTGGCGTAGAAGCCAAATAACTGTTACCATGGCGTAGAAGCCAAAATAACTGCCAGGTTGGCGTAGAAGCCAAAAATAGGCGTAGAAGCCTGATGTTGCACGGATAGGTAGCCGGCGTAGACTGAGGTCTTGAGCGTATTCTGGGCCGAATAGTTTTGTCACTCACTAATGCAAATATAGCCTGAGTTGGCGTATTCCGAGGAGATAGCATACGGCGTACTCCTATAGTTGAAAATAGCCAGGTCGGCGTATTTCAAGGAGATAGCGTACAGCGTGCTCCTATAGCTTAAAATAGCCTGATGGCGTAATATGCAGAAGTGATGATGTGGACGTATTAGCCATAATTATGGTTCACCCAGTCTTTGAAAATAGAACCATATCTCGCGCATTAAATGTAGAGATCTGCCCCCATCATGCGCATTAACTACAGAGACGTGTCTCGAGCTCTGTACGAAGAGCAGCTTTTGACGTGGCGGTCATCTTTGTCTGATCCTGAGCGTAAAAGCTCATATCTGCCTGTGTAAAATTGGCAGCTTATTCCCTTGAATGCGTAAAAGCAATTTGTATCAAGAAAATGTCACTAAACGACGGTCTGGAGTTCTGTGCCGAGTCATCATTACAGCCGTCGTCTTTATCGTTGTGCTGTACCCTTTGTCAGGAGTCAGGTTTATTGTACTGTCTGACAGGTTCATTCGCAGAATTCAAAGTGTTCCTCGTACAGCTCATTCGAGGGATACGAAGCGTTCCTCGTATAACTTCCCGCTGCATTAAAAGCAGATGGGTTTTACGCCATAAAGACGAAGTAGCAACCTTTATACGCTGAAGCAGTTTGGAAATACTGCATTACGCGGGTTATCTCTGGAGCTATATTTTATGCTGTACTAGCGATGTAGCTCTGTTGTACACTGATGGCTCTGAAGTCATGTTTTACGTTGCACATTGCTGAAGCTCTGCTTTACGCGGCTTCCTGCATGTTTGAGGGTTTACGCATATAAATTTTCAGCATATTTTTTATGCTTCTACAAGACTCCCTTTGTAATCACCTAAAATTTTTGAATTTTAAAACTAAATTTTCAGAATTTATTTAGAATTTTTCTGTAATTTTTTTTACAAAATAAAACTAAGGTATTCTAATTTTAAATGATTTTTAAAATCTATTAATTAATATAAAAATATTATAAAAATTATATTTTCTAGTGTAAAATAAAAATCTAAACATAGGGTAATTTTCTGGGAATTTATTGGACCCCAAAAGTATTTTTAAAGCCCTAAAAACTATTGTTTAATTAAACCTAATTATACCTGAACCCGGTTCACTTAAACCGAAATTAAACCAAACCAAATTGACCCGAACCATCCGGTCTAACCGAACCAACCCAACCCAATCTTAGCGGGTCGGATCCGGGTTTGACCCGACCCGCTTAAGACCCGACCCGACCCGTTTGGAAACCTAACCCCCAATTCTTTCATCTTTCCCGACTCTTCTTCTTCGGCGGCCGTTTCCGCCGTCGTGGCCACCGGAGACCATCCCTCTTCACCTCCCCTCAATGCCAGGACCCTTCCCCTTCCTATTCCGGCAACCTCTGACGAACCACCTCCCTTTTCCCCCTCTATTTAAACCCACAGCCAGCCCGATTTCTTCCCTTCCCCTCTCCTCCGACACCGGCCCTCTTTTTCTGCCGCCCTCCAGCTTCGAGGAACCCGGCGCAGCCCTCCAGCAACCGAGGCATCCCCCGCCTCTGCCCAGCCACCTCACGCTACCCGTTCCCTCACCCCTCACCCCTCGACCGAACCTCGTTGACCTCCCCACAACAACACCCGAGCCGCCTCTGCCCAGCTGCCTGAGCCGCCTCCCTCTCCTCCAGCGATGAGCCTCCATCCCCACACCAACTCTGGCCAGAGCCGCCTCGGCCAGCAGCGGCGAGCAGCCGATCTCCGCCCAGACCTCCTCCTCGCTTCGTCGATGAGCCCCAAACCCCAACTTCGGCCAGTTCTAGCAGCCAGAATACCTCAGCAGCCGCTGTCCAGCCCTCTCCGGCCGCCTAAGCCACCACCGGTGTCGCCTGACCTCGCCACTGCCGCCTCGAGCCCGGCGAGTCTCTGGACGCAGAACCTATACACATCTAGGAAACGAAAACGGTATAAAATCGATACGTGGACACGTTCAAACATGCTTCGCGAGGCCCTGTTTAGGTAACCCGATCTCTCTCCTCGCTGCCCCAAATTCTGTACCGTTAGTTGAGTCGCGTAGACTGTGTAACCCTCTCGATGCCCGTGCAACTCGCTTGGTGCATCGCGTCCTATGGTGATCGCGAACCGCGATCCAAAAACAGAAAAATCAACGCCCTGTTTCACCCCGGAACTGAGTACACCCCGCCAAACGGGATGACTTGGTCGCGTGCGGCCTTTACCGAAATGTGCGCGCCGTTGATACGGACATGCGAGATTTTGCAGAAGTTAATTTGGATGTGCGTGCACACCGGAATCAACGCGTATCCGTCGACAACATCCCGTATCCGTCTATTCTAGAACACGTCGTAACTTGGTGTACACACGTCGGATCGAAACAAAACTTACGCCATCAGACTCGTAGCGATACGCTGGTCCTGTGACCCAAGTTTGGTTCGATTCTGAGAACGTTGACAAAATTGCGTATCGTGGGTCCCACGGCTCCACTTGATGGGCGATTTTGTGATCGGCTCATCGGAATCCAATTCTGGAAGTTTCGTTGGGTTTGTATCATCGTTCCTGACTTGTTGACACTAAGTTAGACGAATTTGGAGTACTTTGACCCTGACCCATTTTTGGTGAAAAGCAGCCCACATGTAGGCCCCGCTTTGACCAGGAAATGTCATTTTTGCCCTTGTGTCCAAATTGAACTTAAGGACAGGCGTTTCTAGCTATTTTATATTTTCTGAGACTGTTGGTAATGTTTATTTCAGCTTTTGGAGGAGTACCTACAGGACCCACTGATACAGGGATAACTACTAGTATTCCAACCCCAGGCAAGTGTACCTTGCCAACTTGCAGTTCTGTTATTTATTACTTTGACTTAGTTATAATTATTGTACATGCTTAAACCTAGGACCGTGTGACATACTTAGCGTCCGATTAATAGTCGGGTGCCAACCCCGTACGCAGAGTTGTGTACGTCATCTAGAGATGGACATTCGTGACCCTTTACATTCTAGTACTTATTTTATCAAGTACATTATAACCCAAGACACTTGACACTATACATGTGACAGAATCTTCCTGAGATATTCATGGTGATTCTGTGTAGGATACAAGATTGAGATAGACATTATATTCTTAGAGATTATATGACTTGTTGCATTAGTTGTGATCTCACGTGACATGGACATGAGACGTTATGGACATGAGACGTGTGGTTACATCGGGTGGGGAGAGACACACAGGCTACAGGCTGTTCTATATATATCTACTATTATTGTGAGGTTGTAGACTCTCGAGCAGAGCTAGACCCATTACTTGTTATTACTGCTACCGGCTCCCCAACACAAAGCTTGTAGCGGTCTCAGCCTGAGTACTAGTGGTGCTCTCACTTGCATTTCACATAGATGGTTATGTAGTGATCCTACTTATTTTATTTACTATTTCACTGCATTTATTTTGGCTTGTATTATTTGTACCTTGCTATGTCCCCTGAGGACCTGGATTCCGGATGATGTCCCCAGGTTTAGCAGAAGAGCATTATCCCGAGATTTACGGGACAGGAGCAGAAGCTGTAGCAGAACCTGATACTGGAGCTGTACCAATCCCAGAGGAAGAGGTGATGGCTGAAGACTTTTCCTGAGTATATGTTATTTTGTACTCAGTAGTTACTTTATTTTGGACTCTTTTGTTATGGTCTGTTGAACCAGTGTATTAGACTATTATCGGGTTGTTCCCCGAAATACTTTGTTGAGACTGGTTGTTGGTTTACTCTTCTTATTGCTGTTGATCTTATTATCTTTTGTGGATGAGATTAGTTATGACATGTTGTAGTAGACCTTATTTTATAACTTAAGTACACCCTGGTGGATCCATTAAATTGGGTTATCCATCAGAGTGTACTGTTGGCCATTGCTACGTGTCTAGTCCCTTGATATTTTAGGACTGGGACGTGACATGGTTTTTGTTGTAGCCCATACAGGTCCTACGACTAAATTGTTCGGTTTTAACTTAGGGACCTAGCAAGCCTGTAACAAGGATATGATAGGTTATAGGATCTCATCCATTGGTTGAATCATTTTTGAACTCTATATCGAATTCGAATTAAGTACTTGATTTGCATCCTGCTTTGATTCTACTGAACGTTCTCATAAAGTTTATTTTGGATGCAGAATAATGGATCAAAGAAATGGAGATGATAATCCCTTGGGTACACCACAAGATGCTGTGGTTGTCACTACCACATTCTGAAAACAGGGGTATTTTCGATTTTTTTTGCAATATTTAATATTATGTTATTTACAATTAATTGATTGCATGATAGTGTATTTGATTTAAATAATTTGTGCGATGTGTGATTAAATATATAATTATATGCAGTGTTAATTATTTTATTTTAGCTAGCAGACTAGACCTAGAAGCCAGTAGATAGCACCTGTCCGAATTATGGAATTTTGAGGTAATTATTTTATCTAGAATTTAATTCTTGGAGTTTATAATTAATTACTGTATTTTATTTAATATTTTGCGCATTGCCTTTGCTTCGATATTTGGAGCAGTATCCTGACTTCTGTCTTCCAACAAATTTCACAATCTTGTCCTAGACATGCCCGCCTTCAATTCTCCTATTTTTTGTAACTCATAATTTTGCTCCCTGTGCATTGTTTCTGGCCGCACAAAAATCGTCGCGGACGTTATTTTTAATTTCCTATTTTGTATCGTTGTGCGTTCCAATCGAAAATTGGAGGCCATCTTGACCTATTTTTCGTGCGACCCAAATTAGGGTAATATTCTGTTCTGAGTCTTCTTCAATATTGGTATTGATGACTTGATCTGATTTTGACCCCAAGTACTCCTAATTAATTGTTGAACACAACTTGCATTTAATTCTATTTAAATTGAGGATACTATTTTATCTGATTCTAAAATCCCAATTTAATTCCAGTGCCCTGTTATTTGAGCCCATACCGATCTTACAGTGCCCCCTGACCCTACAAAACATCGGACCCCGAATCGCCCGCCAAATTTTTGTCATTTTATGTGTTTGTGCAATTTTCCAAATTTAAGGGGGCTAAATTGCAAATTTATATTTTGTGGCCTCACCCAATTGTTTAAACAATGATGGAACCTAATATTTTAATTAAATCTCTCACCCTCATCCTCCATGAATTATTTTTCTTCATGTTTAATCTGGACCCCTCATTCTAGAGGGTCAATCACAACCCTTCATTCAACAACCCTCTTTCCTATATAATGTCCTATCTACATCAAACCCTAATCCCTAGGCAACCTAGAAAACAC
Organism: Iris macrosiphon; assembly: GCA_036927795.1. NCBI lineage: Eukaryota > Viridiplantae > Streptophyta > Magnoliopsida > Asparagales > Iridaceae > Iris > Iris macrosiphon. Next base: position 106,986,008 of record JAYESA010000009.1, on the reverse strand, counting down.
CACCCTCCTCAAGCCTCCTCCTTCCTCAACGTAGGATTCTTCTCCTTCTTCCCTTCTTCTTCTATTTTTCTTCTCTTCTTCTCCTTCTTTCTTCTTCTTCTTCCTCTCTTCATTGGATTTTTTTTGAATTTTAAAAGAGGAAGAAGGGGGGGGGAATACTGTTCACCCCCCCCATTCACTGTTTTTCGGCCCGGCTGTCCTCCAGCCCGGCGGCAAGAATCCCGCTGCTCCGGTCCGACCAATCCCCCAACCCCGGCCTGGTTCCTCCCGGCCGACCCGCTGTTGTGATCGAACTCCTCCATCTCCCGACTCCCTCCGGCCTCCTACTCCATTCCGGCGGCCGTCAGTCCCAACTCCTCTGACTGCTCCGGCGGCCGCTGCACCCAGCCCGCTGCACTCCGGCCGGCGGCTGCTGCCTCTCCTCGTCTCCCCCATCATCACCTCCACCAGCATCAACCATCACCACCACCTCCACCACCATTAACTCCGGTCCGGCTCCTCCCTCTGCTCTCGTTCTCCCCGACCTCCCTCCGGCGTGCAGTCCGGCGCCAGCAACCTTCCCCATCAGCCGCTGCACCTCTCCCATCTCCTCCTTCCTCTCGCTGCACCCTGGCAGCAACCCGGCGGCCCTCCCCCTCGGCGTCCGGCGGCCCTGAACTCCGGCGGATCCGGCGAAGCTCCTCCCTCCATCAACCATTAACTCCGACGCCAAACCCGGCGGCCAACCCGGCGGCCAGTTCACCCTGCTGCGGCTGCTCCTCCCCATCCCGCCTCGCTGCGACTGCTCCCCGACGGCCAGCACCGGTTCAGCCGATCCCTTCCCAGTGAGCCCTCTTCTTCTTCTCCCCTTCTTTCTCTTTATATATATATATATATATATATATATATATATATATGTATATATACATATGTATATACATGTTTACATATATATTTAATGTGCAGATACTCCTACGCTGACGACTGGCTAGAGGATATAGAGAGAAGCCTGCGATTGACCCAGATTCCGGAGAACTTGCAGATAGAAGCCGCTGGCAGTCAGATGTTCGATATCGCACTCACGTGGTATCGTACTGAGCCGAGAATTACAGCGCAAGGACTTACTTGGGAGACCTTCAAGGAGCTCTTCAAGGAGAAATTCTTTCCCGACGTGGCATTGGGAACCTTGGAAAGTCAGTTTCATGACTTAGTTCAAGGAAACATGTCGGTCGACGAGTACGCTGCAGAATTCTGTAGATTGAGCCGTTTTGCATCGTCTATGATTCGAGACCCAGGAGATCGAGCCCGGAAATTTAGAAAGGGACTGACAAGAGAGATTCGGTCACGTACTTCTGGTCGTCGTACCACTACCTATGAGGCTATCTTGATGGATGCTCAGATCGCAGAAGAGGATCTGGATCTCAGGCCTAAGAGGAGTCACAATACTTTTGGAGATACGAATGATAGCGCAGGACAGGCCAAGCATCCCCGTATTCAGCACCAACAGCAGTACCAAGTACCATTTCATATTCAGCAACAACCGTGGAGTTTTTAATATCCACCGCAGTACCTAGCACCAGTTCCTATCCAACAACATCCATGGGCGTATCCGTATCAACAACAGTACCAGACGCCAATTCGTATTCAGCAGGATCAACAGCAGCCTCCAAGAGAGACACAATGGACTTGTCACTTCTGTAAGAAGCCAGGTCACCTTTGGGAGAGCTGTAGAACGAGGCTGGGACTTTGTTTGCACTGTGGCGCTGCGGGACATCGAGTAAGGGATTGTCTTCGAGTTTCTTATCTCCCCGGCCAGCGCGCAGCTTCAGACTATAGAGATCCAGTTAGGCTACCTGTGGAACCGTACATTGCTCAGCACCTGCAAAGGGAACCACCCCAGCAGGACAGGCATTTGCGATGACGGTCGAGGAGACTGATACTGCAGGTAATGTGTTAGCAGGTTCTGTTCTTTCCTTCATTCTGTTCCTATCTATTTGATTCTTTCCTTCTTTCTGTTCCTACCTATTTGACTGATTGACTGATACCTTAGTACCGTAGCTTGTATGCATGATTTTCTTGTTATAATGTAGTTAGTAGTACCCCTGATGCATAGACTGCAACACCATGACAAAAGACACCATGACCATCCGTGTTCCCCCTAGATTGTATGTGGTATGACTATAGGTAGAATTTTCTTAGACCGTGATTATTGGTGTTGACTGTAGTGAAGATTCATGAAGGAGTTATGACTTGACAAGAGGAACAAGATGATTAAAATTTGAGGATAAATATTGATTTAAATAAATGGTTAAGAAATTAACATTGCATAATTGGTGGTTTATTAATTCCAGAAAGATTATGACATGATTAAATGGATTATTAAAATTTGGAAATTTTGGGAGACTATCATCATATTTATTTGATTGCAAGTTAGGATTTTTTTAAATTTTATAATTGGATGTTGCATTTGGAGAATCCTTAAGTATCATATTGTTGAGTATTTTGAGGAGTGGATATTAAATTCCGGGTATTGAATTATCAACTCAAAACTTTCAAGGAAATTTTGACAAATGGACTTTGATTTTATTCCGAGGAATGAAATAATTACAGAAATTTTAATTATGAAAGGACATTGCGGATTATAACCTGATTTTATGGTTAATGGATTTAAATTTTGAGGGAAATATAATGTGTATGATTAAACACTAATATGAGGATTTTAAATTTCGAGGACGAAATTCTTTTAAGGTGGGTAGACTTGTCACTACCACATTCTAAAAACAGGGGTATTTTCGATTTTTTTTGCAATATTTAATATTATGTTATTTACAATTAATTGATTGCATGATAGTGTATTTGATTTAAATAATTTGTGCGATGTGTGATTAAATATATAATTATATGCAGTGTTAATTATTTTATTTTAGCTAGCAGACTAGACCTAGAAGCCAGTAGATAGCACCTGTCCGAATTATGGAATTTTGAGGTAATTATTTTATCTAGAATTTAATTCTTGGAGTTTATAATTAATTACTGTATTTTATTTAATATTTTGCGCATTGCCTTTGCTTCGATATTTGGAGCAGTATCCTGACTTCTGTCTTCCAACAAATTTCACAATCTTGTCCTAGACATGCCCGCCTTCAATTCTCCTATTTTTTGCAACTCATAATTTTGCTCCCTGTGCATTGTTTCTGGCCGCACAAAAATCGTCGCGGACGTTATTTTTAATTTCCTATTTTGTATCGTTGTGCGTTCCAATCGAAAATTGGAGGCCATCTTGACCTATTTTTCGTGCGACCCAAATTAGGGTAATATTCTGTTCTGAGTCTTCTTCAATATTGGTATTGATGACTTGATCTGATTTTGACCCCAAGTACTCCTAATTAATTGTTGAACACAACTTGCATTTAATTCTATTTAAATTGAGGATACTATTTTATCTGATTCTAAAATCCCAATTTAATTCCAGTGCCCTGTTATTTGAGCCCATACCGATCTTACAGTGCCCCCTGACCCTACAAAACATCGGACCCCGAATCGCCCGCCAAATTTTCGTCATTTTATGTGTTTGTGCAATTTCCCAAATTTAAGGGGGCTAAATTGCAAATTTACATTTTGTGGCCTCACCCAATTGTTTAAACAATGATGGAACCTAATATTTTAATTAAATCTCTCACCCTCATCCTCCATGAATTATTTTTCTTCATGTTTAATCTGGACCCCTCATTCTAGAGGGTCAATCACAACCCTTCATTCAACAACCCTCTTTCCTATATAATGTCCTATCTACATCAAACCCTAATCCCTAGGCAACCTAGAAAACACCACCCTCCTCAAGCCTCCTCCTTCCTCAACGTAGGATTCTTCTCCTTCTTCCCTTCTTCTTCTATTTTTCTTCTCTTCTTCTCCTTCTTTCTTCTTCTTCTTCCTCTCTTCATTGGATTTTTTTTTTGAATTTTAAAAGAGGAAGATGGGGGGGGAACACTGTTCACCCCCCCCATTCACTGTTTTCCGGCCCGGCTGTCCTCCAGCCCGGCGGCAAGAATCCCGCTGCTCCGGTCCGACCAATCCCCCAACCCCGGCCTGGTTCCTCCCGGCCGACCCGCTGCTGTGATCGAACTCCTCCATCTCCCGACTCCCTCCGGCCTCCTACTCCATTCCGGCGGCCGTCAGTCCCAACTCCTCTGACTGCTCCGACGGCCGCTGCACCCAGCCCGCTGCACTCCGGCCGGCGGCTGCTGCCTCTCCTCGTCTCCCCCATCATCACCTCCACCAGCATCAACCATCACCACCACCTCCACCACCATTAACTCTGGTCCGGCTCCTCCCTCTGCTCTCGTTCTCCCCGACCTCCCTCCGGCGTGCAGTCCGGCGCCAGCAACCTTCCCCATCAGCCGCTGCACCTCTCCCATCTCCTCCTTCCTCTCGCTGCACCCTGGCAGCAACCCGGCGGCCCTCCCCCTCGGCGTCCGGCGGCCCTGAACTCCGGCGGATCCGGCGAAGCTCCTCCCTCCATCAACCATTAACTCCGACGCCAAACCCGGCGGCCAACCCGGCGGCCAGTTCACCCTGCTGCGGCTGCTCCTCCCCATCCCGCCTCGCTGCGACTGCTCCCCGGCGGCCAGCACCGGTTCAGCCGATCCCTTCCCAGTGAGCCCTCTTCTTCTTCTCCCCTTCTTTCTCTTTATATATATATATATATATATATGTATATATACATATGTATATACATGTTTACATATATATTTAATGTGTATAAATATACATGTATGTATATATCTAATTAATATGTATATTAATGTGTATATAGTATTATTTTTATTAATTGTTTAATAGTATTGGTATACGTATAAATGTATATTTCTTATATACTTAATATATATAATTAAATGTAAAATGGAAATACATGATTAATGTATATTTTGTAAATGTATGTATTTAAAATAAATATGTATAGTAATTATTTTTAATTAATTGTATGTAAATAACTTGTAAAATATATTAGTGTATATATATAACTATGTATAGGTATTTGTGTATATATTGATTAATGTATATATATATATATCTAATGTATATATATATATAAATGTTTGTTTATATATCTAAATTAATGTGGTAATTAGCATATTATATTATTACTTTATTAATATCTGATTATATGAGCATAGTAGGTAATTAAATAAATTATATAATTAAGTATGTATTTAATTTGATGTATATATTGTAAGTACATATGTTAATTAAGATGTGTATAATTATGTATCTATCTACTAGGTGACCCTAGTTGACTAGTGCCCTGCTTGGCATAGCCCTGAGGCCAGTATATTTCTTCTGTGTGTTAGGATAGCATCTGATACAAGTGTTGTAATTGTGATATGTTTCTAGGACTGCTACTTCACCCAGGGGATACTCTGGAACAGGACACCAATAAATACCAGCTAAGGACCAAGGCAAGTACATTCTCTGATAATTTCCAATCCTTGATAATTTCTATAAGTTCAATGATCTTGAAATGTTACAACTGAATCTTTGACACTGTGCTACACGGACTAGTATATAGCCTGGATCTGCAGTCATGAGATGTTACCTTGATTATCGTATTGACATTGTACACGACATGTATATTAGACCTCGTACATGATAGACTTGACTTGCTCGTGTATCGTGACGTGTCATGGTTGGATTCACAGTACTAGTTGGGGGCGGGGAAATTGCTAGTGAGAAATGTGATCAAATACCTATCGTACAAGTTTATATTATTGGTGTTAATCATTCGCCTCACGCATGATTAGCCAGGCCATGTAGCAATCGTACAAGTCCCAAGCCGATCACATTTCAAAACTACAATTTCAAACACTTAGAATAGTTACAGTTCCCTATTTTAAATCATATACTACATCACCCGTATATGATACTGCTCCTTGTTCTTTTTATTTTTATACATGCACTGACTGTATCATATTGCCTATTGCCCGTCTCTTTATATTACCTGTCTCTCTTAAATTGCCATTGCATTTATTTCACTGTCTTCTCAGTAGCTAGCATGACATGTTTTATTGTATTATAGACATTATCAATTAATGGAACTGTTATTTGAGATTGTTGCTTTGCTCCTTCCTGACTGGAAACATTTTTCCAGACTATGCCTTAGATGACCGCTGTCCGACACTTATGGACCATATGGTGAGTAGCTGCAGACTTGGTAGTAGTTGTGATTCTGGAAGGTCTAGCCGAAATTACTATTTTTAGTTAGTTCTTTTAACAGTCTATTTGGTACCGGATTTGTCTCCGGCATTTGATGATTCTTGGATATTGTTGAGTTAGAATATTACTTGTGGACTTGTGTTGTGTTTAATTTAGTTTTATTATTCGAAATCTTATCGTGTTGTAATCCTGTGATTGAGTATGTGTTCATCTTATTTGTGTCATCCGTGCCTCCTAATGGAGATTGGATGTTTGCGTGACATTAGTTAGATAGTATCAATACCTAGACAGCGTTCTACCGCCGATGCTGCGGCGTAGGCTGGACGTACCCACGCACCCGTGCCCCTAAACCGGGTGCGGGTCGTGACACTGGTTACCTATGTAGACGGAGTGACACCAGAGAATAGAGGGCAATCCTCTCAAAGCGATCAAGCTGAACAGCATAATTCAAGGTTCCGGCGTGACGACATCCCTCCTCCGCCACAGTTCACACCACAGATGCCTGTCTTTCTGCCAGGGCAAGCCATGGATGGGCAGCAGATGTTTCAGATATTTTACGCTATGATGCAAGCCCAACAGCAGGTTCAACAAGAGGCGCAGCGTCATGAGGCAGAGTATTTGAGAACCAGCCTAGTAACCGCATTGGAGCAGGCGAACCCACAAGCTAGGCGACCAGCGACGGGATCTATTACTGATTTTCGTCAACTCAAGCCCCGTACCTTTTCGGACAAGGAAGGACCAACTTAAGTGCATGAGTGGCTCACGAACACATAACACCAGTTGGAAGCAGCTAAACTTCTGAGGGAAAGATGGATGACTGCTGTTAGGATGCAGTTGACTGACAATACACATCATTGGTGGTTATCAGAAGAGAGAAGGCTCGGACTGGACCGAGTCACTTGGGAAGAGTTCTCCAGACTCTTCCAAGAGATGTATATCCCAGCTGTTGCTCGGTCGGAACTCCGAGACAAGTTCAACCGCCTTATCCAAGGCAATATGTCGGTGGAAGAGTACAATGCTGAATTCATTCGCCTGAGTCGCTTCGTCCCTTTTCTAATTCCTACCAAAGAAGAGAAGGCGGAGAAGTTCTTCGACGGACTCAGGTTCGAGCTCCAGAGGTTGATCGGATCTGTTGTACCTACATCGTACACCGACGTCCTTGCTGCAGCATGACGCATAGAGCGCGTTACCAAGAGGGAGTCAAGTCTGAAGCGGCCATTCACATCAATACCATCTAGGGCATCACAGGGGATTCTACAAAGCGACCCCAGAAGAATCTACCTCAGAGAGCAGCACCAAGAACCCTACCTACTTGTCATTACTACGGCAAGGTAGGTCACATTGAAAATGAGTGTAGACGCAAGTTGGGACTATGCCTGGTTTGCGGATCCAACCAGCATCTATCCAGGGACTCCTCTGAACGCAGAAAAGGAGCGCCAAGACTAGCTTTACCTGCACCAAGGCCAACTTATCCAGTAGTGGGAGCACCGCAGACGGGAGTTGGAGGAGTCAGATCACGAGCTCCAGAAGGATATCAGAAGAGACCACCATTGCCACCACAGACAGCACTATTCCAGCAGGCTCGTCAGCAGAAGGGTCCAGCTCAGGGATGAGGACATGCATTTGCATTGGCTGTTGAGGAGGAAGCTACTGCTGGAGAGGTTATAGTAGGTACTATTTTAGTAGCTTCATTACTTGTTGTAGCTTTATTTGATTCTGGAGTATCGTATTCATTCATAGCTGCTAGCTTCGTAGCCACCCATAAAGTAGCTACTACACCCCTTCCGAAGACTAAGAGAATTCTTACGGGAGTTAGAATTATCCCGGTTAGTGATATCTTTAGATCTTGTTCGGTAGTAGTCTGTGGAAGAGAGATGCGAGCCCAATTTCTGATCTTTTCCATGCCTGATTATGATGTTGTACTTGGTATGGACTGGTTAAGTCAGTATCATGCGACTCTTGATTGTCGGCTTGGAAAAGTTATATTTAGACCACCTGGGCATTCAGAGTTTGAGTTTCTTCGGGGAGCTGTAGAGCAAGGTGTTCAGCTAACTCTTAGGGTATATCTGTAGAAGGGGAGTCAGGTTACCCAAGAGTCATATCAGAGTTTGTGGATGTATTTCCTGATGATCTTCCAGGTTTACCACCTGATCGGGAAATAGAATTCACAATAGACTTAACTCCAAGAGCAGAGCCTATCACTTCATAAGTAAATCGGCTAGCACCTAAGGAGTTAGTAGAGTTGAAGGAACAAGTTGATGATCTTCTGGAGAAGGGTTTTATCCGGCCCAGTTTCTCACCTTGGGGAGCACCCATACTTTTTATACCGAAGAAGGATGGAACAGTTCGCCTGTGTATTGATTACAGGACACTAAATGCTGTAACCATTCAGAACTGGTATCCCTTACCACGCATTGATGACTTATTCGATCAATTGAGTGGTGCTAGGATATTCTCGAAGATTGACCTTTGATTCGGTTATCACCAGATTAGAGTGAGGAAGGAAGATATACCAAAGACAGCCTTCAGGACCAAGTATGGACACTATGAGTTCTTAGTAATGCCGTTTGGTTTAACCAACGCGCCAGCTGTGTTTATGAGTTTGATGAACAAAGTTTTTCATCAGTACTTGGACAAATTTATGGTTGTGTTTATTGATGATATTCTAGTATATTCCAAGAGCCACGAAGAGCACGAGGAGCATCTCAGAATCGTGTTAGAGACGTTGAGGCAGGAGAAGTTATATGCCAAACTCAGTAAATTTGAGTTTTGTATGGATAAGGTGCCTTTCTTGGGATATATCATCTCAGGAGAAGGACTTTCAGTTGATCCAGAGAATGTTGCTGCCATTGAGACTTGGCCTACACCTACATCAGTTGCTGAAGTGAGAAGTTTTCTAGGACTTGCTGGATATTACCGAAAGTTCATAAAAAATTTCTCAAGGATTGCAGAGCCGATGATGAAGTTGACACGTAAGGACCAGGAGTTTACATGGACAGAAGAATGCCAGAAGGCCTTTGAAGAATTGAAGAGGCGTATAACAACAGCACCAGGCTTGACTCTTCCTTCAGGGTCAGGAGGTTTTGTTGTTTATAGTGATGCGTCAGGTAGTGTACTAGGATGTGTTTTAATGCAACATGGCAAAGTTATCGCTTATGCATCGAGACAGTTGAAGGCCCATGAGAAGAACTACCCAATGCATGATCTTGAGCTAGCTGCAGTAATATTTGCACTAAAGATTTGGAGGCACTATCTTTATGGAGAGAAGGTAAAAAATTTTACTGATCACAAAAGTCTGAAGTATGTATATACTCAGAAGGAGAAAAACATGAGGCAAAGACGTTGGCTTGAGTTGATGGTAGACTTTAAGATAGATCTGCAGTACCACCCGGGGAAGGCTAATGTAGTAGCAAACACACTCAGCAGGAAGCCCACGGCTTATTTCTTGACGATGCAGCCTGAGCTATTGAGAGATCTACAGGAGCTCCAGATAGAGGTTATTTTACCAGGACAGAGTGGCTTGCTGGCTAATCTGGAAGTTAAGTCATCGCTTGTGGAGAGGATTAAAGAAGCTTTGCCTACTAATGCTAGATTTCGAAGACTTAAAGAGAAGACAAAAACAGGCATGCAGACGGGACTTCGCATACATGAGGATGGGACATTAAGGTACGGGAATCGCCTATATGTTCCAAATGAAGAATTGAGACAGGAGTTAATGACTGAAGCACATAGCTCTATGTACTCTGTTCATCCAGGAGGAACAAAGATGTACCGAGATTTAAGGCAGTATTATTGGTGGCATGGAATGAAGAGGGAGATTGCAAGATTTGTGGCAAAATGTTTAGTCTGCCAACAAGTAAAGGCCGAGCATCAAAGGACTGCTGGTATGTTGCAGCCGCTTCCCATACCAGAATAGAAGTGGAAACATATCACCATGGATTTCGTCACAGGGTTTCCAAGAAGCCCCAGTGGAAAAGATGGGGTATGGGTTATTGTGGACCGACTCACTAAATCGGCACATTTCTTGCCATTTAGAGTTGGACAGTCCACAGAAGTATTAGCCGACATGTATATACGACAAATCGTAAGATTACATGGAGTGCCGGTTAGTATTGTGTCGGATCGTGACTCTAGATTTACATCTTATTTTTGGCGAAGCATGCAAGAGAGTCTTGGTACCCGACTCAAATTCAGCACTGCCTACCATCCACAAACAGATGGTCAATCAGAGCGTACGATTCGGATCTTGGAGGATATGCTGCGATCGTGTATGTTAGACTTTGGAGGGTCTTTGGAAGATTATTTGTACTTGGTGGAGTTCTCATACAACAACAGTTATCAGGCAAGCATCCAGATGGCACCTTTCGAGGCGTTGTACGGTAGAAAGTACAGATCGCCGATATGCAGGAGTGACGTTGGAGAGCGTCAAATATTGGGTCCAGAGTTGGTAATGCAGACAGTCGAAAAGGTAAAACAAATTCAGAATCATCTTCGTACAGCTCAGGGCAGACAGAAGCATTGGGCCGATACACACAGACGTCCCCTGGAGTTCAAAGAAGGAGAGCACGTATTCTTGAGGATTTTGCCCACTCGAGGTACTATTAGATTTGGGAGCAGAGGCAAGTTGAGCCCAAGGAATATTGGGCCATTTGATATTCTGGAGCGCATTGGTGAGGTGGCTTATCGTCTTGCATTACCTCCATCCTTAGAGGGAGTGCATGATGTATTCTATGTCTCACAGCTGAGAAGGTACATGACTGACCCAAGTCACGTAGTTGATCATTCTGAGATCGCAGTAGGCCCAAGCCTGAGATATGAAGAACAACCAGTGGGTATACTCAGCACCAGTGAGAAGACACTGCGAGGAAAGACAATTAGACTGGTTCGTGTGGCTTGGAAGCAACACTCTCCTGGTGAATCTACCTAGGAGCGAGAGGATATCATGCGCCAGCGTTAACCTCACTTATTCGAGGATGCAGGTATAACCTAAGCAATTCTTGTATTTCTTATAGTACATTTTTTCTTTAGTCGCTTATTCTTTGATTGTGAGGATGCAATCTTCTTAAGGGGGTAGATTGTAATCACCTAAAATTTTTAGAATTTTAAAAATAAATTTTCAGAATTTATTTAGAATTTTTCTGTAATTTTTTTACAAAATAAAACTAAGGTGTTCTGATTTTAAATAATTTTTAAAATCTGTTAATTAATATAAAAATATTATGAAAATTATATTTTCTAGTGTAAAATGAAAATCTAGACATAGGGTAATTTTTCGGAAATTTATTGGACCCCGGAAGTATATTTAAAGCCCTAAAAACTATTGTTTAATTAAACCTAATTAAACCTGAACCCGGTTCACTTAAACCGAAATTAAACCAAACCAATTTGACCCGAACCGGCCGGTCTAACCGAACCAACCCAACCTAATCTTAGCGGGTCGGATCCGGGTTCGACCCGACCCGCTTAAGACCCGACCCGACCCGTTTGGAAACCTAACCCCCAATTCTTTCATTTTCCCCGACTCTTCTTCTCCGGCAGCCGTTTCCGCCGCCGTGGCCGCCGGAGACCATCCCTCTTCACCTTCCCTCAACGCCAGGACCCTTCCCCTTCCTATTCCGGCAACCTCCGACGAACCACCTCCCTTTTCCCCCTCTATTTAAACCCGTAGCCGGCCCGATTTCTTCCCTTCCTCTCTCCTCCGCCTCCGGCCCTCTTTCTCCGCCGCCCTCCAGCTTCGACGAACCCGGCCCAGCCCTCCAGCAACCGAGGCGTCCCCCGCCTCTGCCTAGCCACCTCATGCCGCCCGTTTCCTCACCCCTCGATCGGACCTTGTCGACCTCCCCACAGCAACACCCGAGCCGCCTCTGCCCAGCTGCCTGAGCCTCCTTCCTCTCCTCCAGCGCCGTGCCTCCATCCCCACACCAACTCCGGCCAGAGCCGCCTCGGCCAGCAGCGTTGAGCAGCCGATCTCCGCCCAGACCTCCTTCCTGCTTCGTCGACGAGCCCTAAACCCCAACTCCGGCCAGTTCCAACAGCCCTAGGCCCAGCCAGAATACCTCAGCGGCCGCTGCCCAGCCCTCTCCGGCCGCCTGAGCCACCACCGGTGTCGTTTGACCTCGCCGCTGCCGTCCCGAGCCCGGCGAGTCTCTGGACGTAGAACCCAGACACATCCAGGACACGGAAATGGTGTAAAATCGACACGTGGACACATTCAAACCTGCTTCGCGAGGCCCTGTTCAGGTAACCCGATCTCTCTCCTCGCTGCCCTAATTTCTGTACCGTCAGTTAAGTCGCGTAGACTGTGTAACTCTCTCGATGCCCGTGTAACCCGCTCGGTGCATCGCGTCCAGTGGTGATCGCGAACAGCGATCCAAAAATAGGAAAATCAATGCCCTGTTTCACCCCGGAACTGAGTACACCCCGCCAAACGGGACGACTTGGTCGCGTGCGGTCTTTACCGAAATGTGCGTGCCGTTGATACGGACGTGCGAGATTTCGCAGAAGTTGATTTGGATGTGCGTGCACACCGAAATTAACGCGTATCCGCCGACAACATCCCGTATTCGTCTATTCTGGAACACATCGTAACTTGGTGTACACACGTCAGATCGAAACGAAACTTGCACCATCGGACTCGTAGCAATACGCTGGTCCTGTGACCCAAGTTTGGTTCGATTATGAGAACATTGACAAAATCGCGTATCGTGGGCCCCACGGCTCTACTTGACGGACGATTTTGTGATCGGCTCATCGGAATCCAATTCTGGAAGTTCCGTTGGGTTCATATCATTGTTTCTGACTTGTTGACACTAAGTTGGATGAATTTGGAGACCTTTGATCCTGACCCATTTTTTGGTGCAAAGCAGCCCACATGTAGACCCCGCTTTGACCAGGAAATGTCATTTTTGCCCTTGTGTCCAAATTGTACTTAAGGACAGGCGTTTCTAGCTATTGCATATTTTCTGAGACTATTGGTAATATTCATTTCACCTTTTGGAGGAGTACCTACAGGACCCACTGATATAGGGACAGCTACTGGTATTCCAACCCCAGACAAGTGTACCTTGCCAACTTGCAGTTCTGTTATTTATTACTTTGACTTAGTTATAATTGTTGTACATGCTTAAGCCTAGGACCGTGTGACATACTTAGCGTCCGATTAATAGTCGAGTGCCAACCCCGTACGCGGAGTTGTGTACGTCATCTAGAGATGGACATTCGTGACCCTTTACATTCTAGTACTTATTTTATCAAGTACATTATAACCCAGGACACTTGACACTATACATATGACAGAATCTTCCTGAGATATTCATGGTAATTCTGTGTAGGATACAAGATTGACATAGATATTATATTCTTAGAGATTATATGACTTGTTGCATTAGCTATGATCTCACGTGACATGGACGTGAGACGTTATGGACATGAGACGTGTGGTTACATTGGGTGGGGAGAGACACAGGCTACAGGTTATTCTATATATATCTACTATTATTGTGAGGTTTTAGACTCTCGAGCAGAGCTAGACCCATTACTTGTTATTACTGCTACCGGCTCCCCGACACAGAGCTTGTAGCGGTCTCAGCCTGAGTACTAGTAGTGCTCTCACTTGCATTTCACAAAGATGGTTATGTAGTGACCCTACTTGTTTTATTTACTATTTTGCTGTATTTATTTTGGCTTGTATTATTTGTACCTTGCTATGTCCCCTGAGGACCTGGATTCCGGATGATGTCCCCAGGTTTAGCAGAAGACCATTATCCAGAGATTTACGAGACAGGAGCAAAAGCTGTAGCAGAACCTGATATTGGAGCTGTACCAATCCCAGAGGAAGAGGTGATGGCTGAAGACTTTTCCTGAGTATATATTATTTTGTACTCAACAGTTACTTTATTTTGGACTCTTTTGTTCTGGTCTGTTGAACCAGTGTATTAGACTATTATCGGGTTGTTCCCCGAAATACTTTGTTGAGACTGGTTGTTGGTTTACTCTTCTTATTGCTGTTGATCTTATTATCTTTTGTGGATGAGATTAGTTATGACATATTGTAGTAGACCTGATTTTACAGCTTAAGTACACCCTGGTGGATCCATTAAATTGGGTTGTCCATCATAGTGTACTGTTGTCCATTGCCACGTATCTAGTCCCTTGATATTTTGGGACTGGGGCGTGACACCCTTCAAAGTTTTCAAATTTCTCGTAATTTGAAACTCTTTGAATGAAGCATGAAACGGTCAATTTTGACTCGTTCCATGACGCATATTTCTAGGCAAATATTTAGGGATTTGTTGGGATTTGGTGTGTTCTCCTCTGCCTATATAAAGGCAACTGAGTTAACCTATTTTTCTCATATTTCCTTCACCATACAGAGATGGTTGCCGAGTTTTATCGTGTCGACTTGAGGAAGAAGAAGATCATGTTCTTCCCACATGTAAAGAGCCGTAAAAAGAGGCATCTTCGAGCAAATGTCCTCTACAACGATGGATCATGGAAGGATATCATAGCTTCCTTTGCTCGGGATGATCAGCATTTTTATATGGCGATGCGTCCAGTAGAGAGGAAGGGTCCCATTAGACCACACAGCTTGCAAGCTGTATTTTCTCCTGTTACGACGGTGGACGAGGGCAGACAAACTGGCCCTGTCTTCCAGTATTGAGCTGGGACTAAAACCTCAACTCAATCTATTATGGCGTATGGAGGATGGGCTCTTGAATAATTTATACAGGCCCAGTTCTGTATCCTTCCGCCATTAATTATTTTCTTGTTAATCGGCTGCGGAAACCGATTAACTGCTGAAGAAGACGGAAAAAGATCTCCACCAATATGATGACCTGGCATAGCAGATTCTTGGTGTAATCTTTAAATAAAAATGAGAAACCCATGGTAGAACAAGGATTTCCATCATATGTAATCATGAAGATGAAAAACCTTTTGTAGACTGGATTTCCATCATATATAATCATGATTGATAAAATCGTCTTCTTTTACGCATCTGATGATTTTTCATATTTGCTGTGATAAAGTCTGAATATGTGCAGCTTCAGCACGTCTCGTCACGTCTCTTACACATAACTAAAAACGCATAGAAAAGCCCTTTAGCAATAAGTTGATGCCCAAACAGTTATGCTATTTTGGACGAGGAGTTGCGTAGAGTTCTGAATTGTCATTTGTCCGATGTGAAGAATTCCTATTCAAATCATCATCTTCAAGGAATAATTTCTCAAAAATCCCTTGAAATAGGGCGAGAAATGGCTGTCAAAACTGGCCATGCTTGACTGTAGAGAAAGGATTCTGACTGGACTTGGGGTAAACTTCCAATCGACCCAAGAAGAAGAGTCATCTTCAATGTTGAACTCTGTGTGTTTCGGACACTTGGGATATTTTGTAGCCAAGAAAGAGCATTCCTGCATAAACCTTTATAATTGGCCATCTTTAAGAATTGTTCAGATATACGCATACTCTAGCCTGCATATTTTAAGATATGCGGAAAGTCATAGATCCGTAGCATCCGTGTCTTTTAAACATAAAATAGTAGACCTGTTTGCGCCGAGCGTAAGAAAGCTCCTGAGCGTGAAATCATAGATTTATGGCCTTTGAGCGTAGAGTCGTATGTTTGTAGCCTCTCGAGCATAAAAGCTACCGAGCATAAAAGCATCCGGGCGTAAAACCATAGACTCATAGCCTCTGAGCGTAAAATCATAGATTTGTAGCTATTGAGCGTAGAACCATAGATTTGTAGCTGCTGAGCGTAGAAACTTCTGAGCGTAAAATTATAGATTTGTAGCCTCTGGGCGTAAAGTCGTAGGTTTGTAGCCTCTCGAGCATAAAAGCTAACGAGCATAAAAGCATCCGGGCGTAAAACCATAGACTTGTAGCTTCTGAGCGTAAAACCGTAGATTTGTAGCTTTCCAAGCGTAAAAAGCTTCTTTAGCGTAAAATCGTAGATTTGTTCTGCGCGTAAATTCTGGATCCATTGACTGTCCGTCTTCTAATGATATGCTAACGTAGTCTCCAATCATAACCGAATATTAAATATCGGATTTGGTTAGGAATTCAAAGAGTTATCTGAACTCTATAAATACCCCAAGGCTTTGAGAGAAGAAACCCTTCCTCTATTCCTTTGCAAAACCCTAGCTTTCCAAGAACCTTTCTTCTTCGTCTCTTTCTCGAGAACTCTGTGTTCTAGTCATGGCACCGAAACCAACTGCCACCTCTAAGGGAAAGAAGGCTACGTCTTCTTCTCGCTCCTCTGCTCAAGCACAAGCAGCTTCCACTGGGCTGAGCGAATCTCGCTCTGAACGAAGTGCCCCACCGTCAAGCTGTGCGTCGGGCGTCATAGGTAAAGCTTTTGGGACGACAGAAAACGAAGAAAACCCTTCGCACACGTTGTACGTGAACGTGCTAGGTCATCTTCTGTGCTGAGAGACTCTTCGAGGAAGATGATGCACAGGGATATTTTATCATTTAGGCCCACATTCCTAATGTTTTAGCGTAAAAACTCCATATTTTCTCTGTTTGGCGTAAAAGCTTTGACTGTTGAAATTTGGCGTATACTGTACACTTTGTGTGTTACACTCTGGATGAAAATTCCGGCGTAACAACTCAAAATTTGGCAGTCTGACCAAAAACACAGACTGTCAGACTTTTGTGTATATTGCCAATCTTGAATTTTACGCCTAGGAAATAGATTCTAGCGTAAATTCTCAAGTTTTTACAGTCTAGGCGTAAAAGCACAGACTGTTTATCTTTGTCATAAGTTGCAAGATGTAACGTCTAGTATAGAAACTGACTTATTCTTCTTGCGTTTTGTAGTTGACTTGCAGATACCTCTGTTGGCTGAGGTGATGGGTTCTGCTGCTGGGATGCTGAACTCCAATTATCTGGAGGATCTATCCCATGTGACATTCCCTATATCTGGACCCCAGTATCCTGAAGGAAGGGGAATTCTGATATCGTCCCAGGGAGAACGTGTGCTGTTGAGTATGATCAGCGGGGAGCCACTGACGTATATAGATGGGGACAAATATATAAAACCAGCCTTCCTGTTCGGGGATATGATTGATAAACAATCCCAGACGAAGCCCAAGAAGGAGAACTGGATTTTTACTACTGAGGGCATGGTCATGTACCTGCCAAGGATGTTTATAGAATACCCTATCTCGGCATTCTTTCATGCCACGCATCCCAGAAGGATGACATGGACTCTTACTCCCGATCTTTACGGCCAACTGGGGAAGATATTTTATCAGAAAGGATCCAACCGAGGACTATTTGTGAGCCGTCCTTCAGGTCCTGTTATGCCTTTTAGGGGATTATTTCCGAGTAGCGTCCCGAGTGAAGATACTGCACTGCTTCAGCCAACTATCAATTTTTTGTAATGACTTCATGGGGCATGGAGGAGTATATCCCAAGGTTAATCCTCGGACCGGTGGGTGGGTTACCCCTGGGAATCTTCGATGGGCTCGTTTAACCGCTTGGGCCCTGAAGCATTTAAGACAGAGCTGGAGAGCATTAGTCTATTCGAGGTTGTGAAAGCTACCAGTGTTGGGCTGCCTCTCAATCCCAACCTGTTTTTGGCTTTGATGGAGCGGTATATTTCGGTCACTGGGACTTTTGCCACTCCGCTGGGAGGGTTGGGATTGGCCCTTCACGAGATAGCAGAGATTTTAAAGCTTCCAATGGGGGATACTCCTTATGAAGAGTATGTTCCCACAAATAAGGAGCTGAAGGATGCAAACCCTCGGGTAGTAGCAGTGTACCAGGAACTAAGGTGACACTATCTTGCCTGCACTGTAGTGCCTCAAATCCTGATCCGACCGGGATGTGCACTATATGATTGGGCTTGTGGCTAGTCCGTCAGAGTATGCTTAGATCTTCGGCATCTTATTGCCACGGACGAAATGCGATGATCCTTTCCAACTCATGGAAAGGCCTCTATTGAAACGAGTCCAATAGTTTTCGTGTTTGGTTGCTTGGTTTTCTTGATTGCCGCTTTGGGATTTGATTTCGTGTTGCTTTCGAGTTGCTTGGTTTTTGCTGTTGGTTTTATTGATTGGAGCTTGAATTTTGGGGAGTTCGGCAAGGAAGGATAGGCAAGAATTCTAACTCGGTGCTCGTGCTGTTGCAGGTCCGCGTAACTGACGTTTGATCGTCGCTAGGCGGGATTCCTTGTTTCAGCAACTTTTCCCTTAACCATTGAGTGGTTTGGTCCCTTCTTTCCTACTTTTTTACGCCAACATCTCTAATGTTTCAAACGTTCACTCGATGATGCCCGGTTGGACGCCTAGGAAATGCTTAGCCACAATGCATGCCAGCCACTAAGAAAGGAACATGGGAATTGTAGACTAATTTTACTATATGCTTGCACTCCTTATAAATTCAGTTGGTTGGAATGGAAATTTGGTTGTTGGTTACGGCCTGGTGCCTTGGGTAGAGTTTGGACCCATGGGATATCAAAATCGGAACACCGCATTGAGAAAATATGAACTGTTGCATAAGATATATATATTGCTGCTTTACTTCATCTGTTTAATTTGATGCATTGTGTGAGATATAAAATGTTCATGCATTTGCATGGTCTGGGACAACTTGTGCACAAGGTTTATCATTTCCTCGAAACGGCTTTCCGGGGCACTGGAACCGTATCGATCCGGAGGGAAATATTGATTCGTGTTCGTCACGATGCATTACGGGACCTCCAGCGGGGCTTGCTACCCGGGCTGATAGGGCACGCCGTTAATGCTTGGAATATGTCCCTAAGGTGTCGATCACACCAATGACCGCATAGAATAGAACACATGCTAATTTATTGTCTTGTGCAGATGGTAAGTATACTTGTGTTTCGTTGCAGGGAAGGTGTGCACCGGTTGAGTAAGCAATCGATGCACTGGTTGGATTCAATACTATTTTCATTTATATCAAAACATGCAACTGATATGAATTGAAGTCACTTGCTTCTTTATAGAAGTAATCTTAACGCATGCTCGTCCCTAATAAGCTAGTGTCGATTTAGTCGAGTGGGATTCATCCCGCTCACCAGTACAAGTTGAGTACTGACCCACGTTGTGGGCAACTATTTCAGGCACTCAGACGGTGCAACGCTAGTGGATAGACGAAGAGGCGTTAGGAGCACCTCTATTTTGAAGTATAGTTGAAGTCAGATCATTTTGGAGGCTTGGACTTTCAACCTATACAAGGGCGTAATGTATGGACAACGGGGACTATCTGATGGAGCGCGCCCTGCATTTTGAGTTATCTTTTCTAATGTAATTCAAGTAGCCGAGAAGGCGCATCAATGTAGACTCTATGTAAATTACTCTGAATTATCAATGAAAAAGCATATTTTCTTCCTGCACTTGTGTTCAATTATCTGTGAATGTATTTTCTAAATTGTATTTCAAAGTGGGTTCCTATAACTGTAAGTTCTTGCCTTGTACGAGCGCAACTCCAGGCTCGTACGGCATCACGCCCCAGCGAGGACGAATCGGTTCCGTGAAGGATCCAGCGAGGACGATTGACCCTTTCGGGATCGGGGCATGACATATTGGTATCAGAGCTTAGGCTTTACATCCTTGGGATTTCAAAAGATTATGAAGGAGTTTGATGCGCCTCTCGGTTGAGTTGTATTCGGTGTCCGCTGCATGAGACGAGTCGCCTATACAATGAGCCCATAGATACAAAAATCTATCGTTTTTGAGGTGTTAACAAGCTACTCTCTTTTGTAGCAATGGCTAAGAAAAACACTGCCGCTGCAAGCAGTGCTCAGCCCGTCCAGAACGATCCGGCAAGTTCTGGAGAATCCGGAGGAGCGGGTTCAATGGATATGTCCGAACGACTTATGCATCTCATGGAGGTGCAGCAACAACAAGCCATTTCTTAACAGGCACAGTTGGCTTCTCAACAAAAGCAGATGGATACCATGATGCAACTGATTGCATCCTTGGTACCCAACAACGGGGGAGCCACAGTGACGCCTGCTGCACTGCCGGCTGTGGCGGTAGAGGATGAGTCCGAAGAAACACAGCATCCAGCAAGGAACACCTGCCGTGCAGCAGAATTCACTAAGATGCATCCACCAACGTTCAACGGACGAGCAGAACCGGACGTGGTGATGGGATGGATTGCAAAGATGGAGGGACTCTTCAATCTGGTCGGCATTAGGGGATCCAAAAGAGTGGCCTGTGCATCAGTTCAACTGGAGCTGCGTGCGCATGATTGGTGGGAAGCCACTAAGCAGGGGTTTATGATGCCAATCCCAACTGCAAAATTACCTGAGAAATGTTCAAATCTGCCTTCATTGAACAATATATTTCCCGGGCTGTGCGGCAACAAAAAGAAGACGACTTCAGCAATCTGGTGCAAGGAAGTATGTCTGTCGACGATTATGACTCGGCGTTCGCTAAGCTGGCTAAATTTGCTGGGCACTTCTTGCCTAACCAGCAGGCTTGGTGCTACCGCTTCCAGAAGGGTTTGAATGACGATTTGCGTAGGGACGTCATCAACCAGAAGTGTCAGACATACAGGGAATGTTATGAAGCTGCCCTGAACAGCGAGCGGATCTTTGGGCGCTGTCCACCAAAGGCCGATGTGCAAACCTCCCGTACCAACAATAATAAGCGGCCTCAGGAAATGGGAGGGTCTGGAGCACAAAAGCGTCTGCACACATCTGAGCATAGGGGCCCGTCCCATGCACCATACTGCAACAGGTGCGGCAGATTGGGGCATCGAGTGGAGGAATGCCGAGTTACTGGGTGTTTTAAATGTGGTCGTCTGGACCACAAGCATTTCAACTGCCGTGAGGCAAAACCGAATCAGCACAACGGGAATCACAACAATGGGAATCATAACAATGGGAATCAGCACCACGGGAATCAGAACCACGAGAATCACAACAGGGGGCCTCCAGCAAGTGATGCCAATGCTGTGGCATTAAACCCACGACGCCAGGGTGCTCAAGGACGAGTCTATGCACTAACTCGGGATGAAGCATCCGTCTCTGAAACTGTCGTGACAGGTACATTACTTTTCAGAGATTTGCCCGCTAGAGTCTTATTCGATTCAGGTGCTACGCATAGTTTCATATCTGCTGATTTTACTATTGAGCATAAATTAGCTTCTACTCCCTTAAATATGAATCTTTGCGTGAGCACACCTTCGGGAGTCGACATGCCCGCCCATGCGATCTGTAAGGATGGTTATATTTGCATCGGAGGCAGGAAGCTTTCCTTAGATGTCATTGTATTAGACATTAAGGATTACGATATTATTCTCGGGATGGATTGGTTGGGTGATTGTTATGCAATAATTGAGTGCGCGGAGAAGCGAGTCGTATTTCGTCTACCCGGCGAGGCAGACTTTTACTATTCGTGCAGCGCTGCACCAAAGACGGCAATGATGATATCAGCAATTTCGGCTAGGCGTATGCTGCATTCGGGTTGTGAAGGGTACTTAGCTTCAGTTCGAGACACCCGGCAGGAAAGTGCAAATGCAGCTCAGGCTGATGTTATAGCAGATTTCCTCGACGTGTTCCCGGATGAGCTACCTGGAATGCCTCCTGATCGTGAGATCGAATTCAGCATCGACACATTTCCGGATGCGCGACCGATATCGAAGGCACCTTATCGAATGGCCCCAGCAGAGCTGAAGGAACTTAAGATTCAGTTACAAGATCTGTTGGACCGAGGATACATTCGTCCAAGCGTTTCTCCGTGGGGCGCTCCGGTGCTGTTCGTGAAGAAAAAGGATGGATCCATGCGGCTATGTATTGACTACCGAGAACTAAATAAGGCTACCGTGCGAAACCAGTACCCATTGCCAAGGATAGATGACTTGTTTGATCAGCTGCAAGGTGCAACAGTTTTCTCTAAAATTGATCTCAGGTCAGGGTACCACCAGTTGAAAATCAAACCAGATGATGTTCAAAAATCTGCATTCAGGACCCGATACGGACACTACGAATTTCTTGTGATGTCGTTCGGTTTGACGAACGCCCCTGCAGCTTTCATGGATCTGATGAACCGCGTGTTTCGGCCGTACGTAGACAAGTTTGTGGTCGTGTTCATCGACGATATTCTAATATATTCCAAGAATGAGGCGGAACACAAGGAACACCTAAAGATCGTGCTGCAGATATTATGAGAGCATCAGTTGTACGCTAAGCTCAGCAAGTGTGAGTTCTGTTTGAACAGCGTGGCATTTCTGGGTCATGTTGTCTCGGCAGAGGGCATCGCCGTAGACCCGAAGAAAATAGAGGCAGTGGTGGATTGGAAGCAACCTACATCAGCCAGCGAAGTACGAAGCTTTCTGGGCCTTGCGGGATACTACCGTAGGTTCGTGAAGGATTTTTCTAAACTGGCCTCGCCTTTGACTCGCCTCACTCAAAAAGGGATTGTATACAAATGGAGTGATGACTGCGAAGCCAGCTTTCAAGAACTTAAGCAGCGTCTTGTTTTAGCTCCGATCCTTGCTCTTCCAGATGGGGTAGAGGAGTTTCAGATATACAGTGATGCCTCGGGACTTGGTTTGGGATGTGTGCTCATGCAGAGGGATAAGGTAATATCGTACGCCTCCAGGCAACTGAAGCCGCACGAGAAAAACTACCCGACGCACGACTTGGAATTGGCGGCAATTGTATTTGTACTAAAGTTGTGGAGGCATTATCTTTATGGTGTTGCTTGCAAAATCTTCACAGATCACAAGAGCCTCAAGTATCTATTCACACGACGAGATCTGAACCTCCGACAGCGGCGTTGGCTAGAACTGATTAAGGACTATGATTTGACGATCGCTTACACACCGGGCAAGGGAAACGTCGTTGCTGATGCTCTGAGTCGGAAGTATGTGGGCTCGTTATCCATAAACAACCATTTACTTCGAGATCTTGAGGCGATGGGCATCGAGCTCCGTGTTCAGCATCAAGGAGTGCAGCTGGCATCACTCCATCTTGAACCAAGTCTGCGTGATAGAATCAAATCAGCTCAGGAGGGCGATCAGTTCCTAGCGAAGGCACGCAGACTAATTTCGGCAGGGAAGACGTCTGACTTTGTGGCAGGCAAAGATGGGACCTTACAAATGAAAGGAAGGATATGTGTTCCTAGCGAACCAGAACTCCGAAGGGAAATTATGGCGGAAGCACACTATGCGAAGTATTCCTTGCATCTGGGGAGCACTAAGATATATATGGACTTACGCAGAACCTTCTGGTGGCAAGGTATGAAGGGGGATATGGCGACCTTTGTGTCACAGTGCATGGCCTGTCAACAGGTGAAAGCTGAACATCAGAGGCCCGGCGGGGAGCTGCAGAACCTCGCTATTCCTGAGTGGAAATGGGACAAAATCACTATGGATTTCATTGTAGGATTTTTGAAGACGCCGCGGGGGCATGATGCAATTTGGGTCATAGTTGATCGCTTGACCAAATCAGCCTACTTCCTTCCTATAAAAATTACTTGGAGCGTCGATCGGTTAGCACAGATTTACATAGACGAGATTGTTCGATTACACGGAGTACCTGCCTCAATCGTCTCTGACCGTGACGGACGCTTCTTATCTCGTTTTTGGACAAGCCTACAGTCTGCTTTGGGAACCAAGCTACAGTTCAGTACTGCATACCACCCCCAGACTGATGGACAGACGGAAAGGACAAATCAGATACTTGAAGATATGTTACGGCTGTGTGCAATCGATTTGAAGACTAGTTGGGACACGCATCTCACGTTGGCGGAGTTTGCGTACAACAACAGCTACCAATCGAGCATCCAGATGGCACCGTACGAAGCACTTTATGGGCGCAAGTGTCGATCTCCAATTTGTTGGGACGAAGTCGGCGAGCGGCAAGTACTCGGGCCAGAGCTGGTAGAACAGGCAGTTGAGAAAGTTCGCTTGATTCGGGAAAGACTCCGCACGGCACAGAGCCGACAGAAAAGTTATGCCGATGCTCATCGTAGACCTTTGGAGTTCATGGTCGGGGATCATGTATTCTTAAAAGTGACGCCGATGCGTGGGGTGATGCGTTTCGGCGTGAAGGGAAAACTAAGTCCCAGGTTTGTCGGCCCCTTCGAGATTCTGGAACGAGTGGCAGTTGTGGCATACCGGATTGCACTACCTCCCGCCTTGGCTGAAGTACATGACGTATTTCATATTTCTCAACTGCGGAAGTATGTGAATGACCCGAGTCATGTGGTTAGCTTCGAATAATTGGAACTGCGCACAGATTTATCATACTCAGAAGAACCGGTGCAGATTCTGGATCGTAAGGAAAAAGTACTTTGCATCCGTACGATGTCCTTGGTTCGCGTGCTGTGGCGAAACCATTCAGTTGGGGAATCAACCTGGGAGATAGAATCGGAGATGAAGGAGAAATATCCTTCGTTGTTCACTCAGTCGGAGGTAGGGCCTTGTTCTTAAGTTTTGGGACGAAACTTTTTCTTAGTGGTATATTATGTAGTGTCTCAAATCCCGATCCGACCGGGATGTGCACTATATGATTGGGCTTGTGGCTAGTCCGTCAGAGTATGCTTAGATCTTCGGCATCTTATTGCCACGGACGAAATGCGATGATCCTTTCCAACTCATGGAAAGGCCTCTATTGAAACGAGTCCAATAGTTTTCGTGTTTGGTTGCTTGGTTTTCTTGATTGCCGCTTTGGGATTTGATTTGGTGTTGCTTTCGAGTTGCTTGGTTTTCGCTGTTGGTTTTATTAATTGGAGCTTGTATTTTGGGGAGTTCGGCAAGGAAGGATAGGCAAGAATTCTAACTCGGTGCTCGTGCTGTTGCAGGTCCGCGTAACTGACGTTTGATCGTCGCTAGGCGGGATTCCTTGTTTCAGCAACTTTTCCCTTAACCAGTGAGTGGTTTGGTCCCTTCTTTCCTACTTCTTCACGCCAACATCTCTAATGTTTCAAACGTTCACTCGATGATGCCCGGTTGGACGCCTAGGAAATGCTTAGCCATAATGCATGCCAGCCACTAAGAAAGGAACATGGGAATTGTAGACTAATTTTACTATATGCTTGCACTCCTTATAAATTCAGTTGGTTGGAATGGGAATTTGGTTGTTGGTTAAGGCCTGGTGCCTCGGGTAGAGTTTGGACCCATGGGATATCAAAATTGGAACACCACATTGAAAAAATATGAACTGTTGCATAAGATATATATATTGCTGCTTTACTTCATCTGTTTAATTCGATGCATTGTGTGAGATATAAAATGTTCATGCATTTGCATGGTCTGGGATAACTTGTGCACAAGGTTTATCATTTCCTCGAAACGGCTTTCCGGGGCACTGGAACCGTATCGATCCGGAGGGAAATATTGATTCGTGTTCGTCACGATGCATTGCGGGACCTCCAGCGGGGCTTGCTACCCGGGCTGATAGGGCGCGCCGTTAATGCTTGGAATATGTCCCTAAGGTGTCGATCACACCAATGACCGCATAGAATAGAACACATGCTAATTTATTGTCTTGTGCAGATGGTAAGTATACTTGTGTTTTGTTGCAGGGAAGGTGTGCACCGGTTGAGTAAGCAATCGATGCACTGGTTGGATTCAATGCTATTTTCATTTATATCAAAATATGCAACTGATATGAATTGAAGTCACTTGCTTCTTTATAGAAGTAATCTTAACGCATGCTTGCCCCTAATAAGCTAGTGTCGATTTAGTCGAGTGGGATTCATCCCGCTCAACAGTACAAGTTGAGTACTGACCCACGTTGTGGGCAACTATTTCAGGCACTCAGACGGTGTAACGCTAGTGGATAGACGAAGAGGCGTTAGGAGCACCTCTATTTTGAAGTATAGTTGAAGTCAGATCATTTTGGAGGCTTGGACTTTCAACCTATACAAGGGCGTAATGTATGGACAACGGGGACTATCTGATGGAGCGCGCCCTGCATTTTGAGTTATCTTTTCTAATGTAATTCAAGTAGCCGAGAAGGCGCATCAATGTAGACTCTATGTAAATTACTCTGAATTATCAATAAAAAAAGCATATTTTCTTCCTGCACTTGTGTTCAATTATCTGTGAATGTATTTTCTAAATTGTATTTCAAAGTGGGTTCCTATAACTGTAAGTTCTTGCCTTGTACGAGCGCAACTCCAGGCTCGTACGGCATCACGCCCCAGCGAGGACGAATCGGTTCCGTGAAGGATCCAGCGAGGACGATTGACCCTTTCGGGATCGGGGCGTGACATGCACCACCTTCTATAATGAGCCCTCGGATTTGGCTCATACCAACAAATGGGCGTCCTATCTCTTCTTTCATCAGGTCAGAGCTGCTAAGCCAGACAAAGTTATGGATAGCAGGGATAAGCCCTTGAATTTTCTGAGCGTGCTTAATGCTCAAATAGTTGATGATCTTATAGAAGATGCTGAGGCTTCAGATCAAATCCTCGATGAGGAGATCGAGGGTTATCCTGTAGGCACTAAAGCTTACAATTATATGAGGCATTGCCGTAAGCCTCTGTCGAGGGAAGCTCAACTGGCTGGCTTCCTCTCTGTATGGCTACGCCGATTGGTAGTTCCTGGCATTGCCTCTGCAGATCACCTTCATCGCAACATCTTATGGCCTACAGTGCGTTTGGTATTTGGAGCAAGACTAGGCCTGCTTCCTGCCATGGTATGTCGGATTCAAGCTGGCCTGAGGGCCATTACTGATGGGCTGCTTGCAGATGACACACGGCGTGAAAACTTTCCCAGGGTAGAATTACCATTCCTATATCTGATGGGATGGTTAATTCTTCATAACCCTAGGGTGATATCTCCGGCCTCTTCCAGTAGTTCGGGCAATAATTTCTTATTGAATTATAAGAATTCCTCCTGGAATGTGACGACCGTCGTAGACTGTCGACGAGCATTAAATTTTACTCATAGCTGGAAGCTTTTCTGTATCATCCCCACTATACATCTTAATCAACAGGGGACGAAACTCAAGGATGAAGGTCATGGGAGAACCATTCTTTCTCCTGAAGCCTTCTACTGGTTGATCTGCATCAGACCTTTTCACTTACTGTACAGAAATGAGGACCATTGCTTCCTGGAGCCATATTTGCCTAGCCGATTTGCCCGACAATTTGGGTATGACCCGCTGCATGTAGGGAATGCAATCACCAGCTTCAAGTCCAGAGGTAGACTTATTGATGGAGCGAGAGGGTGGCGATACTTCATGATGGGTTATACCGGAGCAACCTTTACCGTGCCCGCGACTTCCCTCTCCATGGAGTTGTGCATCCTTCATTCATATGCGCAATTTTATGTGGCCATCAATACCTTCCATCGCAATTTTGATATGCGTGGAAGCTTTAGGATGCCGTCCCAAAAGTCTACTGGAAGAGAGGAGGTTCCATCAGTCTCCTCTGATGAAGGTGAAGCCCCTGTCGGTCCAGACGAGTTTTTGTTGACAGTACCGAGAGGTGTGATACTCCACCTGCAGAGCCTCTAGTTATCTCTAGTAAGCGAAGGGCTCCTACTCTGAAAGAACCTTCCCCTCGTAAGAAGAAGAAGACTGTCGGTGGTCCTAAAAGGACTTCTAGCCATGAGGCTCCTAGGAGTGAGTCTGCTATTTCCCCTATTGAGGGTGATCCTTTGATTGAAGGTCCTTCGACTTTTAGAGAGGGAACCTCCACCGCTCCGGTTGACAGTGCCGAAGATTCTTTGCTCGAGACTGTCGTCGCTACTAACGCTACTGGTAGTGCGATGAGGTCACCTTCGAGGCCGAGCAATTTAAGGATATCTTTATCCAGACCCATAATGGGTCCAGCCCCTTCTTTGTCTGTAAGTATCTCTGACGAGATTCCACCTGATGAACCTCAATTGGATCTGGGTGAAGACTTGGATGACTTCCCTCTGACGTCATTTGACGTACCCTCTTCCCCAGGTATGACAGCTCGCTTAGCATCATTAAGAAATGATTTAGCTGTACTAGCTGCGGACGCGACATATATACCATCATCCATGGGTAAATATCGTCCTTATGCCTCTTTTTTAGGGAAAATTAACATCGAATTGATATTAACTTTCTCTTGTCTTCTTTTCAGGGGAAGAGATCTCAGGGGAAGGTGGAACCGACGCAACTTTTGATTTTGTTACGGACCCAACCTATGAAGTGGCAGTGACCAACATTGAGGGAGTAAGCTTTGAAGCTGTCGATCCTTCTTCCGCAATATTTCCGAAGGTAACCTCGCCCAATTCAGTCCCGATGTCGTCGGAAGAGGACGAGCCTATCATCGCAACTGTGCCTCCTTTGTTGAGTATGTCAACAACTTCGACCGTTATCGGCGCCTCTTCTTTTGTCGTGCCATCTGCTGAAGCGACCATTGTGGCCACATCTTCTGCTAACCTTCCACAAAAGGGGTTTGCTGATATCGTAGCCACTCCCAGCGTCCATTCAAATTTTGCCATGATAGTTGAGCAGTACACTAGCATTTTCTACACCACTTTGAAAATGTTAATATCAATAGTGTTAGAGAAGAATCTAGGCTTCGAGGCTCTGAGGATGTCCTTCCAGGTTGCCATAGCGCCGATCAGAAATTTCAACGATGCTGGGAGAGCTAATGCGCTGGAGCAAATAGTTAATGGTTTAGAACAACCCATTAACAATTATTTGCAACTATCCCAAGGCAGTATTAATAACCTGATTCAGGCTGTGTATGACTCTTTGACTGCAAGGCTTGTTGGGGAGATGGAAACTCTGAGCAAGTCCATCAAAGTACAGCAGAAAAAAATAAATGCAAAGCATGCCATATTGGGGTATGTCATTCCCCAGCTGGCTAAGTACGAAGTCGAATATGAGGAAGAGTCAGCGAGGGTCCGCAAGTTGAAAGATGAACTTGCTCAGGCAGAGGAGAGGGTTCTCGCTTCATCGGTAGCTAGAGACGTATTGAAGGACCGAATGGAAGTGGCTCAGCAGAACCTGACCCGTATGGGTGTCACCCACGCAGGTTTTGTACATGCTCGGTCTGAACTGTCTGCCTTGAACAATGAGGAGGCAAGGTTGGAGCAGGCTCGCACTACCGTTTTAAGCTCTAGGAATGAGAAGATGGCCGCACTGGCGCCGCAGATCCGTGATTTGACTGCTCCTCCCAAATGATGTACCTTTTTGCTTTTATATGTAACTTGCTCTTTCTGGAGATAATAAAGAGACTTTATCTGACTTTGGTGGACCCATCATTTTTGAAAATGATAGGCTAGGGCAAAAGTGATATCAGAGGTAATATGGACGTGATATCCTTTCGACATATTTTAGTGGAACATGTCTATTCAGAGGTTATATGGACATGATAGGATATGTCCCAACTAAAATTTGTGTACAAAATACTATCAGAGGTAATATGGACGTGATAGGTTTTGAAAATTCAAATTAGTTGAACATATCTATTCAGAGGTTATATTGACATGATAGAATATGCTTCGACCAATCTTTGTGCGTAGTATCGTCATAACGAGATCTTCACCATACTCCGCTTAAGCAAGAAGATTATGCATAATACTTCTTCAAGAATTTGCCGTTGATAGGAGCCATTAACAAGTCTCCAATAGGCTTGGCAAATCTGTAAGCGCCATTTGAGAACGTCGTTTCAATCAAGTAAGGGCCTTCCTTTTTATGATTGTTTGTGGTGCACTTTGGATGTTGTACTAGAGGTAGTATGGACGTAGTACAATACCGTATTTATCGAGGACATTCCACTGGAAGAGTTTTTTTGTGGACCTATTATTTGTTCCGCACTTTAGTGCAAATAATAGATTTGAGACAAATCCTAGCAGAACCGGTAAAATATGACTCTGAGGGGATGAACATAGACTGACTCTTTCTTCGCTGGCGAAATTGAGGATAGTTCAGAGGTAATATGGACATGAACCATTCTTTTTTTATTGGACTTATTACTTCTTGCGCACAAAAGTACAAGTAATAAGTTTAAGACAAGCCCTGCCAGAGGTAATATGGATATGGCAGTTTTTTGTGGTCTTAACACCACTGGCGTACTTAGGGTTTTAAGTACGGATGCTAAGTTGAGATGACAACCGATATCAGAGGTAATATGGACATGATATTAGATAGCCAAAAATTCAAAAAGTTTGTTCAGAGGTAATATGAACATGACAAACTCTTAAGTTATAACTCCACTAGAGATGGAGGTATATATCTTCTCAGAGGTAATATGGACATAGCAGTTTTTGTGGACTTAACACTACTGGCGTACTTAGGGTTTAAGTACGGGTGCTAAGTTGAGATGACAACCGATATCAGAGGTAATATGGACATGATATTCGACAGCCAAAAATTTGTAAAGTTTGTTCAGAGGTAATATAAACATGACAAACTTTTGAGTTGTAGACTTATTACCCATGGCGTACTTTAAGTACAGATAATAAGCTGAAATGACTAGCAATATCAGTGGTTATGTGATAGTAGAAAGTCGAAGAGAAAAACTTTACTAAGAGGTAATGTGGACATGGAAAAGTTCTAAAAATATCTTACTCAGAGGTAATGTGGACATGGTAAGATAATTCTTTGTGGTGATAAAGAAAATACACGACAGAGGTAATATGACCATTTTTATGGTGATAGACTTACCTTGTCGGAGAAGTGGAGGAATATAGTTCAGAGGTAGTATGGACATGAACTGATCGATAGCAACAACCTAGGAGGTTTGCTCAGAGGTCACTTGGACATGAAAAACTCAGCTGAAGGTTGTTCCTCTGGGGAGATTTTAGGGACTCATCATCCATGCTTCCCAAGGGGCAAATCAATTTGCCGTGATCGTCATCTTGTTTATAGATATAAAGTGATGACTTTGGCATCGATCAACTCATAGATTCTCCTTTTCAGTATGTAGCACGCTTTTGTGGGATGATGAACGTACCGATGAAAGAGACAATATTCTGGGTCATCGACTTTGCCATCCCTTTCAGGGTGTCTGATGTTAGGTAGCTAAAGTTTGTTTTCCTTCATCAATATATTGAATATTTCAATGATGTCATCTTCATTAAAGGAGAAAGTGCCTTTCGGCCTTCGGGCTCTTGATGCCTGAGTTTTACGATCTTCCGAGAAGACGGTCATTGTTGCATCATTTTCAGACTCAGAGGGAATTCTACCACCAGCTTTGGATGCTGCCCTGTTTTGTCGAGGGAGACTACCCCCAGACTTGTCATTGCATTCGTCCACAGAAGCTGATCTAGAAGGACCTGGCTCTGACATTACAGGATCATACTTTGGAGGTTTGGGGTCTGCCAGAGATATGGTATATCCTAACCCAAAACGAGTTCGTTGACCGATATAATTATCATGCAACGGTGTTCGTCTACCTTTTCCACAGTTGAGGCCTTGTTTCAACTTCAAATCATAACTCATGCTTTGTATAATCTTTAAAGCCTGTAGGCTATACCTGTGGATTTGCATTCTCCCAACATCAGATTCGTGAGAATCTACTTGTACAATCGATCTGTTCCGCATGAGACCGAAGACTATTGGACGCTGATTGTTGTGAGTAGGTGGGATAATAAAGACAAAATCTTTATGTGGCCCATCTGTCGTGACGACATTAGATATTGGCGCATCTTCCCACATGATCTCCCTACGCTTGGTGGTTAGGGGCACTAAATCTTGTTTTTGACCCTTGTCTTTGCGTTTTTGGATCAAGAAATCACGCAAATCAGGGGGATTAGCAGAAGAAGGAGAAGGCTTATTCTGCCTTTTTACATTAGTCGAAATGTGAATATTGGGAACCATAACTCTCTTACTGCTATATGTATACAGCAGTCCAGCCACGTAAGCAGCAGCTGACCCATATGGAGTAAATTTATCGACCAACTGGGCTTTCTTTACACCGAGGGTCTTCTCCTGGCGTAATTTGGAATTTTGCTCAGGTTGGCATAAAACTGAGGAAGTCCTCAATCGGCCATCAGCTTCTCGCGTAATCTGGAGAGCAGGCAGATTCTTCTTATGATGGCGTAAAAATCGGGAGGTCGGGAAATCTGACACTTGTTTTCCCTTGCGGAGTTTGCAGGAACCATCTGCCCCCTTATAGGCGGGAGAGGTATATTTACGCGCATAGCGCATTTGAAGTTTCTGACTTGGCACTGAGGCATTGCCAGAAACTATGTCTGCCCCATCAGCGACTGGAGACGAGTTTTTACGGGCAGGGCGCGTTGTATACTTCTTGGTTGGCACTGAGGTATTGCCAGAAGTTTTGTCTGTTCTGCCAGTGATGAGAGACTGTGTTTTATGCATAAGACGCGAAATCGACTTCTGGATTGGCATGGAGGCATTGCCAGAAGCTTTGTCTGCCACGTCACAGACGGTAGATGGGTTTTCACGCACGGAGCGTATAGGTTGGGATGCCACAACCTTGTTGATCGGAGAGAGAGAGCCTTCAGGAAGGGTAGAGGATGTCCGAGGCATCCACACTTTACGCAGCTTCCTGCTGTCCTGAACAGAGAGGAAATGAGTGCTACCCCCTGCGCGGAGCATGTCTTCATAAGCAGATTGGTCGAACTGGACGACCAAAGTCTTCTTTGTTGCTCCGACGGACACAACATCTTGTTGAGCAATAGCCTTCTCGTCAGAAGAGAAAGTAGTCCCCAGCAGAGTCGCCATTTTGTGTTTGATAATAAATGAAAGAAATAAAAATAGTTTTATACGAAACCTTTTCTTAGGTTTATAAACAAGAAGTACTATTAATCCTATACGAGGATGTTAAGTAAAAAATTTAATCTGGGTAAATATTGCTATAGGAGTCTAATCTGCGATCGATCACTTTGTCCCTTGGACCACACGATGCCGAAAAAGTGCTGTAGAAGAATGAGAAGCTTCCAAGGTCGCAAGAAGGATTGAATGCTCGATGCCAAAGTCGTCAATCACTGTTCTCTGTCTCTGATCTAGACTCTTCTTTCTCAAAAATCCAATCCGATCCCCTCGTCCCGCCTTCGACCTTTTCCATCCTTGACCTCTGTCAATAGAGGTCTCTATTTATAGAATCCAATTGCCATAACTGTCCAGTCGGCGTAGAAAATTAAACAATGGAGAGTGGGACGCTCTTTACGCGGCGGTTACAATAACTACCACCCACGTATAAATAATCTTTTGAATAAGTGTGTGACGCGTGTCCCATTAAGAGATAATGTGTATAACTGCTACGAAACTCATGGCATACAAGCCACGTAGGTAACTGCTCCTCGCGTAGAGATGATTGGCGTAGAAGCCAAATAACTGTCACCAAGGCGTAGAAGCCAAAATAGCTGCCAGGTTGGCGTAGAAGCCTGATGTTGCACGGATAGGTAGCCGGCGTAGACTGAGGTCTTGAGCGTATTGTGGGCCGAATAGTTTTGTCACTCACTAATGCAAATATAGCCTGAGTTGGCGTATTCCGAGGAGATAGCATACGGCGTACTCCTATAGTTGAAAATAGCCAGGTCGGTGTATTTCAAGGAGATAGCGCACAGCGTGCTCCTATAGCTTAAAATAGCCTGATGGCGTAATATACAGAAGTGATGATGTGGACGTATTAGCCATAATTATGGTTCACCCAGTCTTTAAAAATAGAACCATATCTCGTGCATTAAATGTAGAGATCTGCCCCCATCACGCGCATTAACTGCAGAGACCTGTCTCGAGCTCTGTACGTAGAGCAGCTTTTGACGTGGCGGTCATCTTTGTCTCATCCTGAGCGTAATAGCTTATATCTGCCTATGTAAAACTGGCAGCGTATTCCCTTGAATGCGTAAAAGCAAATTGTATCAAAGAAATGTCACTAAATGACGGTTTGGAGTTCTGTGCCGAGTCATCATTACAGCCGTCGTCTTGATCGTCGTGCTGTACCCTTTGTCAAGAGTCAGGTTCATTGTACTGTTTGATAGGTTCATTGGTAGAATTCAAAGTGTTCCTCGTACATCTTATTTGAGGGATACGAAGCATTCCTTGTATAACTTCCTACTGCATTAAAAGCAGATGGGTTTTACGCCATAAAGACGAAGTAGCAACCTTTATACGCTGAAGCAGTTTGGAAATACTGCATTACGCGGGTTGTCTCTGGAGCTATATTTTATGCTGTACTAGCCATGAAGCTCTGCTGTACGCCGATGGCTCTGAAGTCATGTTTTACGCTGCACATTGATGAAGCTCTGCTTTACGCGACTTCCTGCATGTTTGAGGGTTTTACGCGTATAATTTCTCAGCATATTTTTCATGCTTCTACACGCCTCAACCTTCAGATCCTCAGAAAGATAGGACACCCTCATAAGACGCTCAATATCCTCGATCCAATCATCAGCATAGAAGATTCCCTCCGTCCCTTTGAAGACCCTAGGCTCCAGCTTCTTGAAGTCCTGAATGTTGCCTGGCCGAAGCTGAGTAACCTGAGAAGCAACTTGCTGCTGGACCAGAACTCCTCTCTTGACTACGGCACGAGCAAGCTGATGATGGCTCTCGATGCATTACCGTAGAACGTCGGTCTGCCTCTGATGTGCCTCTGACTGAGCCCTCTGTGCCTCGAGCATCTCACGAAATAGTATAAACATCTGTGTCGCCTCTGCTGGCACAGGAGGTAGAGGTGGAAGCCCCTCAGATACAACTAGCACAGTCCTCTGAGTAGGTGGTGGACCTCCGAAAGCAGCTGACACTCCAATCACCGGAGAAGTGACTAGTGTAGGCCCTCGGGATATCGCAGACCTCTTAGAAACTGCTCTCCCCTGTTGTGATCTAGTCTTAGGCGGCATCCTAAGACAAAGCGAAAAAAAGAATCAATATGGCACAAGATGTAAGACACTCAAGGAAAGGACATATTAAGAGATCAAGTATCAATATCGAAGGAGAATAGTTGAATCAAAAAAATTTCCTAGGTGTGATTGAGTATCTCAGCCTATATCCTATATCCTATCGCAGGCTCACAGTAGTAAAACTAAATTATCGCACTACCACGACATCGCATAACTTGTGAAGCTTGACCTACATAGGCCAACACTAAAAATGTGTTACGACCCACACCCGGTGTAGGGATGCAAGTCGAGAACAACGCCCAGCCTACGCCGCAGAATCGGCGGTAGAACGTTGTCTGGGTAATCTATCTAGCAATATAATAAACCACCAACAATAATAATATACTCAATCACAGATCTAAGATGGAATGAGCACGAATAAGATAAAGAATAGAATAGTCACATACAACTCATGAGTCTGAAATAATACATTAATGAGTCTGAAAGAATACTAAAAAATAAGCTGGAGACAAATCCAGTACAAGAAATACTAAGAAGGTACTAATCCCGGGTCATTTGTCTCAGTCGGGATAAGTCCCTCCTGAGCTAGGGTCTCTGACTCTAAGTCCACAATATCCTGAGGTCCATAATGTGTAGGGTATCAGTCCACAGTGTCATCTGGAAAAAATATATCCAGTCAAGAAAGGAGCAAAGTACATCTCTAACAGCAGTTCTAATCAATGATAAAAACTATGTAACAATATATAGATGTGAATATACAAGATGCACAATAGATACGAGAGATATACAATAAGGAAATACTAGAATAAATACAATAATGAACAATATGTCAATAAATAAGAATACTAATAAATAAGTGTGTGAGTACTAGCTTTAACATGTGATCGGCTTGGAAACATGATACAAGATTTATGGCCTGGTTAATCATACATGTGTTGTATGATTAGCACTATTTAATACAAGACTTGATACAAGGAGAGTATGATCACATATCTACACTAAAATACTTCCCACCCTCGAATGGTATAATAGATCCAACCATGATACGCTATGGCACCAGATTTCCCAAGAAGATAGCTAGTCTTCCCGAGAATCAGTGTCCATACATGTACAAGATAATCAATAAAACAAGGCTTGCACAAGATACACCATATACCAAGGAATAACATCTCATGACGAGATCCGGATATACCAATCCGTGTAACCATCGTGTCAAGAGAACATGAATATCTACACTAGATACAATAAAAATAGAGGATATCATAAATGAGAAACTATCAGAGAATGTACTCGTCTGAAGTTCAAAGAATAGTCTCACATATGTCTGATACGGTGCCTCGAAGACCTAGATATGGAATACAATATCAATACAAGGTTCCGTAAAGAAGATAAGTTAAACTAGTCAACTTCTAGGTCAACAAGTTAATTCTAAGTCAAAAGTCAAACTATGGTCAACTCTAAGTCAACTATGGTCAAACTATTGTCAAACTATGGTCAGCTACCTATTTTTAGGTTGCACAAATCTAACACAAAGATATTGGGTTCAAATACTAAAGTCTAGGTCACAAAACCCATATCTTAAATACTAGGATACCGTATCTCCGGATACGTAAATCAATAGGTAAAATATTATATATATAAGTCAAACAATTAATAATAATATAAAATCCTAATTACAAACATTAAATAGATACCTTGGTTTTGAACCAACTAGGTGTCACAACATTAACTCATAATCTTGATACCCAAACCCAATACCTTGGGTATCCCCAATTACCTTGGTACTTACCTTGGTATCGCAAGCTAATACCCCAAAACTTGTGTATACTAACTACCCGTAATTATATACATGCTATACTAATTATTATATATATAGTATACTATAAATACTATTACAATTCGGAATATATTTACATATATATTAAATACCATATATATATTTATATAAATATATAATTATCTAATAATAAGAAAAATCTGCCAAACTGTCGCTAAAAACCCTACATGCTGTCGCGGAAAACTGCGATTGTTGCTGATACTCTGCTGTTTTAGCGACAGATTCATGCTGATGTCGCCAAAGCCGTCGCTAAAGCCCCTGATATGGCTGTTGATACGACTGCTGTTCCAGTGACAGATTTCTGCAAATGTTGCTAACTGATGTCGATGTTTCTCTCGCTGCTGCTACTGTGCGTTGCTGCTGTTGCGACGCTCTCTGTCGTCGCTAAAGCGACTACTGCTGCTGTTAGTGCTGCTACTGTTGTGTTCAGCGACACACGGTGTTGTCGCTATACCTCTGCACTCTAAACTCTAATATATATATATATATATATATATATATATATATATATCCTGTCACTACCACATTTCCAGATTAGGACATTATTGTAATTTGCTATATTTAATTTATTATGTAATAAATATGTGTGATGAGTTTTATTAAATAAATTATAAGGTGTTCGTAATGCATAGGTTTTAGGTTGACCTAAAAACCCATTAGGTTTAACCCTTGTGACCAAACCCTAATTGGCATTTTTAGTTTTAGATTTAAAACCCTAGGTGAATGACTAAACCCTAATTAATTTTTTGTTCTTCATGACTAATCATGAAGGGCTAATTAATACACTTGGCATTAGAAGCCCTAACCCTAACCCTAGTCCTATATAATGAGGGGAAGCCTCCCTCAAGCTTCTTCATTAATGAATAAATTCCTAAACCTAGCCTCCATAAGAAAAACCCTTCCTTCCCCATAAATTTCAGAAATTATAAACCCTAGAAATCCATTTCCTCCTCCATCAAGAGAAATCTAGGAGCTTGGACCAAGAAGGTTTGAAGAAAGAGGACCTACATTGGGAAACCATCTCCCAATAGGTGAAAATCCGATTTAACCTCATTTAATTCTATTTTTCATTATTATTTGGCCATTAGGAGCCTACCATTTGTTTTATATTTTGTTTTTGGGGTTTTCCCATGAATACCTAGTTGATTCTAGGGTTTGTGGTTTCAAACGAGGGTTTCCCCAAATTCGTGAGCCCCAATCCGGGGGGGGGATATGTATTTACACCTGAGTACACAACATACGTATAGGTTGATCTCGATTTAGGATTTGGATTTGGGTATTTTGGAGTTCTCGATGGAAAACCCGTTTTTGGCACACCATGTGTTTGTAGAAATATTCCCAGTGGGGGGCTACCTATTTTTAACCTAGTTCTTAGGAACCTTGATATATATATATATATATATATATATATATATATATATATATATATATATATATATATGTGTGTGTATGTGTAGTTATACCTACGGATTGTGCTGATTTGTATATGTGTATTGGGGGTTTTACTATGCACAGTCGGGATGTTGAAGTTCCTGTGTGTGTATGTGTAGGTCTTAGAGTTTCAGTAGGTTGGGTTATTTTTGTGTATCTGTGCAGTCGTGGAAGGTGGAGGAGTGATTTGAGAGTCAGGTTATGCATTGTGCTAGTGCACTGATATTGATGCATCAGTAGTTAAGTGTCAGTATCAGTGTCAAGGTTAAGTTTAGTGGGGGAGAACTGTGCAGTCCAGTTCACAGTGAGTGCAGTGTGTGTGTGTGTGTGTGTGTGTGTGTGTGTGTGTGTGTGTGTGTGCTTCAATGGAGTAAATACTGTGCAAGTACAATGATGGTTTTGGGTTGTGCTTGAGTGTCAAATGAAGTATCAGGATTAGCTGTGTAGTATGTGTTTGTACA
The DNA here is from genome assembly GCA_036927795.1 of Iris macrosiphon. Lineage (NCBI taxonomy): Eukaryota > Viridiplantae > Streptophyta > Magnoliopsida > Asparagales > Iridaceae > Iris > Iris macrosiphon. The sequence continues at coordinate 106,947,377 of JAYESA010000009.1, read as the reverse complement.
CTCAGTCAGTTCAAAATTGAACAATGGCTACAGTTGTGTTGTGTTTCAGACATTAGGGGACTGTATCAGTGTACAGTGAGGTGCCAGGTGAGGAGTTGGTAAGTGTCGAGTGTCTCAGTGAAGTGTAGAAGTGTGCATTGGTTGGAAATTAGGGATTATCAATTTCTATTTTGAGTTTCAGTTAGAGTTCTGCATTTTAGTTATGTATCAGTTAGAGTTCTGCATTTCTGCATTTCAGTTAGAGTTTTGCATTTCTGCATTTCAGTTAGAGTTTTGCATTTCTGCATTTCAGTTAGAGTTCTGCATTTCAGTTATGTATCAGTTAGAGTTTTGCATTTCAGTTATGTATCAATTAGAGTACAGTGAGTAATATATGAGGGAGTTTTGGTTTGGGATACAGTTCCTGATACTGTGTATCAGAGAGCAGTGAGGGAAACCTACCTGGTTGTTCCTGCCAATAGCCGTATGGTTGTCTTAAGGATTTAGCCATGTATGTGTAGGTCTGGACAACTTCAGACTGTGAACTGAGTATCAGTTAAGGGGAGTGTGTGAGCAGAACATGACAGTTCAGTGAAGTATTTGAGGGTTGAGTCTCAGTCCAGTGACCTATTTTCAGTGTTCACTGTGACTGAGGTAGTAAGTGTTTCAGCCAGGTATGTGTTGTACTAGTTGGAGCATCAGTGAATGGTTGAGGATGTTACCTGGAAGATCCTGCCAACAACTATATGCTAGTCCTAGCTATAGCCTGTTGTGTGTGACTAGATAATTTTAAATTGAGAAAACTGTGCCAGTTCATTTCCAGGTTGGGGTAGCAACCTACACAGTTGAATACTGTGGCATTAAGGTCTAAGTAAGGTCTGCATTTAGGGGATTGGTATTGTGGTAGGATGCAAGGCTTCAAGCTTGTGGGGTGTAGGGTTTTAGATGACTGATGTTAATGTCAGTTAAGGGGGAACCACACACAGGTAAGTGCAAGTATAGTGTAGGTATTGGTGTATCAGGTATTGGTGATGAATGCTGGAATGGGTAGATTGGTATGGTATGGTTAGTTAAGGATAAGGTTGGCATGGAGTGGGGAAAGTCTTAGAGTGTCAGTATTAGTTAAGGTTAGAATTTAAGTACTAGTTAAGTAAGAGTTACATAGTTTAAGTGATACCTTAGAAGCTATATAGGAATTATATTTATACTAATAGCCTAGAGTACAAGGTATAACCTAGTATGGTCCTAGTTAACCTAGTATTGACCTATAAACCTCAGATTTGACCTAGAGGCCTCGCATTTAATTAGTTAAACATGTTATTTTCCCTTAATTTAGTAGTTGACATTGATATTTCATAATTAGGTCATTGTGATCCCACCTTGGACATCGATCCTCGTACTTTGCTCAGGACCACAGGCGAGTACATTCTCTGACAGTTTTCATTTTGTTGATTAATTCTATAATTCTAGTTGTATACTATACTTGACTCTGACACTGTGGATACACGGGTTAGCACTCTAGATACCTGTCATAAGGAGTCGTGATTGGAATCCATCTTGCTAGCTGGGGATAGGGAGATATTAGCAGATTATGTGATCATACCCCACCTTACATGCATCATAGCTCACCCCACACATCACTTCGGGTATAGCCTGACCATTTACATGCCTCATAGCCTGATATATATGATTAGCCTGACTATTGCTTGCATCATAGCTAACCAGATGGTTAGCCTGACCTCATATGTATCATAGCAAATCATATATATCAAGCCTGATCTCGTCCCAAGCCGATCACATAATAAACTGATATTTTAAACTCTTAGCCAGATGTTTACCCTTACTTCAGATTTACTTGATCTAGCATCCACTTATATATTTATTCATTGCTAGATGTTCCATTGCTTATTTCATATTCTTTAGCACCCTATATTTCCAGTATTTATTTCATCTTGTATTCCTTACATTGTTTTATAATTTTTGTTAACATAAATAAAACTGCTGTTTAGTGTTTGTGCTTCGATCCAATCCTGATTGGATAACATTTTTAGAGGACTTGGAGGATTTTTGCCCTACCCACTATGGCCCGGGAGCAGAGGGAGATTTTATACCAGAAATCCCAAAGGAGTTACCCATCTTAGAGGAGATTCTACCTACAAGCACTTAGACTGTCCTATTTTATGTATTATTGTACTAGACTGAGATTTGGGTTGTATTATTGTTGTGACTTTTGGTGGACATCTAGACTCTAGACTTATGATGTATTTATATTTGTGTTGACTCATGATAGAACTCTTTATCCTTATTTCTCATCGTGCCATTTACTTTCAAATAGCCTTGGGATTGAGTATATTATAAACTGTGGATTCATGTATTATCGTTGTCCTCCTTATGGAGTTGAGACTATTGACAGGATGAGTTATGTTTGAGACCTAGACAGTGTTCTACCGCCGATGCTGTGGCGTAGGCTGGACGTACCCACGGCTCATGCCCAATTTTCGGGTGCGGGTCGTGACACGTTTTTAGTGGTGGCCCATGCAGGTCTAGATTCACATTTAGAGCGATATCGTAGTGGTACTCGCTTAGAGTATTGCTACGAGCCTGTTTTAGGAGATAGGATTTAGGCCGAGGATATGCTCAATCCCAATTAGGAAATTTCTGATTCTTATAATGCTACTCTTAATAATTATTTCCTTTAGAATTTTTACTGTCCTTCGTTGATGATATCGTGTCTATTACCTTAATTGATTCTTTCAATCTGTCTTCAGGATGCCACCAAAGACCATGTCCTTGAGACTCGGAACAACAGCTTCAGAGAGGTCTGCCACCTCTCGCCCTGTTGGACAGACACCCGCAGTACCTCCTACATCTCCTGTGCACGTGGAAGTATCTGCACTTTTTGGGGGTCCTCCTCCCCCACCTGTTCAGAGGGTTCCCATAGCTGTGACAGAGCCTCTTCCACCACCACCGACTCAATTTCCAGGAGGTGTGCCCGTCGATGGGGCACAGATGTTCGCACTGATCTAGGGCATGGTTGATGTCCAGAGGACGTCAGCGGAGGCTCAGAGGGTGCAGGCTGAGGAGCACCAGGCCCAGACCAAGATGATGAGGGTGAGCATGGAGAATGCTCATCAGGTGGCTCTCCAGGCTGTGGAGAGAGTTGTACAGCAGCATATTGGCCAGCACCACCATAGGCCGGGCACTATTATGGACTTCAAGAGGATGATGCCTCGGGAGTTCAAAGGTACAGAGGGGATACTCTACACCGACGATTGGCTAGAGGACATAGAGAGAAACTTGCGCTTGGCGCAGCTTCCGGAGGCTCTTCAGATCGAGGCCGTCGGCAGCCAGATGTTCGACATCGCCCTGACGTAGTTTCGCACTGAGCCGAGACTCGTTGTTGGAGGACTCACTTGGGAGGCTTTTAGGGATCTCTTCAAGAAGTTCTTTCCGGATGTTGCCTTGGGAGCCTTGGAGAGTCAGTTCCATGACTTGGTCCAAGGGAGCATGTCCATTGATGAGTACGCCGCGGAGTTTTGCTGCCAAAGCCATTTTGTGCCATCGATGATTAGAGATCTAGGAGACAGGGCCCGAAAGTTCAGAAAGGGGCTGGCAAGGGATATCAAGTCTCGTATGTCGAGACGTTGCACTGCTACCTTCGAGGGCATATTGATGGATGCCCATATAGCTGAGGATGACTTGGACCTCAGGCCCAAGAGGGGACGCGACACTTCAGGAGGAGCAAATATTGGTACGGGACCGGGCAAGTGTCCACACTTCTAGCAGCAACAGCGGCCATATCAGCAGCATCAGCTGCACCAGGCACCAGCCCGAGACAGGCCCAACAGCAGCAACAGAGGCAGACTCAGCCAGCCATCCAGTGTGCGTACTACGGGAAGGCCAGACATACTAGAGAGATCTGCAGGAAGAGGTTGGGCACATGTTTGTCCTGCGGATTGACAGCATATCAGCTGAGGGATTGTCCTGGCATCCAGACTCGTCCAGGTCACGGTGGAGCAGCCGCCCAGTGGGGACCAGCCAGGGTACCTACCGTACCAGGAGGCCAGCAGAGGGGACCTCCACTTCCACCGCAGCAGCAGATGTTTACTCAGCAACAACAGCAGAGAGGTGCACCCCAGGGGCGAGCATATACCATGGCAGTCGAGGAGGTCGAGCCAGCAGGAGACTTGATTACAGGTTCAATTCTTCTCAATTGTATTCCATTATTTACTTTATTCGACTCTGGCGCTTCCCATAGTTTCGTGTCTGTATCTTATGCTCTTCAACATCATTTAGAGACAGAACCATTAAATAGGACTTGTAAAATCACGACCGACGGAGGTATTATCCTAGTCCGTGATTATTGCAAGGACCGAAGAGTATCATTGGGAGGCCGAGAGTTGAGCGTGTGCTTACTCGTCATGCCACTTCCGGGATACGATATTGTACTCGAAATGGACTGGTTGAGTAGGCACCATGCTACTAAAGATTATCATGGAGGCAGAGTGTTATTTCGACCACCAGGAGAGCCGGAGTTCGAGGTCGCCAGAGGAGCAGCGGAGCAGAGCAGGAGCACATTTTGTGGAGCCAGGATGGAAGAAGAGGAGTTACCACATCCTCTGATAGCGGAGTTCCTGGATGTATTTCCAGAGGAGTTGTCAGGTTTGCCGCCAGACAGAGATGTTGAATTCCCTATAGACTTGGTGCCAGGAGCGGAGCCTATTTCACAATATGTCTATAGAGTCAACAACAGCGAGCTGGCAGAACTGAAGAAGCAAGTTGAGGAGCTACAGGACAAAGGCTTCATTAAATCCAGTTCATCACCATGGGGAGCTTCGGTATTGTTCGTACCGAAGAAGGATGGCACGGTGCGCATGAGTATCAATTATAGAGCTTTGAACAACCTCAGTATCAAGAAAAAATACCCGCTGCCGAGGATAGATGATCTTTTCGATCAGTTGAGCGGGGCGAAGTTGTTTTCAAAAATAGATTTGAGGTCAGGCTATCACCAGGTGAAGGTGAAGAGAGAAGACACGTCGAAGACAGCCTTTCGGACCAGATACGGCCAATTTGAGTTCATGGTAATGCCATTTGGTTTAACCAATGCACTGGCAGTATTTATGAACCTGATGAACAAGGTGTTACACCAGTACCTTGACAAGTTCGTGGTGGTGTTCATCGACGATATTATTGTGTATTCCAAGACCCCGGAGGAGCACCTGAGGTAGGTTTTAGAGACACTCGGGAAGGAGGAGCTGTACTGGCAACTCTCAAAGTGCGAATTCTTCCTTGACAAGGTTGAATTTCTTGGGCATGTGGTGACGGGTGACAGAATCTCGGTTAACCCGAAGAAGATCGAGGTAGTGGAGTCGTGGGCTACCCCCAGTTCAGTAGCTGAGATCAGGAGTTTTCTCGGGCTAGTAGGATACTACAGGAGGTTTGTACAAGACTTCTCCAAGATTGCAGCGCCGATGACCAGGCTGACCAGGAAAGATGTGGATTTTGTCTGGATGGAGGATTGCCAGGACACATTTGATGAGCTGAAGAAGAGATTGACGACAGCTCCAGTTTTGACGTTGCCAGCGGGGACAGGTGGATTCACTATCTACAGTGATACTTCAGGGAAGGGTTTGGGTTGCGTTCTTCAACAGTACGGAAAGGTGATTGCCTATGCTTCCAGGCAGTTATGCCCTCATGAAAAGAACTACCCCACCCACGACTTGGAGTTGGCAGCGGTTATCTTCGCTCTAAAGCTGTGGAAATATTACCTGTATAGAGAGCGTATGGAGATCTTCACGGACCACAAGAGCTTGAAGTACGTGTTCACACAGAAGGAGCTGAACATGAGGCAGAGGAGGTGGTTGGAGTTGATGAAGGACTTTGACATCTCATTACAGTACCACCCAGAGAAGGCCAACGTAGTCGTCGATGCCTTGAGCAGGTATCCTATAGCTATGTACTTGACGACGGATAGACATTTGTTGGCTGACCTGGAAAGCTTGGGAATTGAGGTGCTAGTTCCCGGTATTGAGATTCAGATGTGGGGATTGCAGATACAGTCTGAGCTGATGGTCAGAATCAGAGCAGCGCAGTATGATGATGAGGCTCTGAGGAGTATCAGGGCACAGGTTCGGATAAGATTGTCAGACGACTTTACTATTGCGGATGATGGGTCTTTATGGTACGGCACAAGGATTTGTGTGCCGAGCGGGGAGCTGCACAAGGAGGTTTTGCAGGAGGCACACTGCTCTCAGTACTCGATGCATCCCGGTGCCAACAAGATGTATCGGGACTTGAGGGAGCACGTATAGTGGTATAGAATGAAGCACGAGGTAGCACGCTTCGTATCCCGGTGTCTAGTGTACCAGCAGGTAAAGGCGAACCGATAGAGGCCAGGTGGATTGCTTCAACCTTTACCTATCCCAGAGTGGAATTGGGAGCACGTGACCATGGATTTTATTTCAGGGCTTCCGCGTTCTCCAGTAGGAAACGACACGATTTAGGTCATCGTGGATAGGTTGACCAAATTAGCCCACTTCTTACCTTTCAAGGTGGGCACATCGACAGAGAGGCTAGCAGAGTTGTACGTGCGACAGATTGTCAGACTTCATGGAGTTCCTATGAGCATCGTCTCGGATCGGGATAGTCGTTTTACTTCCCACTTCTGGAGGATTTTACAGGCTAGCTTGGGCACTCAGCTCAAGTTCATTATCGTATACCACCCCCAAACAGACGGGCAGTCTAAAAAGACTATTCAGACTCTCGAGGATATGCTACGCACTTGCGTTCTAGATCTCGAAGGTTCTTGGGAGGATCATTTACACCTGGTAGAGTTTGCTTACAACAACAGCTATCAGGCCAGCATCGAGATGTCGTTACTCGAGGCTCTTTATGGACGAAGGTGTCGTCCACCGTTATCTTGGGATGACGTCGAAGAGAGAGACCTGCTAGGACCAGAAATGGTTGTGGATGCAGCAGAAAAAGTGAAACTCATCAGAGACAGACTGCGAGTGGCGCAGAACAGACAGCGGCATTGGGTAGACAGCCACCGTAGACCCCTTGAGTTTCAGGTTGGCGATCTAGTGTTCCTATGGATTTCTCCGATGCGGGGCACGGTTCATTTTGGTGGAGGCGGGAAGCTTTGTCCACGCTACATCGGACCCTTCATTATTCTTGCGAGGGTCGGTGCAGTGGCGTATAGACTCGACTTGCCACCTGCACTAGAGGGAGTGCATGACGTGTTCCATGCGTCACAGCTGAGGTGGTACATGGCATACCCTAGTCACGTACTAGATCACTCGGAGATCGAGGTTGGTCCGACTCTAAGCTACCCTGAGCAGCCCGTAGAGATCTTGGATCGCAGAGAGAAGGTGTTGCGAAACCAGACCAATCCTTTGGTTCGTGTTGCATGGAGACATCACTCTCCAGGGAAGTCGACCTGGGAGAGAGAGGACGAAATGCGCGAGTAATACACGTATCTCTTCGAGACTTGAGGTATAATTCCTTATCTGATTTCGTTCTTGTTCTAGTTCAATCCAATTTCGAGGACAAATTTTTTTTTGGAGGGTAGACTTGTTACTACCATATTTCCAGATTAGGACATTATTATAATTTGCTATTTTTAATTTATTATGTAATAAATATGTGTGATGAGTTTTATTAAATAAATTATAAGGTGTTCGTAATGCATAGGTTTTAGGTTGACCTAAAGATCCATTAGGTTTAACCCTTGTGACCAAACCCTAATTGGCATTTTTAGTTTTAGATTTAAAATCCTAGGTGAATGACTAAACCCTAATTAATTTTTGTTCTTCATGACTAATCATGAAGGGCTAATTAATACACTTGGCATTAGAAGCCCTAACCCTAACCCTAGTCCTATATAATGAGGGAAAGCCTCCCTCAAGCTTCTTCATTCATGAAGAAAGCCCTAAACCTAGCCTCCATTAGAAAAACCCTTCCTTCCCCAAAAATTTCAGAAATTATAAACCCTAGAAATCCATTTCCTCCTCCATCAAGAGAAATCTAGGAGCTTGGACCAAGAAGGCTTGAGAAAGAAGACCTACATTGGGAAACCATCTCCCAATAGGTGAAAATCCGATTTAACCCTATTTTAATTCTTTTTTTCATTATTGTTTGGCCATTAGGAGCCCACCATTTGTTTTAGATTTCATTTTTGGGGTTTTCCCATGAATACCTAGTTAATTCTAGGGTTTGTGGTTTCAAACGAGGGTTTCCCCAAATTCGTGAGCCCCAATCGGGGGGGGGATATGTATTTACACCTGAGTACAACACATACGTATAGGTTGATCTCGATTTAGGGTTTGGATTTGGGTATTTTGGAGTTCTTGATGGAAAACCCGTTTTTGGCACACTATGTGTTTGTAGAAATGTTCCCAGTGGGGGGATACCTATTTTTTAACCTAGTTCTTAGGAACCTTGATATATATATATATATATATATATATATATATATGTGTGTGTGTGTGTGTGTGTGTGTGTGTGTGTGTGTGTGTGTGTGTGTGTGTGTGTGTGTGTGTAGTTATACCTACGGATTGTGCTGATTTGTATATGTGTATTCGGGGTTTCACTATGCACAGTCGGGATGTTGAAGTTCCTCTGTATGTGTGTGTGTGTGTGTGTGTGTGTGTGTGTAGGTCTTAGATTTTTAGTAGGTTGGGTTATTTTTGTGTATCTGTGCAGTCGTGGAAAGTGGAGGAGTGATTTGAGAGTCGGGTTATACATTGTGCCAGTGCACTGATATTGATGTATCAGTAGTTAAGTGTCAGTATCAAGGTTAAGTTTAGTGGGGGAGAACTGTGCAGTCCAGTTCACAGTGAGTGAAGTGTGTGTGTGTGTGTGTGTGTGTGTGTGTGTGTGTGCTTCAATTGAGTAAACACTGTGCAAGTACAGTGTTGGTTTTGGGTTATGCTTGAGTGTCAAATGAAGTATTAGGATTAGTTGTGCAATATGTGTTTGTACACTCAGTCAGTTCAAAATTGAACAGTGGCTACAGTTGTGTTGTATATCAGATATTAGGGGACTATATCAGTGTACAATGAGGTGCAAGGTGAGGAGTTGGTAAGTGTCGAGTGTCTCAGTGAAGTGTAGAAGTGTCCATTGGTTGGAAATTAGGAAGTATCAGTTTCTGTTTTGAGTTTTAGTTAGAGTTCTGCATTTCAGTTATGTATCAGTTAGAGTTCTGCATTTCTGCATTTCAGTTAGAGTTCTGCATTTCTGTATTTCAGTTAGAGTTTTGTATTTCAGTTATGTATCGTTAGAGTTTTGCATTTCAGTTATGTATCAGTTAGAGGACAGTGAGTAATATATGATGGTGTTTTGGTTTGGGCTGCAGTTCCTGATACTATGTTTCAGAGAGCAGTGAGGGAAACCTACCTGGTTGATCCTGCCAATAGCCCTATGGTTGTCTCAAGGATTTAGCCATGTATGTGTAGGTCTGGACAACTTCAGACTGTGAACTGGGTATCAGTTAAGGGGAGTGTGTAAGCAGAACATGACAGTTCAGTGAAGTATTTGAGGGTTGAGTCTCAGTCCAGTGACCTATTTTCAGTGTTCACTGTGACTGAGGTAGTAAGTGTTTCAGCCAGGTATGTGTTGTACTAGTTGGAGCATCAGTGAATGGTTGAGGATGTTACCTGGAAGATCCTGCCAACAACTATATGCTAGTCCTAGCTATAGCCTGTTGTGTGTGACTGGATAATTTCAAACTGAGAAAACTGTGCCAGTTCATTTCCAGGTTGCGGCAGCAACCTACACAGTTGAATACTGTGGCATTAAGGTCCAAGTGAGGTCTGCATTTAGGGGATTGTCATTGTGGTAGAATGCAAGGCTTCAAGCTTGTGGGGTGTAGGGTTTTGGATGACTGATGTTAATGTCACTTAAGGGGGAACCACACACAGGTAAGTGCAAGTATAGTGTAGGTATTGGTGTATCAGGTATTGGTGATGAATGCTGGTATGGGTAGATTGGTATGGTAAGGTTAGTTAAGGATAAGGTTGGCATGGAGTGGGGAAAGTCTTAGAGTATCAGTATGAGTTGAGGTTAGAATTTAAGTACAAGTTAAGTAAGAGTTACATAGTTTAAGTGATACCTTAGAAGCTATATAGGAATTATATTTATACTAATAGCCTAGAGTAACAGGGTATAACCTAGTATGGTCCTAGTTAACCTAGTATTGACCTGTAAACCTCAGATTTGACCTAGAGGCCTTGCATTTAATTAGTTAAGCATGTTATTTTCCCTTAATTCAGTAGTTGACATTGATATTTCATAATTAGATCATTGTGATCCTACCTTGGACATCGATCCTCACACTTTGCTCAGGACCACAGGCGAGTACATTCTCTGACAGTTTTTGTTTTGTTGATTAATTCTATAATTCCAGTTGTATACTTGACTCTGACACTGTGGATACACGGGTTAGCACCCTAGATACCTGTCATGAGGAGTCGTGATTGGAATCCATCGTGCTAGCTGGGGATGGAGAGATATTAGCAGATTATGTGATCATACCCCACCTTACATGCATCATAACTTACCCCACACATCACGTCGGGTATAGCCTGACCATTTACATGCCTCATAGCCTGATATATATGATTAGCCTGACTATTGCTCGCATCATAGCTAACCAGATGGTTAGCCTGACCTCACATGTATCATAGCCAATCATATATATCAAGCCTGATCTCGTCCCAAGCCGATCACATAATAAACTGATATTTCAAACACTTAGCCAGATGTTTACCCTTATTTCCGATTTACTTGATCTAGCATCCACTTATATATTTATTCATTGCTAGATGTTCCATTGCTTATTTTATATTCTCTAGCACCCTATATTTCCAGTATTTATTTCATCTTGCATTCCTTACATTGTTTTATAGTTTTTGTCAACATAAATAAAACTGCTGTTTAGTGTTTCTGCTTCGCTCCAATCCTGATTGGATAACATTTTCAGAGGACTTGGTGGATTTCTGCCCTGCCCACTATAGCCCATGAGCAGAGGGAGATTTCATACCAGAAATCCCAGAGGAGTTAGCCATCTTAGAGGAGATTCTACCTACAGGCACTTAGAATGTCCTATTTTATGTATTATTGTACTAGACTGAGATTTGGGTTGTATTATTGTTGTGACTTTTGGTGGACATCTAGACTCTAGACTTATGATGAATTTATATTTGTGTTGACTCATGATAGAACTCTTTATCCTTATTTCTCATCATGCCATTTACTTTCAAATAGCCTTGTGATTGAGTATATTATAAATTGTGGATTCATGTATTATCGTTGTCCTCCTTATGGAGTTGAGACTATTGACATGATGAGTTATGTTTGAGACCTAGATAGTGTTCTACCGCCGATGCTGCGGCGTAGGCTGGACGTACCCACGACTCATGCCCAATTTCCGGGTGCGGGTCATGACACGTCCAAAATATAATATATATATATATATATATATATATATATATATATATATATATATATATATATATATATATATATATATATATATATACACAACATATTATGTATATACTAAATATATATACATATAATTACAACTAATACATACACATACCCACACACACATATATATATATACACATTCTCTACATAGCAATATACACCAATATACATAGTAACATATTTGTAACAACATACATACGTATATGTACATATAAATATATACACAATATAACATACATTATATAATTATAATATAACCATAATAAATAGCTATTTACATATACATATCTATACATGCTACCATATATAATTATATATACATATATAAGAATAGCTACATACAGTTTTTACACATATAATATATACGTAGATACATAGACACAATATTACATAAATATATATATACACCACATTATATATATATATATATATATATATATATATATATATATATATATATATATATATATATATAATTACACTCTCCAAGAACACAAGAAAATAGATCTACATATAATTTGCACAAACAAATGGAGAGTATCACACCGTATCCCACTAGATCTAGGATACGCATGTGATACGAGTCCACCACAAATCCAAACGTACCCAGAAGGACACAAACAAGTCATATATATTATTTATGAATAATACAAAGAGTCAATTATAAATCTACTCGTCCGTGTCAAAATCTGACATGTACAAAGTTCCGTGTCGGAGGAAAACCCCCCAAATCAACACGTATCCCCAAATTGATGGGATACGACCCACACGTACCCAATTGTGGACACAACACTAGCCCCAAACACACAAGCATATGCCAAATTGAGCTATAGGACTAATTGACACACACAACAAATGTCAATCTCGGAATTCTCCCAAAATTGACACAAAAAGTACCATAACTTTCACAATATGCCTCATATGAACACGAAACCAAATCCTATGGGTAGCCTATGTATATGGGTTGATTTCTCATGATTAAATATCATATTTAGAACCTAAATTAAGGGGAAAAACTGAATTTGTACGAAAAGGGAGATGGATTCCCAATGCAACCTCCAAATATGATAAAATTGGCCTCCAACTTGTAGATCCTTGCTCCTCTTTGTGATCCTTGCTTCCTCCTTCTAGATCCTTGGTGCACTAGACTCCAATGGTGATTTGGGAAGTAATTAGGATAAAATTTGGTAGATAAATGAAGTGGGAATGAAGGAATTTGGTTGAGGGAAATTCTAGATCTATTTTCCAAATGAAAAGAGGAGAGAGAATAATTTTTCCCCTCTCTATATAGGCCGGCCCTCCTTTCTCCTTCCTCAAGATACTATGAATTGTCCAATATACCCCTTGGGGCCTCTCATGAAAAAATAATTAAGGAGGGAAGCTTCTAGTCTAATGGTTTAATTAATTTAATCCATCTCCTAATCAATGAGCTTTCTAAATGGGCTAAATTTTATCAATTAATTCATGTTGGTCAATGAGTCTAAACTAAACTAGTTAGGTCCACTAACACAAGTCCAAAATAAATAATTAACATCTAACAATAATTAAATAATATAATATATAATTATTTATCATGTACAATATTTAATTAAATATAAAATTACTAAAATATTCTTTCCTAAAAAATGTGGTAGTAACACATGGTCACATAATCAATCCTCATATATGTCATACCATAGTACAGTCCACGCTAGATACGAATCTACTTTATTACTTAATAGTTCAAACTGAATTCACCCGAGCATGATACAACAATCAAGAAGTCCTAGTCATGCTTTGGTAGTTGACCCATATGCCATGCCCGTACTGGAGAATTAATATAATAAAATCATATGTCGGATAGTATAGGGGGCATTCTTGATACACAACTTGAAATATGCGATCACATAGCATATAGCAAGTTATGTCGCACCTCAGTGCACATTATAATATGGTCACACCTCAGTGCACCTTTTAACACATTTACATGTAGTACGCATTAATTATATCAGCACGGATATAAGAAATCGATTCAAATTATCAAACTTATAATTGGTCATATAAGCCTTATCACTTTGGGATACGTACCTCATGTTATGCACATAGCTGGTTAGTCACTATGACATAGTCAAATCTAGCACATGGTCATATTTAGCACAAGGTCGGGAACTAAGTACATTCTTCCTTAGTATCAATCACAAGCAATTTTTAAGGCCAACCACATAGAACAAAGAAACATTCCAAATAAAATAGCTAAGCCGCATGCACAACTTGGCGCATGAGACGGGTGTCGCATGGACTATCGGCCGCATGCTACCTCAAGCCTCATATGATCCTAGGACGCATGCTATCTTAGGACGCATATAATCCCAGGCCACATGCCCCTCCATGCGGTATGCTCCAGACAAAAGTCCACTCTTAGAACAAGTACCGAAGTGATGGGTCAGAGAAGTGACTGAAGTGATGGATGTGACAGGCCATAAAGTGTGTCAAGAAGAAAAGACAAAATCATAGAAAGATGTGCCAATGGTTCAGAGTCATGTGTCCAAGGGAAGGTGGTCGCATACTCTTCTTGCAACATAAGGATCATGTCACATATTGCTCTTTAAATTTAGTAAATTTCTCATTCGTCCAGCGTACAAAATACAAGAAGTTCTGTCACTTAGATCCATAATACTTTGTGTTATATTCATTCATGCAACCAACATGATGGACTCATGCTGGTTGGTTATGCGACAAAGAGTCCAGATCGAATAAGGATCAAGTCGTAGGAAGTCTCGGCCGCATAAGGTGCCGACATGATAGAAATTCGTCTTCTCCAGACAACAAGTTCAGCCATGGTAGAAAATCTCCAAAAATCAAAATTTTATTTTCTTCATAAAAACTTTATTTTAACTCCGAATAAAGTAAACCAAAAAATGCTCAAAAAAATTGTTCCATTAACCACAAAATCTATTTTTCTAAAATACCATATTTTAATAGATCAAAACCAAGAAAAAATTTTAGAACCCATGAAAACCCTAACTTTAAAACTCAGATCTACTCAAAACCATTCATCAAAACCAAAACTCCAAGAACTAAAACTAATGAGGACATCAAGGAGAATATTTTCCATCAAACACATTTTTATTACTATATATATATGCATAAATATGAAAATCTATGGCTTAACCACTTTGAGCAAGATGTACTTGCCATGCTGGACTAACAAACCACTTCCTAGAACCAAGTCTATGGCTAAGGCTTAGGGTTTCGGTTGAGAGCTCTTGAGGGAAGAAGGAAGAGGAAGGAAGAAGTAAAGGAAAGAAATAAAAAATAAAAGAAAGAAAGGAGAGAGAAATGACAGTGTATGTACACAAGAAGGAAAAATGGTATTCTAGTCATGACTAATCCTTATGCAAACCTAACCATCCAAAATAGGCTTAGTGGTTCCAAAAGTGAATCGGTCAGATATCCATCCTACATATGGTCCCTAACACTAATTTATGACAATTGTCAATGTGTGCACTACGGTCTCGGGTAGTCTCCCTCAATAAAAAAAATTATAATTAAATAAAATATAACATAATTATCAGGAACCAACATGTAAAATACAACATGAATATATCTATAGTAAAAAAATTTAATATTATAAATTCAATAATACCAAATCTGGGAACGGGTGTTGAGCTGATCTTGAAAAATTTCTCTACCCACCTTAGAGACATCTCTACCCACCTTAGAAAAATTTCTTCCTCAAAATTTGCTTAGGCTAGTTGAGCTGATCACCAAGCAAGAAAACTCATGATCCAATCCGGAACTCATGAACTAAGCAGAAAACTCAGGAATCACAACTTATGCAGTACAAGATCACATTAGGTACAACTAACTAAAAACCAAGCACATACGGGACATGCAGATAAATAGCCAACATCAATTATAAGTAAATGCACAAGAAATCCACACAATCAGAAAAAAAAGAAATAGAGGCATACAGATAAATGTCTCCTGAGTCAGTAAAAATAGAAACTCGTCCTCGCTTGCCTATGCTGACTCCCAAAAATAGACAGTAATCAAGTCTTGGGATAAGTCGGTACTAACGACCTAGTCAAGAACATGATTATGCCCAGGATGTACCTTCATAGTCGGGACATATGACATCCATCATGTATCACGAGATACCGAGGTAGATGATTGAGGCAAAAATTATCTTCACTCGCCGAATATACAGAACCAAAAGGATAAGACTAAAAGAAGATCAAAACTCACCCTCAATTTGACCGCCCTCGGCCAATAGCTACTCTAACACGCCAAACTCCACTTGCCCATGTCTCGATGCTACTAGAACTCTATCATGAGGATGTCTCTGCTGACCAAACTGATGTTGTCTCTGGTGAAACACATATGCTTGCTTCAACATCGGACGTTCGACTAACGGCCGTACTGCTAAAGCTGGCTCTTGATACAGAACTGCTTCTGGAGTTGGCAATACCGAGAATTATTGATATGGTCCTTCCTGTCTCTGTATATATGGACAAGTAGCTATCATGTGGTCTGAACTCCCATACCTCAAGCATCTTCCACTTATCATCCTGTACACATCCTGAGTGTGACCTCATTTGACACAATAGGTACATCCAACTGGATTCTTCGGGCGTTGTTGATGTTGTCTCGGTTGTTGTTGCCAAATTATCATTGTCTCATCTGATGCCACTGGCCCCCGTTGTCACTACCACATTCCAAAAACAGGAGTATTTTTGACTTTTTATAATATTTAATATTATTGGTAGTTATAATTTGGTAATTGCATGATAAGTATATTTAGTTTAAATAGTTATGATAGATGTGTAATTAAATATAATATTATATACAGCATTTATTTATTTGAGCTAGTAGACTTGACCTAGAAGCCCAGTAGATGAACACCTGTCCACATTATGGAATTCTGTATTTAATTGTTTTATCTAGAATTTATTGATTAGAGATTTTAATTAATTACCGTATTTTAAATTAATTATTGCGCATTGCCTTTGCTTCGATATTTGGAGCGCTACCTGACTTTTGTCTTCCAACAAATTTCACAATCTTGCCCTAGACATGTCAGCCTTCCATTCTGCTATTTTTGCAACTCATAATTATGCTCTCTGTACCTTATTTCTAGCCGCACAAAAATCGTCGTGGACGTTTATTTAATAAATTTCTATTTTTGTATCGTTGTGCGTTCCAATCGAAATTGGAGGCAATCTTGACCTATTTTTCGTACGACCCAAATTAGGGTAATATCATGTTCTGAGTCTACTTCATTATTGGTATTGATGACCTGACCTGATTTTGGCCCCATGTACTCCTAATTAATTTTAGAAGACAACTTGCATTTATTTCTAATTAAATTGAGGATACTATTTTAACCGATTCTAAAAATCCCAATTTAATTCCAGTGCCCTGCTAATTGAGCCCATACCGAACATACAGCGCCCCCTGACCCTACAAAATACCGGACACCGAATCGCCCGCCAAATTTTCGTCATTTCATGCGTCTGTGCAAATACCCAAATTTAAGGGGGCTAATTTGCAAATTTGTATTTTTTGTGTCAACACCCATTTGTTTAAACCAATGAGGAATCCCTAATATTTTAACTAAACCTCACCCCCATTCCTACATGAATTATTTTTCCCTCATGACAAATCTGGACCACTCATTCTATGGGCCAATCCTAACCCTTGATTTCACACACACCCTCCCCTATTTAATGTCATGTCACATCAAACCCTAATCCCTAAAACAAGCCCCCACATTCTCACAAGCCTCCAACGTAGGAGTTCTCCTTTCTTCTTCTCCTTCTTCCTTCTTCTTCTCTTTCCTTTCTTCTTCTTCTTCCTCTCTTATTCTCCTTTTTATTACTTTGTTTTTTTCAAATTGAAAGAAGAGGGGGGAAACCATCTCCACCACCCCACTGTGCCAAGCATCCCCCGGCGGCCCTCTTCTCCGGTCGACCCGCCGGAGGAGCCCTCCTCCATCTCCCTTGCGTCAGCCGACCCCGGAGCATCCTCCCCTCGCACCACCAACCGTGACCCCAACTCCCGCTGGATCACCACCACCTGCATCCTCCAAACCGACAACCTCTACTCCCACACTCCGGCTGCTCCTCCCCCATTCCTCCCTGTCGAACTCCTCCACCTCTACTCTTCCTCCCCTCGCCACCCGCGGTTCTTCTCCCCCTCCTGCCGTACTCCGGCGACCGAGCCCCCGACCTCCCCCTCCGAATCCGGCTGCATCCTCCCTCCGTTCGAGCCCCATCCCCGCTGCTGTGAGCTCCGGCCAGTGCCGAGCCGACCGACGGCTGCATCCCCTCCTCGGCTGTGCTATCATCCACCACCTCGACCACCGCCTGAAGTCCGGGCGGCCAGCCACCCCGACAGCCCCTGTGAGACTTCTTCCCCTTCTCTCCTTCTTTATATATATATAAATACGTATGTGTATACGTATATTTGTGTGTATGTGTATGCATATTATATGTGTACGTATCTACGCGTATGTGGGTATATGTGTACGTATATATATGTATGTATATATATATATATATATATATATATATATATATATATATATATATATATATATATATATATATAAATATATATATATATTGTATTCTCTCTATTTGTATATATATATATATATATATATACGTATTCAATGTACATGTATATTAAATTATCTGTATATATATAAATATATATATATATGTGTTAATGTATGTAATGATGTAGATACAAATATGTATTTTTGGTATATGTACAAACATATATAAATATGTATTTTGGCATAAATATGTATGGGTATATAAATATATAAACGTATTTTGGTATAAATATACATATATGTATATATATATATATATATATATATATATATATATATATATATATTTTGTATTGGTATATGTATGTACATATATATATATATATATGTTAATTGGTATATGTTTAATAAAAACATAATTTGGCATATAAATAAATGTAGCATAATAAATATATTTATATATTCCTTGTATACGTATAAAATATGGTATGCATTTTTCAGCTTATATATATATTATAATTCTATTATGAGTATACATTTATACATATTTTGTATATAATTTGGTATAACCATATATATATGTATTAATTTAATTATTGATAATATGATTAATTGGTGAATCTACTAGGTGATCCTAGGTGACCAGTATCATACCTAGAGTAGTCCCGAATTCAGTGTTTATAGACTGTGTGTTAGGGTAGCACCTGATACAAGTGATATTGTGATATGTTTATAGGACTGTTGCTTCGTCCAGGGGATATTCTGGAACAGGACATCAATAATTACCAGCTAAGGATCCAAGGCAAGTACATTCTCTGATAATTTCCAATTGTTGATAATTTCTATAAGTTCAATAATCTAGAAATATTACATCTGAATCCTTGACACTGTGCTACACGGACTAGTATAGCTTGGATCTGCAGTCATGAGATGTTACATTTATTATCGTTTGACATTGTACACGACATGTATATTAGACATCGTACATGATAGATTGGACTTGCTCGTGTATCGTGACGTGTCATGGTTGGATCCACAGTACTAGTTGGGGGCGAAGAAGTAGTTAGTAAGAAATGTGATCATACCCTTTATACAGTATAGAACAACGTAAGTGTTAATCATGCTCTTCACATATGATTAGCCAGGCCCTATAGCTATCGTACATGTTCCCAAGCCGATCACATTTCGAAACTACTATTTCAAACACTTAGAATAGATTACAGTTCCCTATTTTTAAATCATATACTACATCACCCGTATATGATACTGTACCATTATTCTTTTCATTTTTATACATGCACTGACTGTATCATATTGCCTATTGCCTGTCTCTTTATATTGCCTGTCTCTCTATTTTGTCATTACATTATTTCACTGTCTTCTCTCAGTATCTAGCATTATCTGTTTATTGCTTTATAGTCCTTATCAATTAAATGGAACTGTTATTTGAGATTTGTACTCTGCTCCTTCCTGACTGGAAACATTTTTCCAGACTATGCCTTAGAGGACCGGTGTCCGACACTTTATGGACCATATGTTGAGTAGCTGCAACTTGGGCTTGGCAGTTTAGTTGTGATTCCGGGAGGTCTAGCCGGAATCACTAATCTTCTAGTTAGTTCTTTTAGCAGACTATTTGGTACCGGATTTGTCTCCGGCATTTTTTTTGATGAGACTTGGATATTTGTTGAGTTAGATTATTACTTTTTGACTTGTGTTATATTTAATTTTTGTTCGATATCTTATCGTGCTGTAGTCCTGTGATTGAGTATGTGTTCATTTTATTTGTGTCATCCGTGCCTCCTTATGGAGATTGGATGCTTGTGTGAGATTGACTAGATAGTATCAAGACCTTGACAGCGTTCTACCGCCGATGCTGCGGCGTAGGCTGGACGTACCCACGTACTCGTGTCCTGTCACGACCCGCACCCGGAAAATCGGGCATGAGTCGTGGGTACGTCCAGCCTACGCCGTAGCATCGGCGGTAGAACGCTGTCTAGGTCAACTATCTAGATAATAATTTCACACAAAAAATCGGCCATGACCTCTCCAAAAGGAGGGCAACCATACAAACAATATAAATCTGTCAAGATCTCAACTCCAAACGGAGGAGCAAATATCACAATGATAATCACAATATACTCAATCACGAATCTAAGCACGATAAGATAACACAGAGATCTAACAACTATAAAGTCTAACCAACAACAACTACTACAACAACCACAACATCAATAATAATAATACAATAATATCCAAAATAATATACAAACAAGGTCTCAATCCAAAATCGGAGACAAATTCGGTGCTAAAAGCTAATAAAAACAACAACAGAGTCTCAGTGATCCCGGCTACCAACCCGGAAATTACCCCTAAGCTAGAGGGTCCCTGTCTGCACCATCGACAGGCTCAGGTCCATAAAACGTCGGACATCACTCCTCCGGATACTCTGAAAAATATGTCCAGTCAGGACTGGAGCAAGTACATCTCTAACAGCAGTTCCATTTAAATGATAAAAACTATAAAACAGTTATAGCAAGTAGCAAGAAGAATAAAGCAAGTATGAAACAAGGAAATATGTATAACTGGTGCATAAAGGTAAAGATGCATGGATATCAGAGCAAGATAGTAATAACTACAAGATACAGGAAATCTAAGCTAAGATCAAGTCCGTGCACAATAACGTGTAGTGAGTCCAGCATGAAAAATATGTAGTGAGTCAAGTCCAAAAACATGTAAGTGAGACAAGTCAAGAAATGCATGAGAGTCCAGACTATAAAGAATAAACTCAGTATCTTTGAAATACTTTTTTCGACATGTAAACGGCTAGGGGTAAGTACGGCTCACCGCGCACTGGGTGCGCGGCTGCTATCATTCCAGATTAGACCAGAGAGAGTGATTCCTGATGATGCCAGATAGGAATGTTTACATGTCTACTCGAGTATTTTCCCACCCAGACTAATACAAGTGAATCCAAGACCCGACACATAAATCAAGATAAGTCCAGCCTGAACATGAATGATGCCTGTAGGTGATGCCTGTAGGTGATGCCAGTAGTGATTCCAGAATAGAGGCCAAAAACATGAAATGTACGTGTCGCAAGTAAATGAATCCAAAAATACCAGTGAGTGTCCCGTGTTGTGCCAGAATAATCAGATGATACTATACTAGAAGTTGAATCATAATAATCATCAGATAATGAAAACTATCAGAGAATGTACTCGCTTGACGTCCTGAGCAACTAGCGATCCGAACTGGTGTCGCAAGGACCTAATGCGAAAAGCAAGGTTAAACAGGTTTCTAATGAGTTAAACAGACATAAAATAACTAAAAATAGGCTTCTAGGGTCATTCTAGGTCAAACGGGTCAAACCGGTGAAATCTGGGTCAAAAAGTCAACTCTGGGTCCAAAAAGTCAACTCTAGGTCAAAACTAGGTCAAAAGTTGACTTTGGCGGTCAACCGAGTCAACTACGGTCAAGTCTGGGTTAAACTAGGGTGCTCCTGAAATTCTAGGTCAAACTGAGGTCATTAAGCTAGAAAACTCACAAACTCGCCTCCTTGAGATACCGGGATACCCTCGGTATCCGATACCTCAACCTAGGCCACGTACCCCGCCTAAACCCACTAAAACCTATGCTAGCACGCGTAAATATATATACATAAGCATATAAAAATCACTCCAATACTATTCCTAGGCTATTGCTCAAAAATCCTGCTCGAAACCCAATACCTTGGTTATCTTAAGGTATTGAGATACCTTGGTATCTCAAGGTATTGAGATACCGCTCTCAAACCCCTCTAACTAGCTATCTAACTAAAGATTATATACCTAGTTATTAATCTAGGCTAGGTAATATAGATATCTACCATATTTATATATATCTAAGTATGTATCTACCTATATACATATGTATCCACACACATATACCCAAATACCCATTACCTTACCCATACACCTATATATATATATATATATATATATATATATATATATATATATATATATATATATATATAACTATAGGTATATAGATATCTATATCTTAGATAGATATATACATCTAAGTATCTAGCTATCTACTACCCATCTAACTATCCATCTACCTATCTAGGTAACTATCTAGCTACCTATCTAACTATATGTATTTATATATATACATATAGATATAGATATATATCTAATACCTATCTGGATATCTATATATCTTACTATCTACCTATTTATCTAGGTAACTATATATCTATCTATGTAACTATCTATCATACTATCTATTTATCTAACTATCTAATCTACCTAGTTATCTATCTATCTAACAATATATACATCTATCTAACTATCTATCCAACTTATCTAACTAATTATTTAACTATCTCTCTATGTATCTACTTATCTATCTATAATACTATCTATCATATATATCTATCAATTAATCTATCTACCCATCTATCCCTCTAATCTAGCTAGCTATCTATCCCTCGCTACTCGCCTCGCCAACGCGCTGCTGCTGCTCCCTGCATGTACTGCTACTGCTGCTGCTATGCTTCGCATTGCTGCTGCTACTGCTCTTTGCTGCTGCTGCTGCAGCTCCCTGCTGCTGCTGTGATGCTGCTGCAGTGCAGCAGCAGCTGCTGCTCGTTGCGGCTGTTGGTTGCCTCCCTCCTTCCATCACAAACACACACACACGCCTATATACATACATATATATATATATATCACTCTCTAAATATATATATATATACATATATATATCTATATATATATATATAACTAGATACATATATATACACACCTTTATCTCTATATACTAACACACACTAAAACACTCACATACACACACACACACATAAATATATATACCTAGCTACATATATATATATATATATATATATATATATATATATATATATATATACACTTAATTTATATATATATATATCTACACACACTCTCAACTATAAATATATACACACACATAAATATATATATGTATACATATACACACACAAGCACACTTACACATACATATATATATACACATAGACATATACACACACAAGTACATAGATCTAAATACACATATATATATATATATAAATACACATACATATAAATATATACACACACACATATATATATATATATATATATATAGACACATATACACTAACACAACACAACACACAACAACACACAAACCACACGCCCCACTCACGCCCAACGTCCCCGACACTCACCAACACCCTAAAATATATAAAATATAACTCAAAAACTCTAGCACACACTCTCCGATACTAACCCAATGCGCACACAAGCCCGAAATGAGGAAACTAAGTCAAAATGGTCGTTGGTCATTTCGACGAACACGTGGTGCGCGGCTCAGAAAACCTCCTGAAACGCACACCAAACGAACTCGGAATCGGCCCAAAATTTACCCACACGCTCTAAACGATGCCTAGATCCTAGAAAATGTGCTCTCGCGTCGATTCTAGGCCCGAGGCAGAAATGCGCACGCACTTAGAATCGGCGACGACGAAAAGCCCCAAATTCGCCCGAAACGCCCGTTTTTCCGCGACACGGCTTCCCGTGTCCGAACGGAGACACGCACTCACCCTCAAGACACCCGACAACGTCTACCTAGGTCCGTCTAACCTAGGGCATCACCCAAAATTGGGCTAAATTCGGATTCCATCCGAAATTGACACAAAACCTAGTGTTAAAGTCTCCAAACACTACCAAACTAGTTACAACTTCCTCCCACGGGTAGCCTAAGGGTCTAAGAAGGTTCTAAACTATTAATTACACTATATAAAAATAATTAGCAAGGGAAAAGTTAGGTTTTACCTCTTGGGAGTTGGAATCCCAAGGCCAAAGTCTCACAACCCCTAGAAATCACCTCCCTCAAGCTCCAAGCCACCAACTCTAGCTTCCACACTAGATCTAAGCTCCTCAAACCTAGGTTGGAGAAAATGCAAGGTTAGGGCTAGCATAAGGAAGAAGGAATGGAAGAAAGAAGAAGAAAAATGGAAGGAAGACTTACTTGGAGAAGGAAGGAAGAAGAAAGAAGAAGTGGAGAAGAAGAAGAATGAAGAAGAAGTGGAAAATGAAGAAGAATGAAGAAAGGGGGAGAGGGCTGCTGCTCTTTACTGTGTGGTCGGGAATGGGTAGGTAGGGGGGGCCGGCCACACATAAAAATGGGGGTTTACAAAGTTCCAAATTCCCAAAATGCCCCTACTCACTTGGTTTCGGGTTTCGGGTTCCAAAAGCACTCAAACTAGTTCCAAATCTCTCCAACTAACCTCCTAAAAATAAAATAAATATTCTAAACCCAAAAAAATAAGTCTCACAGGGGTGTGGGCTGGGTCGGACATGGGTCCACTAGGGGTTGACATGGGTCCAGGCTAGCCAAAATCCTTAAACAATCAATAAAAATATAGTACAATCATTAATTAAATATAAATACAATTAATTATAAAATAATGCACAATTAACTAAATTAAAATTTAAAAAAATACCCTTCTCTGGAAATGGGGTGGTGACATGCCCCAATTTCGGGTGCGGGTCGTGACACCCGTGGTGCCAAATCATGAATACGAATGTCGGGTGCTGATCCTCCACCTGTTTTTTGGGCATGAGACCTTTTTTGTCCTTTAGTCCTCGAAGCAAACCTCTGGGCTCATGTCTCCTGGCTTCTATCAACACGGCATCGAATGTCTGGTAGTCATGTCCTTCTACCAGTTACAGAATCTCGAGATAAAACCCTTGCTGGAATCTCATAGCCCTTTCTTGCTCTGTCATCACCATAGCTGGAGCAAACCTGCTCATGCTGCAGAACTCTGTTGCGTATCTATCCACTGTTCTATCGGATTGCCTGAGATCAATAAATCTCTGCTTCAGCTCATACTGTGCCACTACTCCGAAATACTTTGTCCTGAACCGGGTTCTGAAGTTGTCCCAATAGATAGGATGCTTCAAGCCGACTTCCTCTGTCGTTCACCAGTCACGAGCAAGATATGCTAGTTATAATTAGACTTGATTGACTTGCTCCTCTATTGGAACCTTAGCTGCCGCCATGATCATCCCAATGTCTTAAAGTCAAGAATCCATCATAATATCATTCTTTGTGCCTTCGAAATAGCTTGGGTTGAGTCTACAGAATCTGTATAAAGTCCCATAATCTTCTTCTTTACTCCCCTCTAGAGACATTTGCAGTCCTTCGTTTAATAAGACATTCTTCTCCTATATCGAAGCTGATGGTGCTGCTGTACTGCTATCAGATGATATTGTATAGCCATCATACCTCTGATAATTTCTAACAGTGATGGGGTATCAAGTGTTGATGGTGTTACTGGAACTGCCGGGTGTACCGAGATCTCTGGTAGATGTTGCCCACCCAATGGATCTACTCAAAGCTGATCTTGAGAAAGTACTTTCTCTTATTGGCACTCAATGGGATCTTGCTCTGCTAGCTATTCTACCATATTTGTTGCCCTAACAAGTGGGGAAGAGTTTCCCCTGAAAGAAAAGGACACTAACACATCAAATAACAGGACATGAAAGAATAAGGAAGAAAACTGTTGATAGATCAAGCTCGGTATCGAAAAAGACAAATTCGGGATATCAAAAGAAAGAGTTTTGATTGAGACTCCTAGAATAAGATACCCTATAAGTCTGAAAAGACAGACCAGCATGGGCCACCACTAAAACCTTATCAGGCCCCAGTACCGGAATACGGAGACGGACATGGCCAGATAAACCGGCTAATAGGTGAGATCGGCTAAAAGGCAAAAAGGTAATACAAAATGATACTCATAGAAGGAAAAAAGAAACCCACTCAAGTTTCTCGACGGACATCCTCTTAGTGTTTGCCATCTTTCAGATAAAGAACAGGATCCTCGGACTCTGCTACTAAACCTGGCCAAACAAACCAGCAGGTTCAGGCCTTGGTAGCAAGTACCACAAAGGAGCACAAGTGAATCAAGTAAAAACCAATAAAGTAGATAAAATAGGAATCCATGTCACAACTGCAAGTGTATGAACTTTTATCGAAACAGTAGGATACCTCTACAACCAAACAAGAAAAAGAGGTGTCGTACTACACCGAGATAGCGTATGACTCACCAATTATGAACACCCCGAAGATACAACACATAAGTATAAACCTGAACACACATGCCACAATATCAGCTAAGATATAAATATAATATATAGTTTTGGTACATGACTTATTGTGACACATTAGCACAATCCTATAACCAAACAAGGACAAGGATTGAACCGTCATACCATAATAGTCCATGTCCCTAGACTACCAGCACATACTCTTTGAAATCGGTCAATCAATCCAACCGCTTGTTATGTGCAGTCTGAGTTATCTCAAAACAGATACATAAAGAAATTATTAGATCGTGAGCTATTTAGTAGGGCTAACCGAGCCATAGTAATCGTATATCACATTGTATATTATGTACCGGTTCCTCGTAAGGCCACTGTGCTAGAATCACATAGAACGTATTGTACAATATAAGTATTCAGATATTGTTGTTCACTAGTGCGGACGTGACCAATATCTAAAGGGCTCAGCCTTGCACGTCTTAAAAATTGTCTGAGGTGGCTAATGTGCACGATTTCGAAATTTTATCTGTCACGCCCCAGTCCCAAAATATGGATACCATAATACACGTACGTTATAATATGAACGTTAACTCACATGTGGTATATAATTATCATAACTCACAGGGCATAACTAAATCTTATCCACAGAATCAAATAAAAATAAATAACCAATCTACTATATAACTGAATCTCAATATGAAGTATCAGAGAATGATAGTCGGGTGGAAACAAATCCACTGCCAAACTAGAATATAAAGAAAACCACATAAGAACATCTAATGAACAATGAGACTCGAAGAGAAGACCTCCTCGAAAGAGATAAGTAGCAAGTCCTGATCCGTGCTCCTGCGAATAGTCAAGATCGTCTACACCTGGAAAGAGACCAGGTCCTCAAAGGGACGTAACAAGATACATAGAAGCATACCAATTTGAATACAGTAAACATGCATAATAGGTAGAAAATATATAAGTACGCTGTACAAGACAATCTATATGAATGTATAATGAGGACAACTTTTCGACGTATGGGTATGGGTAGGCTACTCTATCTAATCTCACAACTCACACACAAGTCAGGGACATCATCAGCCGTCATACCGCGAGGGTAGCGACCATCGTGACACCATCAGCCGACATACCGCGAGGGTAGCGACCATCGGACACGACTACCATAGTGCATGCTAGTTACTACGGTTTACCAGAGTGGTTATAGCCCATACGCCTACTGATTGTCCTCCCCTCCCATGATACTATGTGTCAAGTGTGTGTCAACATATATATAGTATATAATTATGACTGAAAGAAAACACACATGCGATTAATATATAAAAATATAATAATCATGCAAAGTTCTATAAGCAATATGGCAAGGTATCTTGCCTAGTCTGAAAAATATGAAGTCCCAACTCAAGGCGTCGTCCGATCTACCCGTCACATAAAGTAAACAAGTTAGGTTACAAAAGTGGATGAATATGTTCCTCTATTTTAATCTATTTTAATTATGAATAAAGTAACCTAAATAGTATTTTTAATCTTATTATAATCTAATTTTATTGTTAAACCCTAATTTTGGTCCAAAGAAAGTCAACTTTACGAATTTGTGATCTGTAGCACACAAATCGAGGCAATCCATTGACCAAAAAGTCAACCGACTAAAATCCTTGATTTTTGTGTAGAATTCTATATATTTCAGTGCTATATGAACACCAAAATCAACGGTTTTATAAAATTATAAGTCGGGAAAGAGTTATGTCCACAAGGGCACACAGATGACAATTTTCGGTGGTTTCCTATTTACCTCTACGTTGCACAAATTTTACAGTAAATTAAAATTATATGTTAAATTCTGGAAACATTATTTTATGTAAGTTCATAATGTCAACTTTCTGTAACTTTAAACGGTTTGTAATTCCGAATTCGGGATCTCCCGAAATCTCAAAAATACGAAAACTCGTCTAATTTCGGACAACTGGCACTTTTAGAATTTTCTGAAAAAATAGGTTCATAAATTATTAAAATAATTTATATATTCAGAAAACTAACCTTGATATGGTTCTAATAAAAAACAGGAACGCGTTTGGAGTCCGAAGCTAGGAGATATCGTCTTTTTAAGCCGTCATAACTACTAGAAAATGAGGCTAAATTTATGACGAATTTTGACTATTTTTGTACGAAAAAGAGAGGAGTTTGGGGAAGAAAAATATAAAATTTGGTTTTATTCTATAAGTCTAATTGGTATTTATAATTGTGGAGACTACTTAATTGAATACGACTAGGATTTGCTAATTTGGATATGATTAGGATGAGTTTAAATAAGGATAGGATATGCATGAAGTTGCTTTCCTAGTAGGCTCAGGATTTGAATTAATTTAAAATAGTGTTTAAGTTTATCTAAATAATTTATAATCTTAAATAGAATTAAATATAATACAAATAATTTATATATAATCTTATTAATATCTATTAACACTAAATTAGTATCTATCTAATATTAAGACTATATATAATCAAATAAATCCTAAATAATTTCAAAACTCCAAATAAATTTCTTAAAAACCTAAATAAATTACAAAAAAAATATAATTAAATGTTTTAACGTAAAATAAATATTTGGTAGGAATAATATGCAAGTATGGTCTCATTGTAAATCATGGAAGTCCTACAAATTTATATTCACTATGTTTTAATTACCTAAAAATTCTAGAAAAATCTCCAAAAATCTAAAATAGCCTAAAACTGATTCTAAATAAATATTTACATAAGTAAATATACTAAGAAATTTATGTTCTAATTAACTAATAGAATATTCTAAAGTAATTCAATATTTAAAATAATCTATAATAAATATAATAATATAAAATACACACAAAATATCTATTTTGGGTGAGGGGATTTACAATCTACCCAACTTACAAAAAATTCGTCCTCAAAATTAAAAATAATGAATAATTTTTAAATCTTTCACATTCGTATCTAAGGCAAGTCAACCATAATCTTCTTAAAAATTTAAATGACAAACTCTATTCAAATCCGTCACAATCTCTTCAAAATTGAAATAACTACTATTTAAATCAAAATTTAACCTATCATAATTTCTTCTATATTTTTAAATAATTAACATCCAAATTTAATTCAAATCTATATGACATCAAAAAGATTTAAATAACCCACATCAAATTTTAAATCATAATTTTCAACTATAGTAATTGTTTTTTTCTAGATTTTAAATAATAAACAACTTTATTCAAATTGTATTCCTATTTTCAGCTTAAGAATTTTGTACTCTTCAAATTTTAAATTCAATTTCTATTATCAATATTTCAAATAGGTGATCCAACAATCAAAATTCAAATTATCAAATTATAAAAATTTTAATTCAATCCATCAATGTTCAAGTTTTGAGTTCTATATATTTTTTTATCCTCAAAATTTAAATTATTAATTTAATCTCGAATATTTAAAATTTAAATCATGTGCTCAAATTATAAATATTTGGTCCGCAATATCAAAATTTTAAAATTTATTCTATAAGGACATTCTTATCTTTAAAGTTAAATCATCATAATCTAAATCATTCTTCTAAAAATTCTTAAAATTAAAATGACTTAAATCTCTCAATCTAATCTTATAATCTAAAAAATTTTACCTCAAGTTGACAATGCAACTTCTACCCAACTTAGAATTTATCGATCTATTACATAGGCTATACATTTAAGGAAAACTTTCTCAAATTATTTAATCGTGTTATTTAATCCATAAAATATCTCACATGTTTTATGCCCTTAATTACGAAAAATAGTCACCAAGTAATGTGATTGGCCTATGAGGTATATATAGTACTATCCGTGTATCAAACTTATACTAAGCACGAGATTTCGTCTTTTCGAATTAGGGGTAGATGAAAAACGATAATAAAGAATTCAAGGAGGAGGCGATAGAATACAAGTACGGGGTTCAAGGAGATTAAAGAATTCAAAAAGAGAGTTGTCAGGGCAGTTGTGGATTGAAATCTTAGTTTGGTATATTCCTATTCATATGCTCATATCAGTATAGTTATATAACCGATAAAATATGCTCGGACATGCCTAAAGACAAGTATATTCGTCTAACATACTGAGTCAACTATATCTCAATCCATATAAAGTAGTCATGCAAAGAGCGAACCAAGTGCATTAAGGTTGATCAGACCGCAATACACTGATTCTGAATTAGACAATGTGTTAGTAGGCGTCCCCAATAAAATATATGTCATGAACAAGCTCGATAAAAGAATAAGCTTGCAAAACTAGGCTATAAAATAGCAGCATAAGCGGAGGTAGTCCAGAAAATATAAGTACGCTGGATTATGATGGAGGAAGGTACAAAATAATTTAAGTTCATAAAGAAGATAAGACTTGTCCGTTGTTGTGCCTCTACAGTTGCCATACTAACTTCTTATCTAAGTCTCTAGTCGACCACATGGGGGTATGGGCCTCTACAGTCTGGATAAACACTATCTTCTTATGCAAGCCTATAGTTGGTGACATTCAATTATACTTCATTAATGGGTCAAAAGGACTATATGATACTAGGTTATGAGGCATACTATCAAACTTACAAGAATTTAACTAATAGTGTTATTAAATAATAGAGCGTATATACCTAGTACCAGTCATCTTCCAACCCCTATCAAATACGAAAGAAAAGATAAGATTGACGTTGTAAAAGGATCAAGCAAGATGCAATCCTAGCAATCAAATAAGAATGAGAAATGAAATCAAAGGAGATGATTAAATCAGTGGATGAGATCCTATATTCCAATCATATGCACAGGCTTGCTCGGTACAGTAACGTAACCGAGATAATATGCTCTCGACCTGCATGGGCCACCATAAAAATATGTTATGCCCTAGTCCCAAAATACGTAGGACTTAGGAATACGTAAGCATGTCAGCCGTATGTATATGGCAACTCTAATATATGGATGTCATAATACACACGTACGCTGTAATATGAATGTTAACTCACATGTGGTATATAATTATCACAAGTCAGAGGAAATAACTAATCTCATCCAGGGAATCAAATAGAAATAAATAACCAATCTACTATATAACTAAATCTCAATATGAAGTATCAGAGAATGATAGTCGGGTGGAAACAAATCCACTGCCAAACTAGAATATAAAGGAAACCATATAAGAATATCTCATGAACAATGAGACTCGAAGAGAAGACCTCCTCGAAAGAGATAAGTAGCAAGTCCTGATCCGTGCTCCTGTGAATAGTCAAGATCGTCTACACCTAGAAAGGGACCAGGTCCTCAAAGGGAGGTAACAAGATACATAGAAGCATGCCAATTTGAATACAATAAACATGCATAATAGGTAAAAAATATATAAGTATGCTGTACAAGATAATCTATATGAATGCATAATAAGGACAACTTTTTGACGTATGGGCATGAGTAGGCTACTTTATCTAATCTTACAACTCACACACACGTCAGGGACATCATCAGCCGTCATACCGCGAGGGTAGTGACCATCGTGACACCATCAGCCGATATACCGCGAGGGTAGCGACCATGGGACACGACTACCATAGTGCATGCTAGTTACTACGGTTTACCAGAGTGGTTATAGCCCATACGCCTACTGATTGTCCTCCCATCCCATGATACTATGTGTCAAGTATGTGTCAACATATATATAGTATATAATTATGACTGAAAGAAAATACACATGCGATGAATATATAAAAATATAATAAGCATGCAAAGTACTGTAAGCAATATGGTAAGATATCTTGCCTGGTCGGAAAAAGAATAAAGTCCCAACTCAAGGCGTCGTCCGATCTACCTGTCACATAAATTAAACAAGTTAGGTTACAAAAGTGGGTAAATATGTTCCTCTATTTTAATCTATTTTAATTATGAATAAAATAATCTAAAATAGTATTTTAATCTTATTATAATCTGATTTTATTGTTAAAACCTAATTTTGGTCCAAAGAAAGTCAACTTTACGGATTTAAGATCTGTGGCACGCAAATCGAGGCAATCAGTTGATCAAAAAAGTCTACCAACTCAAATCCTTGATTTGTGTATAGAATTATATAGATTTCAGTGCTATACGAATACCATAATTGACAGTTTCATAAAATCACAAGTCGGTAAAGAGTTATGTCCACAAGGGCGCATAGATGATAATTTTCGGTGGTTTCCTATTTGCCTCTACGTTGCACAAATTTTACAATAAATTAAACTTACATGTTGAATACTGGAAATATTATTTTATTTAAGTTCATCATGTCAACTTTACGAAACTTTAAACGGTTAATAATTCTGAATTCGGAATCTTCTAAAATCTTGAAAATACAAAAACACCTCTGATTTCGGACAACTGACACTTTTATAATTTTCTGGAAAAATAGATTCATAAATTTTTAAAATAATTTATATATTCGGAAAACTAACCTTGATATAGTTCTAACAAAAAAAACAGGAACGCGTTTGGAGTCCAGAGCTAGGAGATATCGTCTTTTTAAGTCGTCATAACTACTAGAAAATGAGGCTGAATTTATGACGAATTTTGACTATTTTTGGACGAAAAAGAGGAGTTTGGGGAAGAAAAATATAAAATATGAGTTTATTCTATAATTCTAATAGATATTTATAATTGTGGAGACTACTTAATTGAATACGATTAGGATTTACTAATTTGGATATGATTAGGATGGGTTTAAATAAATATAGGATATGCATGAAGTTGCTTTCCTAGTAGGCTCAGAATTTGAATTAATTTAAAATATAGTTTAATTTTATCTTAATAATTTATAATCTTAAATAGAATTAAAGATAATACAAATAATTTATATATAATCTTATTAATATCTCTTAACACTAAATTAGTATCTATCTAATATTAAGACTATATATAACCAAATAAATCCTAAATAATTTCAAAACTCCAAATAATTTATAATTTTCTTAAAATTCTAAATAAATTACAAAAATATATAATTAAATATTTTAACCAAAATAAATATTTGATAGGAATAATATGCAAGTATGGTCTCATAGTAAATCATGGAAGTCCTACAAATTTATGTTCACTATGTTTTAATTACCTAAAAATTCTAAAAAAATATCCAAAAATCTAAAATAGCCTAAAAATGATTATAAATAAATATTTACATAAGTAAATATACTAAGAAATTTATTTTCTAATTGACTAATAGAATATTTTAAAGTAATTCAATATTTAAAATAATTTATAATAAATATAATAATATAAAATATACATAAAATATCTATTTTGGGTGAGGGGGTTTACATTATCACTCTTTATGCTCTACCAATTTTAGCTTCCTAGATTAACCCTATGGTTATGTTGGAAATCACATAGCGTAGTCATGATCAATCCTCCTATATGTTGTACCGTAGTACCGTCCACGCTAGATATGAATCCATTTTGTTACTTAACAGTTCAAACTGGATTCACCCGAGCGTGATGCAACAATCAACAAGTCCTAACAACTCTTTGGTAGTTGACCCCCATACCATATCCATGCTGGAGAATTAATATAATAATATCACATGTCGCGTAGTATATGGGGCATTTTCAAGGCATAACCCGAAATATGTGATCACATAGCACATAGCAAGTTATGTCGCACTTCAGTGCACATTATAATATGGTTGCACCTCAGTGCACCTTATAACACATGTACGCATAGCACGTAGTAATTGTATCAGTACAGATAAAAAAAAAGGTCAAATTACCAAACTTACAATTGGTCATATGAGCCTTATCATTTTGGGACACGTAGCTCATGTTGAACATAGCTGGTTAGTCACTTATGACATAGTCAATTCTAGCACATGGTCATGTTTAGGACAAGGTCGGAAACTAAGTCCATTCTTTCTTAGGATCAATCAGAAGCAATTGTCAAGACCAACTACATAGAATAAAGAAATATTCTAAATAAAATAGCTAAGCCGCATGCACAACTTGGCGCATGAAAGGGGTACCGCATGGACTGTCGGCCGTGTGCTAACTCAGGTCGCATACTCCTCCAAGTCGCATGCTACCTTAGGCCGCATATTATCCTAGGCCACATATTATCCTAGGCCGTATGCTGCTCCAAGCCGCATGCTCCAAAAAAATTCCACTCTTGGAACAAGTGCCAGAGTGATGTGTTAGAGAAGTGACTGAAGTGATGGATGTGACAGGCCATAAAGTGTGTCAGGAAGAAAAGACAACCATAAAAAGATGTGCAAACGGTTCATAGTCAAACATCCAAGGAAAGGTGGCCGCATACTCTGCTTGCCACATAAGTATCATGATGCATATTCCTGTTTGGATTTAGCGAATTTCTCATTCGTCCAGCAAACAAAACAAAAAGATTTCTGTCAGTTAGCTCCATAACACTTTGTGTTATATTCAGTCATGCATCCAACAAGATGGACATATGCTGGTTGGTTATGTGACAAAGAGTCCAGGCCAAATAAGGATCATGCCACATAGAAGTCTTGGCCACATAAGGTGTCGTCCGGATAAAAACTTTGTCTTCTCCAAACAGCAAGTCAAGTTTAGCCATGGCAGAAAATCTCCCAAAACCAAAAAATTATTTTCTTCAAAAAAACTTTATTTTAACTCCGAATCAAGTGAATCAAAAAATGCTCTAAATAAAGTGTTCTATCAAACACAAAAACTATTTTTCTAAAATACCATGTTTTAATAGATCAAAACAAGAAAAACTTTTGGAACCTATAAAAATACTAACTTTAAAACTCAGATCTACTCAAAACCATTCATCAAAATCAAAATTTCCAAGAATTAAAACTAATGAGGACATCAAGAAGAACATTTTCCATCAAACACATTTTTATTACTATATATATGCAAAAATATGAAAATCTATGGCTTTACCACTTTGAACAAGATGTACTTGCCTTGGTGGACTAAGAAACATCTTCCTATAACCAAGTCTAGGGCTAGGGCTTAGGGTTTTGGTTGGGAGCCCTTGAGAAAAGAAGGAAAAGGAAGAAATAAGTAAAGGAAAGAAATAAAAAATGAAAGAGAGGAGAGAGAAAGAGGAGTATATATACACAAGAGAGAAAAAGGGTATTCTAGTCATAACTAATCTGCATGCAATTCTAACTATCCAAAATAGGCTTAGTGGTTCCAAAAGTGAACCGGTCAGATATCCATTCTACATACGGGCCCTAGCACTGGTTTATGACAATTGCCAATGTGTGCCCTACTAGTCTCGGGTAGTCTCCCTCAATAAAAAAAATTATAATTTAATAAAATATAACATAATTAACAGGAATTAACATGTAAAATACAACATGAATACATTTATAGAAAAAATTAAATATCACAAATTCAAGAATACCAAATCTGGAAACGGGTGTGATACGACATCACGTCCCGATGAGGAAGATTGTCCAGCGGGAGTGCTGCAACATGGTGATTCATGTCTAGCGGAGATGATTAAGCTTGCGGAAGATTGGGACGTGACTAATTGGTATCAGAGCATCCAGTTCATTTCCTCGAACTTTTTTCCTTTGCTCCATCACAAACTCAAAATAGCTTCCGCGTGTCGTTTGGCTATTGGCTCTACTCGGTACCGCATTGGATATTTTATACAATAAGTCTATATATTTATTGGTTGTGGGTGCATGTTGTTCTTCGTTGCGTTGACTTTCGTTGAATTTTGATAGATCGTATAGTATCGTTTAGCATTGTTGCATTCGTGCAGCAAGTTTTGTGGCATTGTTGCATTTATTCAGCAAGTTGAGAGGTATCGTTGCATTGGTTTGGATTCTCGTTCGAAAAGATTTTGGTTGCATCAGTGGAGCAGTTAATTTTCAGATAAGATCGGTTATGTAGCATGCTGTGAGTAGAAACAACAGATGAGAATGGAACGTTGCATGAGTTGCTCGTGTAGCAAATATATTGGACGGAGTTTGAGTTTTGGCTGAAAATATTAGAGAGAGTGTTGCACGAGTTGCTCATATGGAGAATGTGTAGAACAGTTGGATATTGGCTTGGATTACTTAGAAGAGATCGTTTCACAAGTTGCTCGTGTAGCAAAAGTGTCAGACGGTTTAAAAAATAGTGGAATTAGCCATAATGGAACTTGGCGCTAGTTGCATCGAACGAGATCGATAGACGAGTTGGATGGTTCATGTGTTGGCTGAGTTTCGTGTCAGACTTTGAGTTGTGAATGGTAGGATCACGCAAAATGGATAGCTTGAACGGATCTTGGATCAAGAAAAAGAAGTATGATATGAGTAGTGACTTGAATCTGAGTGTATGGTATACCCCTTAGTAATCATGGCATTGGAATATTTTGGATAGACATCAATAGAATTGTCATGATTGATGCGAATAATAGAAATGGAAGTTGGTTTGTGCGAATCGGCTGAGTTATGTTTCAGAAACTTGGAGAAAATGAATGTTGAGTTGTGGTCGACAAGATCACCACGGGATAATTGGTTCGGAATAGACGTTCGTCGACATAGAGTAAATCTAGCCCGAGAGCAACTCTATTTCTAAGTGGTATATGCGTGCTATAAAGTGGTGCGAAAGTTAAAAATGTTCAGAACAAGATAAGCGATAAGTTTGCTCGCAATAGATGGACTAGTAACGGATTGTGTCAGGAATTAGTGCAACGGAGTTTGACTCAGGTATTCTTCGATGCGTTTGATTTGAGTGATCAAGAAAAAACTTGTGTAAATAAAAGTATCGTTGGATGAGAATGGAACAAGAATGAAACGAGTATTTGGAATTTGAAGGAGTGATGCGGACTAAGTATTAGAAACAAGATGAGATCGATTACACAAAAAGTTGAATATCAAAATTATGCTTGCACGATTTAGAAGTTCTTTGGAGCATTCATTGATGCAAAGAGAGAGTTGGACATAAGGAACAAACAGTTGGAGCACACATGCACGAGCGATGGATGTGGTGAAGAGTAACAAGCATGGACTTGGGATTTTGGCAAGGCAAGGGAGCAGTTGGTTAAGTAGCGGGACATGATTTGGTTTTAGAGGAATAATATGATGGAGTCGCATGAACTTGAAGGATTTCAGATATTGTCACTCGAGGAGTTTGACTCAGAGTTTACCGGAAGCAATGTTTACAAAATGTTACAATGATGGTGGATGGATTCTCTGGAAGATGTGAACGGGCATGAGGCAAGACTAGTTATTGTAAAGTCAGATTAAAAGTTAACACTTACAGTACTAAGACGGATCAAGGCAATGCGTGAAGGCGATATGGTATTGAGATTGTGTTGGAACTTGTACACGAGCCATCAAGAGCGTGTAGACGAATCAAAATACGAAGAAATTAATACGGTTCTAAGGAAGTGGAACGAGAACAAGGATTGTGGCAGATGAAATTTTGAAGATAGCTAAACGAAAGAGCAACATTGAAGCAAATCACTATGCCGCTTGAGTAAGTTGTATGTACAGTGTGAAGCATGGCATACGGATAAGAAACATAGCAAGCATATGGTTTCAGAAATCTTTGCAAGTGGTATTGCGAGAAGTCGAACAAGGCAATTTAAAATTTTGATTGATTCAGGACAAAACATCAGAGTGATGGAAGACAATTTTAACGAGTGCAGTTCCATGATTTATGGCTTGGATAGATAGTAAGACTCTAGGTGGTTATGTGACATTTGGTTGACAGATCGTCAGAGGTAGTACATGAAGTGCTCGAATTTAGAAGTTCATTCGGATTGGATGGTTGGGTAATGGTTCAGATTTGTAGAGGAGATATAGCATGATTCGTAGTAACTGTCTATCATGATAAGTTACAATTATCGAGCAAAGCTTCAGGACAATTGACCCTAGAGACTTGACCTCCAAATCAAAATAAATATTTTTGACCCATAGAACGACCCTTGCGGCAGCGCATTTGGGAATGCGTCGAGGGTGGCTGTAGGTGGTGTATGTTGAAGATATGCCTAAGTGACTGACTGTTGGATTTAAGAGATCCTTGGGATAGCCTTCAGCTGAAAATATAGCCAGAAGATCAAAGTGATGGTAAAAATGGCCCAAGTCAACTGATTAGATTCGGAGTCGCAGATTTTTGAATATGGCATCATCTCTGACTCATCGTACCCCAGAAGGGAATATCATTCATATGAATTGAAGACTGTGTAACTAGCTTCAAGAAGTTAAAGCTGCGGCTCATTCAGATCAAATTATTTCACTATCGGATGGGATAAATGTGCCTCAAATATATAAGATAAAATCAGACTTAGTTTGGAATGCGTGCTCATACAGAGGGAGAATGTGATATCATGTGCTTCGAGACAATGGAAGCAGCATGAAGAACTATTCCATGCGCGACCTAGGAATAATGGCGAGTGTGTTCGTGTTGAAATTGTGGCGACATAGCCCTATGGCGTGGGGGCAAAATCTTCGTGGATCACATGAACCTCAATATAGATGTTCACCCAGGGAGATATTAATATTGAAGCATAGGTGTTAGGCCGAGCTGATCTAAGAGCATAGTGCGATGTTTGGGTAAGTCGCCTAGCTGGGATAGTACCAGTTGTGATGATCGTTCAGAGCATAAGATAATAGTTGGAGATGGTGCATACGAAACATGGTACGATGGGAGTCATGCTAGAGTTTGGTTGGTTGAGCTTGGACGGTGCTAGTAAGAATTTAGAAATAGTTGGATGATAGGGCCTTGTAGAATAGTCATTATGCTTAGGATGCGCAAGGACTTGGAGCATGTGTTGGATCTTGCTAGAGAATGGGTTAAGTCAGGACACAAAGTGATTTGAGTCAGGTGGAGATTTCTTCATAGGATAATCGTCGTATTTGAGAATAGCGCTTATGAGAATGTGTTATGGATGATCGTCAGGATCCAATATTTTAGATTCTCCTCAGCCTATGGATATGAAAAAGGCAGATTACTTACAATGGATAACGAAGAAGGATTTACTGGTGAGTTGTTACCGGTCTTATATCAGGGAAGACAAATACGACCAATTCAATTCGATCGCTTGAAAGGATTACAAGAGATGCCCATGCCCAGGAAGGACCAATTAAAATGAAAGATTCTCGTGGATCAATTGAACTCCTTACCATAAAAAAAATAGAGGACATAGCCCTAGGTTCATTTGAGAGTAAAGCGATGACTGTCTGGGATAAGATACCTTTGTACCTTGTCCAAATTTGCTATCGCTAAGCTCAACTAAAATGCATGTATTTCAGGGATGCCTTAAATATGTGTATGATCCAAACTAAGCATTATATTGAATTTGATTTGAGCTGCAAGGAGGATGTGGGAATATGGAATTTTTGCCATTATTCTACACAAAGCGAGATGTTGAGTCTGTATCATGGGAATATGAGTTGCATGGAGTAGAGTTATGAAATAGTCAAGTGGCATATGAGAAAGAAATGGATACTGGTTTTGTTCGAGGATAAACTTTATTCTAAGTGGTATATTATGTAACGCCCCACAACCGCACGATGCATTACGCTGAGTCGTATTAAACGAGACAATAGTTGGTTATATTTTGATTGTTGGATTTGGGAGCAAGTATTAATTTAAGTTGGTTTCATGTGCAGATCACATATGGAGTTCGATGGGGTCAGGTATTCATTCAGAGCAATACTGAGATAGCGAGATTTGAGCGATAATGTCATCTTTCTTAGTCCGATCAGTTGAATAATTTGGAGATCAAGGCCTGCTCGCACAGTCATACTAATTAAGTAGATCATATTTTATATCGTACCACAGATTGGAGGGATCGACCGTATCGACAAGGCAAAGTGCTTAACGGATTCAGACTTGATGAATGGGTTATGTTCTTCTCCTCTACTCCTTTATACCTAATAATTTGGAACACATGTAATGGTTTGAATACTTGGACTAGAACATTGGAATCACTGTACTATGGCGTACATAGAGTGTGCATTATTTTGTTGGATAGAATTTGTGGCTTGAGTTGGTCTTGCGTTGGGCTGTTGGGGATTTGAGTGGATTATCTTGGTTAGAGAAGCAAAATGTCTTATCGGACGAGCGAGCGAGCGAGCGAGCGAGCATGCATCCATGCATGAGTATCAAGTTGGATGCTTTGTCAAGCAAAGCGTACAGTTATGGTTCAAAATCGGACAAATATATAGGAGAGGGCATTGTGCCACTGTTGGAGCATTGTGCCACAGTTGCGGCACTGTGCCACAGTTGGGGCATTATGCCACAGAGCTTTCTAAGCAAGGGGTCTTGCACCAATCGAAGCACTGAGTCGAGGAGCGGCATGGAGCCTAATGGAGATAACTTGAGATGGTTCCTTGGGCTATGGATGGAGAATGATTATGTTGATTGGATGGATCGAGGCGAGTCTCGTTTGGTGTGGCGAGAAGGCTCGATTCTCTCCTCATATATATAGTTAGAGTTTGTATTAGTCACGGACAACCTGTTGCACACAGGGTTTAATTTCCTCGAACGGGATATGAATTGGGGCACTGTGACCGTTCGGCCATAGAGAAAATAAATAGTAACGTACTTTGGGCATGGTACTTATAGTTTGAGACGACCAGGCGGGCTAACTACTTAGCGCTGGATCGGGTCGAATTACAGTTGGATTAGTCCTTTTTGACTTGGCTAGTGACTTCATATAGATAAGAGTTGGTTCAGTTTGAGCTTGTGCATTTGTGTAGGCGGCGATGCCACCTTGCCTAGGGCAATAGTGTGTGCATCGATGATTGGATTTAGCAAGGCTTGTGCTTTGATTCAATAGATTCGAGGCTTGGAGTGCGATATGGTTTGATGGGTTCACGCTTGCTTCAGGTTTGAGTAGAACGGTTTGCATGCTTACTTTTATTTGAGTATATATATAGATTCTAGTATATTTGCTTGAGTTAAATGCTTGCATGATTAACCCACTTTATATGTTTTCCTTAACATGACATACCTCTGTCGTAAAATAAATCTTGGATTCAAGTAGAAAGATCACCATATAATTGTTTGTATTCACTATCTATTTAGTGACGGTTTAGATGAGTGAGTTACCTCGCTCATTAGTACGGCTGTGTACTGACCCACGTTTGTGGGTATTATTTTCAGGTACGCAGGTGTAGTGGCTGAGCTTGGATATACAAGATATGATGTATGGAACGGTAAGTACCTTTGT
Source organism: Iris macrosiphon (assembly GCA_036927795.1). Classification (NCBI taxonomy): domain Eukaryota; kingdom Viridiplantae; phylum Streptophyta; class Magnoliopsida; order Asparagales; family Iridaceae; genus Iris; species Iris macrosiphon. Next base: position 106,906,101 of record JAYESA010000009.1, on the reverse strand, counting down.
GGGCAAGAGAAAGAGCAAGAGTATTGTATCGCCTTTATAGCATTTTTATTTGAACCCTTCGAGAGCTTCGCTGTGAATATTCTGATGTATGCTTGGCACATAATACTTGACTTTCACTGCAACTTGGTCGTTTTAATGATAACTATAACGTTTAACGTCATCACCTTGTGCGACTACAACTCCAGGCTAGTACGACATTACGTCCTGATGAGAACGATTGTCCTGTAGGAGCGCTGCAACATGGTAATTCACGTTCAGCGGGGATGATCGAGCTTGTGGGAGATTGGGGCATGGCAAATTGTCCCCCCTTATTGGCTCAAATCCCAACCATCTCTTCTTTCATGGGCTGTCCGCCTAAACCATCCAATAGGGAAGGGACATGTCAACGTGAACAGAACCGTGATCCCCTCATCTGGTTCATAAAGCAGTCTTCCCCTAATAAGGCAAGTACTCACTAGGGTGGGTGGCTTCGGTGAACTCGTCTCTGCTTGCATTCACACTTAATAAAATGGACCTTATATGCTAATCGCTAGGCAAGAACTTGATGCATGCTAAAAAAGATATGAACTCACTTAGCTAAGGGAATAATCCCACTCCTTATCGGTTTGTATAGAACATGGAATAAAACTTGGAACTAGAGTTGCTTCCTCGTATTGCACCTTTAGACTTGTGCTAGTAGAACTGGTTATATTTTTAAGTAGATAATTTGACATGTTCGTTATAGTACTTAACTTTCATACTATTGTAATGCTAGTCATATAGAACATGGTACTGTTTTGGAGCACTTCATGAATTATGGTTCACTCAGTTGAGACAGGAAGACTATCAAATAGTCATTCCAAGTCAGAGATAGAAAAATAAAAAGTTTTGGAACCGTTAGGTCGCCAAGGTAGTTCCTGGACTGGGAGCTACATAAAGATGTAAGGTTTGAGAAGAGATGGCTCTGGAAGCATAGTACATTTAGTAAAGAAATGGTCCGGGGAGCATAGTAAGTTGAGAAAGAGAGTACATCATGCATGTCACGAAAAACTTGTGCGGACGGTTTAGATTAGTTCTCGAAGGATCACTGGGGCATTGGGATCGTGTCACCTTAGGAGAACTATATTCTAGTCTAAGGATTCGAGAAATTATACCGGGCTCGTTATCCGACTGTAGGTATCACCGTCTAAAATAGCTAGCATAGTCGTGCTAGCAGAGTACTAGAAGTAAGAGATTCGGGATACTTGCAGCGGAGTTTGCTAGTCATGACTGCAGGAATCACCGTCTAAACTAGGCTACAACCCAAGATGGCTTGTGGTGCTAGTGACTCTTCATATAGATTAAGTCGGCAAGCTAGCGGCAATTCGTGTGCAGATCGTTATGTGATCAAGAATAGGATGCACTTCCCTCAATACGTAGTTGGGTATAACACATCTTCTGTAGAGATACGTTTAGAATACACCGAGTTTATATATATGCTCGTCGTTTTATTTCATATATTGGATATCATTATTGTATCTTTAGACAGAGAAGGACGAATGGTAAGTGAGCGTAAGGTAAACTATGTTACTTATTGTGCGACACTTATGTATGCATATGACACGAGTACTTTATATTTGCTATATGCCATGAAACAGATCCTATGGCAAGATTAGAAAGATAACATAATAAGTTGGTGCACAAAAATGATGGACATGTTGGTTTTGTTGAGTGGATGAGAGGCCTCCCACTAGTGCATTCTATCTACTAATACCCCCACTAGAATGTCTGCAGGGTGCGGGGAGCTGCTCGTTCGATGCAAAGTTCGCTTAGCACACCGAGGCATTGGAGCATATTTGGCGCCTTGAAGCATGGCAGCTGGACCTGAAGCTCGTGTATACGACACATAATATATGGGACATCATCTATTATATATATATATATATATATATATATATATATATATATAGAGAGAGAGAGAGAGAGAGAGAGAGCTTAAGCGATTGTATTCTCGGCTTCGAGCCTTTATAACTTATATTTTATACCAATAAAGAGAATTGTTCTTTACATACTTGTGTTGATTCAATTTTTCTGATTAGGAACCTTCTGTGCGACTCTGTAACTTAGCATTTCAGTCGACCTTTTGGTCCTTGTCTTGTGCAAGCAGAACTTAGGCTCGTACAATATCACGTCTAGCGAGGACTTTTGGTTCTGTGGAACCGGGGCATAATATTTTGGTATAAGAGCACGATTTTATGTTCTTGGCCCACTTATCGTTTCTCTTTAGCTTCGAGTTATCCTTGTGATCGATGTCATTGACTCTCTCTCTCGTTGTTCCACGGGATATTCCATACAATAAGTTTAGATATTTTATGGATCTCATGCGGGTATTTGTTTGACCAGGAATAGCTATGCGAAAGTCTTTGTTGGCTGATGTATGTTGGGCATTACATATTTTGACTTGTGTTGGTGTTAGCAAGTTGAGTGCGGGATCAGAGTATTTTTGAACTAGGATAAGTTAGACTCGGTTCATTGATGTTGGACGGTTATCGAAAGAAGTGCTGCCGTGAGACTAGGATTATTAATGCGAACGTATGGAACATTCTTGGATTTTGAAGAAATAATTAAGTTGGATGTTCAAGTTGACGATGTGAATTCGATTTTAAGGATTTTCCAAATATCTTGAACCCTGAGTGGTGTATGGGGTAACCTTAGACATGTTTGATGGATCAAGGATTTTGGGATATCGATGAGTTTATTAGTAAGAAACACAAAAATGGAAAGCCTTGGATAGAATTTTACCTGGTTCGTCATTATTCTAAACATCTAATATGAGATTGTTTCATATGACGTAGATAAGTTATGCAAGATTGAGATGATATCAAATAAAGATTCAGAATGGACAACTTAGTCGAGGAAAACAATATGAATAATATATGGAAGTATGGTGAAATTGAGCGTAATTGAGTTTGAATAGAGAAAGAAAGAATCGATAGTGCGATTGGACGGTAGCGCTATTGGAAGATAGAGATTTGGAAGTTTGATTTGAAGAATACGAAGATGACTCTGAGGATTGAGAATTTGAATCGGTTGAGGACTTGAGGATAGGAGATAGCTGGTCAAATTTTTGGACTTGGTTAAGTTGATACGATATCGATATTTGGAAGACAGTGCAGATTGATGCATATGAAAGAATCAAGTTGTTCGATAATCTGAGATAAAAGATAATGGATTTGATCTTGAAGTTTGGATGAGTCGATCTTGAAGCTAGTTCGGGAGATAGTTGGGACGAAAACAAATTTGAATTTTCAAATGGATGTTCTTCTTGGTTATACAAATACTTGATGTCGATGAAGTGTATCGAACATAGATAGATATTGGCTCGAGGATATTCAAGTTGGATGAACGACGAGTAGATTATCGATTTGATCTTTGAACCTGGCTGACTTAAGGGATGTTAGATTATGGGCAATGTATTTATCGAACGATAATGATGAAGTTTCAAACGACTTGTTCGAAGGGACCACAAGTATTAAATGAATGGATATAAGTTTGACACGGCTTGGTGAATGTTAGAACTTTGAGGATTGATCTTTCATTCGAGGAATGAGATTAAGGATGATCTAAAATTTTGAGGAGATAAATGTTTAACAATAAAATGTTCGATGATTTTGAGGTTGCACAGACTTATGGTTTGAGGATACAAGTGAATCAAACACTACACCAAAAAGGGTAATTTAAAACATTTAGCATTTCAGGACTTGGAATTGTGTATAAGCGTTCCTAGATCTTGGAACAAGTAAACCATTCCAAAGTTCTAAATTGTCCCTATAATTAATTTACTTAAATTTGATTTTTTTTTAATTTTTGGAATAGTCCATAAATGTTATTATTTACTTTTACTCGAACATTTACTGACGTGATTGATAACAAAAGCATTCCATCTCTCTTTTTTTGTTCTCTTTAAAAAAAAACCCTCTCTATTGCTTGCCTAGCCCGCGCACCCCTCCTGGCGCCACTCTCTTCCGCTCTCGCCCTTGTCGGTCTCTTTCCCCTCCAAATATTCCCTAAATTCTCCTCTTCTCCTCCTGCTATAGCAAATCAGGGCGAGTCTGTGTCCATCGATATGTAAGCAAACCTTAACCCTAATCCTAAATATTCGATCTTGATTTGATTTGGTTCAGATCTTCGATTTGGAAGGAAGGGAAAGAAGGACTTCAGCACTGTGATCCTCGATAGAAATCTGGTGCAGAACCAGTTGTTCATCGATGAGACTGTCAACGACGATAGCTTGGTGATGCCGATGAACCTTGACACCATGGAGAAGCTTTATCTCTTTCTTGGGGACATCATCCTCTTGAAGGTGAGCGTGGTGATCTGTTTATGTGTTGGAATAGACAAGTCTTTTAGGAGGAGAAACTTTATTATTTTTACAAGTGTTGTGGGAATCTATTTGTTTTGATTTAGTCAGAGATATAGTCTATGTAATGTTTATTCATAAGTTTGGTTAATTTTTGTTAATTTTTGGTTAAATCATGCCCCTTTTGGATACAACGTCCTCTAGTTATGGTTAGATCTATCGGTGGGTTGGAAGAGCTAGGATTTTGATTCGGGAAGGATAATTTAGGGTCAATGGAGGAAAATTAGGGTTTTACAACTGCTGTGAAGATCTTCTTATTTTGATGTAGTCAGAGATCTACTTTATATTTGTTGTTTTGAAAAAATATGGATAGTGTGTTCCACTTTAAGATGACTAATCTTCTAGTTGCAACCCTTAAATATTTAAGATATATGCACTAGAGTGATTTTTTTTATTTTCTCATTAAAGGGTGCTCATGCAATGTTATTTTTACCAGGGCAAGAAAAGGAAGGACACTATCTGCATTGCACTTGTTGATGACACCTGCAAGGAACCAAAGATCAGGATGAACAAGGTTGTCTGATCAAATCAGCGAGTGGGGCTTGGGGATGTTGTTTCAGTGAATGAATGCCAGGATGTCAAGTACGATAAACGTTTGCATATACTACATGTGGATGATACAGTTGAAGATGTTACTTGGAACTTGTTTGATGCATATTTGAATCTTAACTTTGCTCTTACTAATTCTTTTTAACGATGTACTTTCCTTTTCAATGTTCCTATTGCTATAGCCAGTGATGAAGCAGCTTTTTGTAGGGGGAGGGGTGGGGATGGAATTAAAATATTTTATGAGGATGAGTTGTAGGGTAATTTTATATCTTGACAAAAACATAATTTTTTATGTTTCTTTCTCTCTTTAGTCTAAACGAGGGTGGAGATTTCATAAGTCTTAGTATGATGAATTGATTATCGCTTCCTATTCCTTGATAGAGTTGGGTTGATATCAAACATAGTCAATTTGAGCTCGTTATGTTAAAGGTCTTTTTGTTTATGGACTTAAATTATTACTCTAGCTTGAGATTATTTAGCTGAGCGCAAGCTAAAACTCATAACATACACATGTAATAGTAGTTAATATTATATATATGGAGTTCTTGTTTTGAAGTTGGTATTTAGTTAAGGTTCGTGGAGATCTGTGTTCATTGGATTCTCAATACAACTTGGTTTTAAAATTTAAAGGTTTTGAGGATGTTTGTTATAGTCACTTTGATGCTTTCTAAGCATTGTATAATTCAAAGTTGGGCTATTTTTTATAACTCATGCTTCAAGTAGCTGATTGGGGGAAGCTAGTATTTTCTTTGAGGCATTTAGCGGTTAGTTAGCTTCATTTGAATCATATTTGATGATGTTGATTTTTTTTCATATGGATTGGGTTTTATGCATACAAATTTTCTTCTTTTCCTTCCAAATTTGGTTCTTATGTTTTCAAGCAACATCTTTAGCAAGGAAGATCAAATTTACTAAAATAGAGGGGTTTGAAATACATGGGGACAGTAAATGAATAAAGTTTGGGTAAAAAGGTATGTGTTGCCATATTTTTATTATTTCTATGAATAAATCTGGATATGGTTTAGATGCAAAATCTGATATTCTCATATGAGGTAAATGACTATAGACTTGACCCTGGATATGAATACAAAGGGGATAATAGATATATTTTGTTTTGTACCAGATCCTTTATTCTTGATTACCTTCCTAGCCATATTTTATACTGATTTCTGCTCTGAGAAGTAATAGCTTAGTCAATTTATGATTTTTTTCGTTTTCTTTTTCTTTCATAAAGAAATAGAACAATTTATATTAGTTTACTACTATAGTTTAAGTTTCTCTTATCTTGTTACAGTTAATTTGATAAAGAATTTAAGCTTTGGTAGGACTTAAAGATGTTAAAATCCTTAAGATGTCCTCTTTTTAAGGTTTCTAGATAGCTTAATAAGTGAACATCAAGTTATACCATCTTAGTCAATTTCCAACCATGGCTTGAATCTCAGTCACGACTGTGAAGACTAGATCTTGGTGGTCTCAAGTAGCTGAAATGGTTGTCTAGTCACATAAAATTTTGCTATATCTCCTTTATGCCATCCACACTTCACTTATTCCAATTATCCATGCTAATCATTTCCTCTCCCCTAATCGTAAAGAGAAGACCATTACATTGATCCAACTTCTTAACATATATAATTATTATTATTTTTGGTAATGTAATTAAATAGTTCAAATATTATGCTGGAAGACTATACAAATATACTACCATTTCTTATCCAGCCGAGAATGTGACTAACTTTTCTCTTCAAGGACAATATGTTTGCAAGAACTTTCTACCTAAATTATAATCTTTGTAGTTCAACAAACTTTCTACCTAAATTATAATCTTTGTAGTTCAACAAACTCATCCTTTTATATATACTTTTGCACATGAGATGTAAACACCTTGATTTTTAGAATTAAAATTTATAATTTTAATTATTAGTATTATGAATTACTGAGATTTTTTTGTATTTTTTAGCCGTTTATAATATATAATATTCATGAATTTATAATTATGTGTATTTAATTAATTATTAATATAGTACAAAAAATATATTTTTGGGTGTACATCTATTAATAGAGTATTATATAATTTTTTCTGGAACTTATGGAGGTCCTAAACTATTTTTAGATGGACACACACACACACAAACACACACACACACACACACACACACATATATATATATATATATATATATATATATATTGGTTATTTATTTTAACCCAAACCAAAACCAAACCAACCGTACCCGATAACCCGTACCCATACCCGAACCCACTAACTCGCTCACCCGATAACCCATTAAACCTACTGCAGCAGTAACCCCCTCCCCAGCCGACCGATCCCTTCCCCTCCCCCAAAACCGACGCCGACCCATCCTCTTCCTCTCCCAGTACCCCCCTTTATACCCCCTATATATAACACCACTGCCCTCATATCAACCACCATCATCTCCTCTTTCATTCCCAGTGAGCCACCGTCGACGCCGACGTCGGACCACCGTGCGCCACCGTCGCGAACAGCCACCGAAGTCAAGACGAGCAGCAGCAGTAGTAACGAGGTACTCATCTTCTCTCCCTTATATCTCTTTACGTAGTAGACCTAACAGCAACCCGTCAAGTCCTATGCGAAGACCACATGACCCCCTTGAACCCTGTATAATTAGTTTAGTGTATCGTGTCTTGTGTCGGTCGCAAATAGTGACACAAAATAGGAAAAAAATGACTTATTTTTGGAACAAAAACTGTTCCAAGTGCGCATGTTTGAGTCCCGTTATCTTCATAATGGCACATGATACTAAAATTTTACTTGAACAGTAATTTAGACAATATAAACAATTTTTAATCTCTTCAATTAGTTTATTTTAATTTGATGTATGCTGTGATTTATTTGTAGTTGAAATTTACCGAAAACTTGGTTTATTAAACCCAAATTTTTTCAAAACGGGTGCATCCCGCTAAACGAGGCAACTTTGTCATGTGTAAATTGTACCGAAAGACGGGTATCGTCAACCCAGATGTGTAGGATTTTGTGAAAGTTGATTTGGATGTGCATGCACACCGAAATCAACGCTTATCCATCGAAAGTCCCATATCGACCTATTCTGACATTCGTTATAATTTTTTGTGTGCCTTTTGTTTCGTAACAAAACTTGTACCATCGGATTTGTAGTGTTATGCTAGTCCTGTGACCTAAGTTTGGTTCAATTCTGAGAACGTTGACGAAATACCATTTCGCGGGTCTCACGGTTCCACTTGACGGGCAATTTCGTGACCGGCTCATCAGAATCCAGTTCTGAATGTTCCTTTGGGTTCGTATTATCATTCTAGACTTGTAGATACCAAGTTTGACAAATTTGGAGAACTTTGTCTCTGACATATTTTTCGGTGCGAGTGGGACACATATGGACCCCGCTTTGGCCAAAAATTGTTAATTCTGCCCCTGTATCCAAATTTGACTTATGTGTAGTCAATCCTAGCTATTTCAAGTATTCTGAGAACAACTGTGATATTTGTTTCAGCATCCTGAGACGTACTTGGAGATTCCCCATATATCGGAGCAATTGTCAGAGCTCAAAACCTAGGCAAGTGTACCTGGCCAACTTGCAGTAGTTTTTGTGATAATAATTGCTTGTGTTCTTTCTATATATATACTTTTATGTTGTACCTGTTCAACTTAGGACCGTGAGACGTTGCTTAACGTCCGAACAAGATTCGGGTATCGACTCCGTACGAGGAGTCGTGTAACATAATTTAGAGAATTGATTCCATGATACTATTTTTACGTGCTTGCTTTACCAAGTACGTCATACCATAGGACACTTGACACTATTCATGTGATAGAATCTTTCCTGAGTTATTCAAGGTGATTCTGTATAGGCTTACAGGATTTGTGACATGAGACTTGCATATATAGAGATATCATTATGACTCGTTGTACTAGCTAGAGGCCATGATCTTGCGTGTTATGGACATGAGATATGTGGTTACATTGGATGGGAAGATACACACATGCTATAGGCTAATTATATATATATATATATATATATATATATATATATATATATATATATATATACTATATTACTAGAGGTACTTTAGTCTCTGTATCAGAGCTTGGCACATTAACTGGCCCTACGAGATACTACTTGCTGCTACCGGCTCCCCGACACAGAGCATGTAGTGGTCTCAGCCTGAGTACTAGTTATGCTCTCATTTGTATTTCACATAGCTAGTTACGTAGCTTGTCCTGAGGATCTATTTTTATATTTACTGTATTTTATTTGGCTTGAGTATTTCTTGTACCTTGTTATGTCCCCTGAGGACCTGGATATGGATTATGTCCCCAGGTACAATAGAGGAGGATTATTCTGAGATATAAGGGACAAGAGCTAACGCTGGAGATGTACTGGAACCTGAGGATGAGGTTGTGCTAGAGGATTTCTCCTGGGTATTCAGTTATTTACTCAGTTATCTATGCTTATTATTATTTCATATCTTGACTCATAGACTTATGTCTTGGTGATATTCTCTTTTCTTTATTATGTCGGGTTATTTTACGAGATACTATTTATATGGACATGTTGATGGACTATTTTCTTTATCTAATATTTTAACTGGTTTATCAAATAGACTTGTGTTTTCTTTCTGTGGATGAGATTAGAATTATACTGTGATAGATGGTGTAGACTGTATTTATATTTATTACAGCTTAAGTGCACTCTAATAGGTCCATTAAATTGGGTTTGTCCATTGGAGTTGTGCTGTTGCCCATTGCCACGTGGCTAGTCCCTCGGTATTTTGGGACTAGGGCATGACATAGTTTTTGTGGTGGCCCATGTAGGTCTCGAACCTACGACCATATTGCTTCAGTTTCAACTAAGGAACCGAGCAAGCCTGCAATAAGGATAGGATGAATTATAGGATCTCATCTACATATTGACACATTCTTGACCTCTATATCGACTTCAAAATAATTTTTTGACTTGTATCCTGCCTTGATTCCTCTGTGTGCCTCTCATAGTTTACTTTGTATAGAGAGTAATGGATCCACGAGCCAGCGATGAGACTCTCGCGAGTACACCACAAGGTATTGTGGTCACTTACGATGATGGAGTGACGCCACTAAGTGTATATCCATCCACTCAATAAAGCAATCAAGCATATCAGCACACCTCGAGATTCTGGCGAGACGATATTTCACCACTGCCACAGTTTACTCACCGATGCCCATTTTTTCACCAGGACAGCCTATGGACGGACATCAGATGTTCCAAATTTTTTACGCAATGATGCAACCCCATCAAAAGGTTCATCAAGAGGCTCAGTGTCATGAGGCAGAGATAAACAGTATAGTAACCGTACTGGAGTAGGCGAACCCACCAGCTAGATGACTATTGATGGGATCTATCACTGATTTTCGCCAACTGAAGCCCCGTACCTTTTCAGGCAAGGAGGAGCCCACTGAAGTTCATGAGTGGCTCATAACACTCAACGCCAATTAGAAGCAACTGAGCTTCTGAGGGAGCGTTGGATGACTGTCGTCAGGATATAGTTGATGGAAAGTGCACATCACTGGTGGCTATCTGAGGAGAGAAGGCTCAGTTTGATCGAAACTTTGGGACAAGTTCAATCACGACATTCAGGGCAAAATGACAGTAGAAGAGTACAATGTGGAGTTCATCAGTTTGAGCCGCTTCGCACCTACACTAATTTCGACGGAAGAAGAGAAGGCTGAGAAATTCTTTGACGGACTAAACTTTTAGCTACAGAGACAGATTGGCTCTGTCATACCTACTTCTTATATGGACGTCCTTGCTACAGTCCGACGCATGAAGTGCATCACCAGGAGAGCATCCAGTCAGAAATGGTCGTTCATATCAGCACCAGCCAGAGCACCACATAGAGAACTTGCAAATAGACCTAACATGCACCAGCCACCCAGAGCAACTCTGCAGACACTACCTACGTGTCAATATTGTGGCAAGCGAGGTCATTACGAGAGTGAGTGCAGACGCAAGTTAGGATTATGCTTGATTTGCGGATCCAACCAACATTCAGCCAAGGACTGCCCTAAGCGTCGAGAGGGAGCACTGATGGTAAATCGACAAGTTTTACCAGAACTGGAAGGATATTAGCCGAGGCCACCCTTGGCACCACAGGCAGCATTCTTCCAACAGGCCCAGCAACAACAGAGGGCACCACCACAGGGACATGGACAGACTTTTGCGATGACAGTGGAGGAGGCACAGACTCGAGGAGTAGCGAATATGAGTAAGATTTGGTTTCATCATAGCTAGCTATAGTAGCAAATATTTCTAGTAATACTTTTGCATGTGCCTGTTAGTTCCATTCCCTAGCCTATACCTAGTATTATGTTAGCATAAACTTGTTAGTCTAGAGTAGTAATATATAAGTGGTACCCAAGTTTTCATAAGCTGTAGTTGATCTCGCTCTAATCAGACTCCTTTACTCTTGAGTTACTTATCTCTCATTGCCTAGGAAAAAGTTTGTATTGCTTTCCTATGTGTTCTGCTTAAACAAAATCCTTACCCTTTCTCTCAAAAAAAAATTCTTGTTCATGGTCCCTTATCCTTTGTGTCGTACTTCAACAAACATGTCTTGCAACCGCGTCATCTTTTCTGGAGCAAACATTTTCTTGACTGGTTATGTTTTATTTTCTTAATTGCGAGGACACAATTCTTTTAAGGTGGGTAAATTATAAATACCTTAATTTTTTAGAATTAAATTTTATAATTTTAATTATTGGTATTATGAATTACTGAGATTTTTTATATTTTTTTAGCCATTTATAATATATAATATTCATGGATTTATAATTATGTGTATTTAATTAATTATTAATATAGTGAAGAAAATATATTTTTGGGTGTACAACTACTAATAGAGAATTATAGAATTTTTTAAAAATTTATGGAGGTCCAAAACTATTTTTAGATGGCCATATATATATATATATATATATATATATATATATATATATATATATATATATTGGTTATTTATTTTAACCCAAACCAAACAAACCATACCCGATAACCCGTACCCAAACCTGAACCAACTAACCCGCTCACCCGATAACCCATTAAACCTACTGCTACAGTAACCCCCCTTAGCTGACCGATCCATTCCCCTCCCCCAAAATCGACGCCGACCCATCCCCTTCCTCTCCAGTAACCCCCTTCATACCACCCTATATATAACAGCACCAGCCTGAGAGTAACCACCACCATCTCCCCTTCCTTTTTCGATGAGCCGCCGCCGACGCCGGACCACCGCACTCCACCGCCTCGAACACCCGTCGAAGTCAAGACAAGCAGTAGCAGTAACGAGGTACTCATCTTCTCTCCCCTATATCTCCCTGTATAGTAGACCTAAAAGTGACCCGTCGAGTCCTATGCGAAGACCACATGACCTCCTTGAATCCTGTGTAATTAGTTTAGTGTATCGTGTCCTGTATCGGCCGCAAATTATGACGCAAAACAGGATAAAAATGACTTATTTTTGGAACCAAAACTGTTCCAAGTACGCATGTTTGAGTCCCGTTATCTTCATAACGGCATACGATACTAAAATTCTACTTAAACAGTAATTTAGACAACATAAACAAGTTTTAATCTCTTTAATTAGTTTATTTTAATTCGATGTATGCTGTGATTTATTTGCTGTTGAAATTGACCGAAAACTTGGTTTCTTAAACCCAAAATTTCTTGAAATAGGGTACATTCTGCGAAACAATGTGACTTTGTTGTGTGCGAATTACACCAAAAGGTGCATATCGTCAACGTGGACGTGTGTGATTTTGCAAAGTTAATTTGGATGTGCGTGCATACCGAAATCAATGTGTATCCTTCGAAAAGTCCCGTATCGGCCTGTTCTGACACACGTTATAATTTTTGTGTGCATGTTGTTTCACAACAAAACTTGTGCTTCACAATGTTACGCTGGTCATGTGACCCAAATTTGGTTCGATTCTGAGAACGTTGACGAAATATCGTTTCGCTGGCCCCACGGTTCCACTTGACGAGCGATTTCATGACTGGCTCATCGAAATCCAGTTTTGGATGTTCTGTTGGGTTTGTATCATAGTTCTGGACTTGTAGATACTAAGTTTGACGAATTTGGAAAACTTTATCTCTGACACATTTTTCGGTGCGAAGTAGGCCATGGATGAACCCCACTTTGACCAAAAACTGTCAATTCTGGCCCTGTGTCCAAATTGGACTTATGGGTAGTCAATCCTAGCTATTTTAAGTATTCTGAAAACAATGGTGATATTTTGTTTAGCATCCGGAGATGTACTTAGAGATTCCTCTTATATCGGAGCAATTGACGGAGCTCAGAACCCAAACAAGTGTACCTTGCCAACTTGCAGTAGTTCTTGTGATAATAATTGCTTGTGTTCTTTCTATATATATACTTCTATTTTGTACCTGTTCAACTTAATACCTTGAGATGTTGCTTAATGTCCGAACAAGATTCGAGTGTCGACGCCGTACGCGGAGCCGTATAACGTCATTTAGAGAATTAATTCCACGATCCTATTTTTATGTGCTTGCTTTACCAAGTACGTCATACCATAGGACACTTGACACTATTCATGTAACAAAATCTTTCCTAAGTTAGGCTTACAGGATTTGTGACATGAGACTTGCATATATAGAGATATTATTATGACTCGTTGTACTAGCTAGAGGTCATGATCTTGCGTGCTATGGACATGAGACGTGAGGTTATATTGGGTGGGGAGAGACACACATGCTACAGGCTAATTATATGTATATACTATATTACTGGAGGTGATTTAGTCTCTGTATCAGAGCTTGGCATATTTACTGGCCCTACGAGATACTACTTGCTCCTACGGGCTCCCCGACACAGAGCCTATAGTGGTCTCAACTTGAGTACTAGTGATGCTCTCATTTGCATTTTACATAGCTGATTGCATAGCTTGCCCTTAGGATCTATTTTTATATTCATTGTATTTTATTTAGCTTGAGTATTTCTTGTACCTTGCTATGTCCCCTAAGGACCTAGATCGAATTATGTCTCCAGGTACAGCAGAGGAGGATTACCCCAAGATATACGAGACATGAGCTGACGCTGGAGCAGTACTGGCACCTGAGGACGAGATTGTGCCAGAGCATTTCTTCTGAGTATTCAGTTATTTACTCAGTTATCTATGCTTATTTTTATTTCATATCTTGACTCATGGACTTATGTAGGTGATATTCTCTTTCCTTTATTTTGTCGGGTTATTCCACGAGACACTATTTACATGGACTTGTTGATGGACTATTTCCTTTATCTAATATTTTGACTAGTTTATCATATTGACTTATGGTTACTTTCTGTGGATGAAATTAGAATTATACTTTGATAGATGGTGTAGACTGTATTTATATTTATTACAGCTTAAGTGCACTCTTACAGGTCCATTAAATTGGGTTTGTCCATTGGAGTTGTGTTGTTGGCCATTGTCACGTGGCTAGTCCCTCAGTATTTTGGGACTGGAGCATGACAGGAGAACTGAAAGTTACCTCGTGAACACAAATTTCTTCCATACAATGTGTAGGTGATTCATGGGCACATAATGAAACCCATGAGATGTTTCTTGCTGGCCAACAAATTTGGGGTGGGTAATGAGTCCCATTTTATTATATTTAGAGTTTTGAACTATTTTATTCTTCACACTATCTATAATAATAACATATTGACATATGCATTCTATTTGCATGGCAGCCTGGTGACCAACCATGAGTTGGAGAAGTGGATATGTTTCCTCTCTACTTTAGTGCAAGTAATAGACTACTTGATGGCAATATCAACAAAAAGTACTATAACATAATACCATTTTATAAAGGAATGGTTTAAATTCTACTAGTTTTTTTACTTGCCTAATGTTAACAAAATACGATAATAAATTTATCACATATTGAACCATATATGTAATATGACTAACTACTTGGTTTTCTTTCAATGGTGCTTTCGAACATGTTGGCCCATTTGGTCATGGTCAACCTGATTTTGATAATTAACAAAACTACGGTTCGATACACTGCGATGTGGTTTAACTGAAGACTACTACTACGTCACTGCGACAACGTCAAAGCTACTATTTCACAAGAAGATTGCTACCATCATGTCTGGTTATATTTAATATTTTGTTCTATATTTTATATTTTGTTTTTGAGTCTAGGACTTATATAAATTGGATCATATTTTGGAAACTAGAAACACCATAATCCAAAGTCCAAAGTCCACTCAAAATGAGCCTACCTAAATACAAACCTAACCAACATTCGAATCAAACCAAGTACCTAGCTCAAACCTACTCAAAATAAGCCTAAAATAAACTAAAAAATTCATGAATGAGGGTAACTGAACTCGGACAGAGTTCACCCAAATATCTGGTCGAACTTGGTTAGGCTAAACTAGAAATGCTAGTCAAACTTCTCTTCTGAATGACCAAGCTTCTAATGTTTGAATTTATGAATGTTTGAGGATCGAACTCTGCCCGAACTCGATCTCAGAAACCCTATAAATAAAAGTGAATTCCATACCATTCTCATCAAGAAATTCCCATCTTTCCTTCTACTTACTAAATACACTCTGAGCCTAAACTTTCGTATTCCAAAGATCAACTCCCAGCTTTCTAGTGGCAAGTACAATCTCGGTTAGAAGTCTGTCTCGAGTTATAAAAAGATTCGAAATTCAGGTTTTCTTTTCGCAAAGTCTGAAGTTGGCGTGTCCTTCGGATCAATGCACGTGGTTGTAAGAAGTCGACAATCCTTCGGATAAAAGCTTGTGGTGTATTCGCTATTTGTGGCAATAATGGATTTAACTCCAAGCAAGTGTTCTCGGGACTAGATTAGTACTCCACGAAAGAAACCAGTATAAAATTTTGGTGTTTGTGTTTGTGTTTGCTCTTCTGAAATTTATTTATATTTCTATATACTTGCTTATTGTTGTTATATCTTACTTGGTGCCTTGCCTTAATTTTTTATTGGATAATTATTTTTGCTACACTCTATTCACCCCCATCTAAAGTTAACATAATGGTCTCTCAATTGGTATGAGAGCATAATTCTCTTCATATAGGCTTAACATCCTAGATTATTACTTATGGCAACAATGAAACCCATCTATACCAACAATAGTGAAGGTCAGTCCACAAATAGGCTACCCATATTTGATGGAGCCAAATACGAGGTCTGGAAACTTCTTAAGGTAACTCTTGAAGGAACTTCACAAGTGAAGGAATCCAAAATTAGTAGGCTTACACTAGAGTATGAGACATTCAAAATGAAGCTTAATGAGACCATCACAAAAATCTTAACTCGTTTCCTTGATATTGTTAATCCTCTCTCTTCTCTTGGTAAAGATTATATCAATCACGAGAAGATACAGAAGCTGCTCAGGGGACTCACCAAGAACTGGAACCCTGAGGCTACTACAATCATTGATTAAAATGACCCCACTACTATGACTCTTGAGACACTCATGGAAAGGCTTATGACACATTAGCTGGATCTCAAAGAATTTGAAGAATCAACGCCAAAGAAGAAGACATAGCCGCACATCACAAGAAGGTCTCCGATGATAAAAGTGAGGATGATTGTTCAGATGATGAACAAATGGACCTAGTTTCAAGGTACTTCAGAAATTTCTTAAAGTTTAAAAGATCAAACCGAAAGAAGAAGGACTACAAGGATGATAATGACGAAAAACCTATGTGCTACAACCGAAAAAAATTAGGCCATATAAAGAAGGATTGTCCTACAAGCAAGAAGGGGAATCACTATGAAAGCTCATGCAAAAGAGGATCATCTTCATGCAAATATGCTAACACAAGCATATGGAATGAGAGCAAAGCTAGCGACTCAGAGGAAGAAGAAAATCCTCATAATGCTGCAAACGTATATCTAATTGCATTCAATCAGGTATTTCTAACCCCCTCTACAAAGTTTCACCTTTGATCAATTATCTGATACTTTTAGTGATTTATTAGAAGATCATAGAAAGGTAAAGAAAGTATAAAAAAAGTTAGAAAGGATTATCAGGAACTATAGGCTGAGTATGAGAAATAATCTCTCTTACTAAGTGAGATTAGAGAGATACCTTCCACTAGTGACATAGAAGAACTATATGCACTTAAGTTGAGTTTGCACGATGCTCAAGAATGTAATGAGAAAAAGACAGAGGAGTATGCAAAGCCTAATGAAGAGTATGAGATAGAGAAAAAGACGAATAATATTGTTATACTTAGAATTGATGCTCTTACTATAAAATATGATAAAATATATGTTACCTCTAAAAAGTTAGAGATTAGATTGGAGAAATAGGTCGCACAACCTACTACTCAGTCTAATACGAGATACGTGGCTAAACACAAGGTTACTCACAACAAGACACTGGCACACAAAATAAATGGTTCACACAATCAAGTATTCTATTATAAGTTTTCACGCAAGTCACAATGTACTGTTCACATGCTCATATCTATACTACTACACCAAGAACTAACACTACTGCTACTTGTCATTATTGTAGTCAAAAAAGACACATTGCACGACAATACAGAAGTAGAAAATTTGCCAATATGAATGTATATGTTGGGATTCCAAAAGCTAACATATTAGGACCCTCAAAGAAATTAGTACCAAATGTTACATCTTCAACTTGTATTGTAGGTGGGCCAACCCTTGTAAAATCCCTAATCCTAAAAACCGTATTAATCTTTTTAATTAATTATTAATTAAATTATAGTAATTAGTGGCCAATAAGAGAAAATAGAATTTATTTAATATTTTATTTTAGGTGTTTGTACATTTAGGAGATTTATCAATTATAAATTTTTCCAAATTTATTCCATGTATGAGACCCTTTGGACAGTTGTAGATTAATTGTATGCACTATTATAACTTCTAGAATTTTTTTATGTATATATATATATATATATATATATATATATATATATATATATAGTTTTATTAGAAAAGAAAATAAGAAAGAAAAAAAGAAAAAAAAGAAATAGAAATCCCTAATGGATCTACCCCGAACCCAAACCCACTAGAATCCTAAACCCAAAATCCCACACCAACCCGTTAGAAGACTAGCAGCAGCGGCTGCAACCCATTTCAAGACCCGCGCGCGAGCCGCAGACTTAACCCCGCTCTCTTCCCTTTCTCTTCCCCTCTGTATATATATCGTTTTACCCAAACCCTAAACCCTAACGCCAAATCTCTTCTTATCATCTCAACCCCCTGACCGCCGACCGGAGCCCCACGCCAACGCCGCCACGACCGCACGGCCGACCGCGACCCCGCGCGCGACAATTTTGAACAGCATTCGACCTGTGTTCACGTGCTATTTTCCGTCTCCTCGCTCGACCAAACTCGACCCCATCTTCACCGGTATGTTCACGACTTAACCCCCTTCCATATCTGTATGATATTTGACATCGAACAACGTGTAAACCTAGGCGAAAATAGCGACCAAGTTGACAAAAAATAACAACTTTTTGGTATCGCAGAAAACTACGGTAACCACCTATGTTCACGGATTCGTATCTCCCACCACAGAGATCCGAATTTGGTTTTTCTTTTTGGTATGTGAAGACCACTTGACCTAGTTTATTTTCTGTTGAATACAATAATTTATTAATTGTTGTGTGTAGAAATAAATTAGTTGGAAAACCCCGAAAATATATTTTTTTCTAAATTCCAGAAATTGCGATACGGAGCGCACCCCGCCAAACGGGACTGCCCCGTCGTGTACCAAGTATACCAAAAGGTGCACACAGTATACTCAGATATGTAGGTTTTCATGAAAATTGATTTGGACGCCTGTGCGCGTCGGAATCAGCCCGTATCCGCAAAAAATCTTCCGTATCGCAACTTTTGTAAAAGCCCTGCGTATTTAGTGCACGCTCGTCAGAATACGACAAAACTGATGCGACTGGACTCGTGGTATCGTGCTGGTCCTGTAATCCAATTTTTACGCAATTCTGAGACAGTTGACCAAGTTGCCAATTGGCGAGTCCCACAGTTGACTTTTTGGGCAAAATAATTTTTGACTCACCTGAATCCACATTTGGACATACTTTTGAGTTCGTACTGACATTTAGAGTTTGTTTGACCTATAATTTATCTTATTTAGAGACTGTTACCCCTGGCACACTTTTCGGTACAAAGTGGGCCATACGTGGATTCCACTTTGACCCAAAATTACCGTTTTGCCCCTGTGTTCAAATTAGACGAAATGGTAGTGATTTCTAGCTATCTCGCTGATTCCAAAAATGTTGGTGATGTCTATTTCAGCATCCAGAGACATTTTTTGGAACCATTAGTTTCTGATTCCGTATCCTTGATATTTGGACGCTTACACCAAACAGATTTCTTGCCAAGCAAGTATACCTTGCCATTGTACTGTATTTACATTCCATATGATGCATGAATACTTTATTTCTGTTTATTTTAGTTCATTTATTTTAACTGTTATATAAATTGCGCGTCCAAGAAAACTTGTGTGCAACGACGGTGTCGTCGTGTTCTGTTTTTATTTATGTATATGCATTGTACCTACTTTATGAGACCACCCCATTATCATGAGGCATCTTATGTTTCATTGACCATGACACTATTCTTACATGAGTGTGAGTCACATGTAGGACACAGACTTGCGTACTCGGCTGGCCACTGGTACGTATAGGTCATGTGACGGATAGGGATAACTGCCGATAGAAACTTTGTATGCTAGTAGACCTGGTAGTTATTTAGAGGTTTTATTGTGTCATGGATGTGACATGCTTAGAGCATGGGGTGGGGAGAACAACAATTAAGGTATTTGGGTTCCTTTGTACTTTTTTTTATGTAACCCGTACGCTCTGCCGGAGATACACGGTTATAATGACCCCTATACTACTTGGCGGCCTCTGCCGTTCAAAAGACGACATGCTTTGTAGGACCCTGATTCTCTGATAGAATCATGTCAATCATATTTTATGACCAGATAGTCCACTTGTTAGAAAGTTATTCTCAAACTGCATTCACATAGACGGTTAGGCGACCCTTGGATGTTTATATTTCAGTACTTATTGGCATATTATTATGTATGTTGTTATGTCCCTCTGAGGACCTGGTCCCTTTCCAGATATAGATGAGCAGGAGTATCCGCAGGAGTATGGACCTGGACCTGACACTACTTATCAGACTGAGGAGATCTTACCTTCGGATTATTTGTGATTCATTGCAGCTGTTTAGAGAATTTAGTTGCTATTCTTTTAGAGATATTTATTCTTATATTAGAGTTGATTCTCTTCTCTATTTAGTAGTTTTAGTATAGTCAATTTGTAGTAGATTTGTTTCCATCCGACTATCATACTTTGATACTCATCTTTGATATTCGGTTATTTATTTCTATTTATCTATTTATTTGTGTTATGGATGAGATATAGATTGCGTGTGACTTGTCGTGACAGTATATTACCACTTGTGGATTGGATATTCATGTACAGCGTATATGTGTATATGGTTTCCATATATTGGAGTTCGTATACATACGGCTGGCGTGCTACGTATCCCTAGTCCTATGTATTATGGGATTGGGGCGTGACATATTTTTGTGTTGGCCCATGCAGGTCAAGAATATATTGTCTCGGTTACATAACTGTACCGAACAAGCCTGCGTATAGGAATAGAGTATAGGATCTCATCCACGCTTGACTGAAACTCATCATTCCTATTTAAATGCTTGCATCCTGTTTTATTCCTGTACTTCTTCTAATCGTTTTGTACCTCACCTGCAAAGAGATGGATATGCAAAATGGATGTACTGCCGCCGATGGCAATACGCCTCCAGGAGTCAATGGTCAGACTCAAGGAGGGACCTCACCGATTCCTAGACTTCCGAGACCATATGGACAGACTCATAATCCAATTCTATCTGATCTTCCCGATTCACCTAATGGGAACCTTCCAGCTTCATCGACACCGTAGGATGGCCAGATATAGCTGTTCCAATTCTTCCAGATGATGATACAGGAACAGAGGCAGCAGGAAGCCGAGCAGAGGCAAGAATTTCTGGCAGCACTTGAGAGGATGGCTGCACAGGCTACTATACCAGCTCAATTACTAGCTCCTGTACCTCGAGCTAGAGTTAGTTCAGTGAAGGACTTTATACAGATGGGTCTGAAGCTGTACAAAGGTACTGAGAGCCCGGAGGAGACTACCAACTGGATCACCCACACGCATAAGCTATTAGAAGCATCACAGTTACCTACAGAGCTATGGATGACAGGTGTAAGGACGCTTCTAGATGGTAATGCTCATCACTGGTAGAAATCAATGGAGCGCCAGTTGGGTACATACCAGACTTGGGAGCAGTTCTTGGAGTGCTTTGAGAGGAAGTACTTCCCGGACACCGTCAGAGATGCATTGTATGATCAGTTTCTTCACCTATAGCAGGGGAACAGAACAGTGGATGAATATGATGCCGAGTTTAGTCGCCTAAGTAAATATGACACTGCCCTGATACCAGATAACTTGTCTAATGCTAAGAGGTTTCATCGCGAACTGACTCAGGAGCTCCAATACTACACTAGCTCACAGTCCCAAATCTCTTATGCTGGGTTACTGACAGAAGTCAGATTTCAAGAAACCATCAGTAGAGGAAAATGAGTTCAACCGAGGACACAGCCAGTAACAGCAAGGACACAACAGGGAGGGCCTATCAGACGTCCCTTGGCACAACAGCATCAGCAATACAGATCAGGATCGTACCAGATCCCAGAGAATCCCTACTACAATTATTGTGGAAAATATAGACATATTATGAGAGACTGTCGAACTCGCTTAGGACAGTGTATGAGATGTGGTTTCGGACAACATATTATGAAAGACTGTCCTATGCAATGGGCATTGACACTTCCACCGCCAGTTCAGAGGCTAGCACTTACAGCACCGAAGCCAGCTCAGCAGATGACTGGACCGGGAGCACCATGACCCCCAGTAGCAGCAGGATTTCAAAGAGGACTACCGCTACCTACTTAGGAGGATCAGTACATGAGGGCCAATCATGGTCAGCCACAGAGGAACGGGCGAGCTTTTGCATTGGAAGTGGATGACATGGATTAGGAGGTTGATGTCATAGCAGGTATTACTCTTGCTTTTACTTTTCCTGCTGTGATATTATTTGATACGGGAGCCACCACTCATTCATATCATCTAGCTTTATTGCCAAATATAATATTGCCTCTATACCTTTTTCTAGTTGTGTTAAAATTCTTACCCAAGGAGGAGTTGTACCTGTTAGTCGGATTTGTAGATCGTGTCCTATAGTGATACGTTACAGAGAGATGAACGCCCGACTCTTAGTCCTTCCTATGCCAACCTTTGATATTGTGCTTGGAATGGACTGGCTAAGCAAGTACCACACTTTCTTTGATTTCTTTGGAGGAGGCATTCATTTTAAGGTACCAGGCCAGCCTGAACTCGAGTTTGCACGAGGATCCACAGAAATCCTTGATGGTATGCAGCTCGTAATGGACGATATTGTCTATCATCCCATTATTTCAGAATTCCAAGACGCCTTTCCAGAGGAATTGCCAGGACTACCCCCAAATAGAGACGTAGAGTTTTTAATTGAATTGATACCGGGAGCAGCACCCTTAGCATCGTATGTTTACAGACTAGCAAAGAAGGAGATGGATAAGCTGAAGACACAGTTAAAAGAACTAGAGGAGAAAGGTTTTATCTGACCGAGTGCATCACCCTGGGGAGCACCAGTGTTGTTTATACCAAAGAAGGATGGGTCAGTGCATATGTGCATTGACTACAGAGCCTTAAATGCAGTGACCGTGAAGAATAAATACCCCTTGCCATGCATCGATGACTTATTTGATCAACTCAGTAGAGCCAAGGTGATCTCGAAGATAGATTTCAGATCGGGCTATCACCAGGTGAAGATGCGAAAATAGGACATTTCGAACACCGCATTCCGGACAAGATATGGGTACTACGAGTTTTTGGTCATGCCATTTGGATTGACCAATGCTTCAGCTATCTTTATGGACTTAATGAATCGAGTCTTCCACCAGTATTTGGACCAGTTCGTGGTAGTCTTCATAGATGATATACTTGTCTATTCGAAGAGCCACGAGGAGCATGAGAAGCATCTGCGGATTATTCTAGAGACCTTGAGGAGAGAACGGTTATATGCAAAGCTCAGTAAATATGAGTTCTTCTTGGACAGAGTTTTATTTCTTGGGCATGTTGCTACGGAAGATGGTATTTTTGTTGATCCAGAGAAGATCTCGGCAGTCGAGACATGGCTTGTTCCTAAATCAGTAGTGGAGGTGAGAATTTTTCTTGGACTTGCGAGATATTATCGACGGTTCATGGAGAACTTCTCCAGGATAGCAGCACCTATGACTCGTTTGACTTGCAAGGACCAAGAATCCATATGGACCGACGAGTGTCAAGCCGCTTTCGAGGAGTTGAAGAAGCGACTGATTACATCCCCAGTATTGACTATTCTATGAGGATCAAGAGGTTATGTGATCTACAGTGACACATCAGAGAAAGGCTTGGGATGCGTATTGATGTAGCATGGCAAGGTGATTGCATATGCATCTAGGCAGTTACGAGTGCATGAGAAGAATTATCCCACTCATGACTTGGAACTTGCAGCCGTTGTATTTGCTCTGAAGCTATGGAGATATTACTTATACGGGGAACGAGTGGAGATCTATACAGACCACAAAAGCCTCAAGTACGTCTTCACGCAGAAGGAGTTAAATATGAGGCAATATCGATGACTCGAGTTGATGAAAGACTTCGAGATAGAGCTACATTATTACCCAGGCAAGGCTAACATTGTAGCAGACGCGTTAAGCCGGAAACCAACAGCTTATTTCTTGACAACACAGAAGGAATTATTGGAGGACTTGCAAGAGCTTGGCATTGAAGTGATATTACCCGGAGCAGATGGGAAACTAGCCGACTTGCAAGTAAAATCATCATTAGTAGAGAGGATCAAGGAAGCTTTGTCTACAGATGCCAGATTCAGGAGATTGAAGGAAAGGACAAAGGCCGGAGAGCAGACAGGATTGCACATTTATGAGGATGGGATATTATAATATGGTAATCGTCTATATGTTCCCAATGGAGGGATTCGACAGGAGCTGATGACAGAAGCTCATAGTTCGATATATTCTATTCATCCTGGAGGCACCAAGATATATCGTGACTTATGACAACACTTTTGGTGGCATGGAATAAAAAGAGAGATAGCTCACTTTGTAGCCAAATGTCTAGTATGTCAACAAGTAAAGGCGGAGCACCAGAGAACAGTAGGATTATTACAACAACTTCTGATTCCAGAGTGGAAGTGGGAGCATATCACTATGGACTTCGTCACGGGTTTTTCTAAGAGACCAAGTGGAAGAGATGCAGTATGAGTAATAGTAGATAGACTCACCAAGTCAGCACATTTCTTACCTTTTAGAGTTGGCCAGTCTACTGAAGCTTTAGCTGACATATATATGAGGCAGATCGTTAGATTGCACGGCATACCAGTCAGTATTGTGTCAGACAGGGATTCACATTTTATATCGCACTTTTGGAGGAGCATGCAAGAGAGTCTTGGAACTCGTTTGAAGTTCAGTATATCTTATTACCCGCAGACAGATGGGCAGTCAGAGCGTACTATTCAGACATTGGAGGATATTTTGAGGGCTTGTATATTAGAATTTGGAGGATCATGGGAGGACCACCTACATCTTGGAGAGTTTTCTTACAATAATAGCTATCAAGCGAGTATCCAGATGGCTCCGTTTGAAGCATTGTATGAAAGAAAGTATAGGTCTCCTGTGTGTTGGGGTGATGTGGGAGAACGTCAGATTCTGGAACCCGAGTTGGTGGTCAACACCGTTGAGACAGTTAAGAAGATACAAGAACACTTGCGAGCAGCGCAAGACAGGCAGAAGCAGTGGACAGACCTTCATCGTCGTCCCTTAGAGTTCAAAGAGGGCAATCATGTCTTCTTGAGGATATCATCTACCAGAGGCACCATTCGATTCGGAGGACATGGCAAATTAAGTCCAAGGTATATTGGGCCATTTGACGTGCTAGAGAGAGTGGAAGAAGTGGCATATCGACTTGCGCTACCACCTTCACTGGAGGGAGTACATTACATATTCTATGTGTCGCTACTCAGGCGATATGTGGCAGATAGCAGTCATGTTCTCGACCATTCGGAGATCACCATTGGGCCGAGCTTGTCATACCAAGAGCAACCCGTGGGAATCCTTGATCGTCGAGAGAAAGTGTTAAGGAACCAGTCTATTCCCTTGGTTCGCATGGCATGGAAGCATGGCGCGCCAGGAGAATCAACTTAGGAGCGTGAGGACGACATGCGCAAACGTTTTTCGAACCTATTCGCAGACCAAGGTATGAAATTACTTTGTTAATTTATATCTTATACAATTCTTGACTTTCTATCATGGCTTAGTTTTAATTTCGAGGACAAAATTTTTATAAGTTGGGTAGAATATAAAATCCCTAATCCTAAAAATCGTATTAACCATTTTAATTAATTATTAATTGAATTATAGTAATTAGTGGCCAATAAGAGGAAGTAGAATTTATTTAATTTTTTATTTTAGGTGTTTGTGCATTTAAGGGATTTATGTAGCAATTATAAATTTTTGCTAATTTATCCCATGTAGGAGACCCTTTGGACAATTGCAGATTAATTGTATGCACTATTATAACTTCTAGAATTTTTTTATGTATATATATGTGTGTGTGTGTGTGTATATATATATATATATATATATATATATATATATATATATATATATATATATATATATATATATAGTTTTATTAGAAAAGAAAATAAGAAAGAAAAGAAAAAAAAGAAATAGAAATCCCTAATGGATCTACCCCGAACCCAAACCCACTAGAATCCTAAACCCGAAATCCCATACCAACCCGTTAGAAAACTAGCAGCAGTAGCTGTAACCCATTTCATGACCCGCGCGCGAGCTGCAGACTTAACCCCGCTCTCTTCCCTTTCTCTTCCCCTCTGTATATATATCATTTTACCCAAACCCTAAACCCTAATGCCAAATCTCTTCTTATCATCTCAACCTCCTGACCGCCGACCGGAGCCCCATGCCACCGCCGCCACGACCGCACGGCCGACCTCGACCCCGCGTGCGACAGTTTTGAACAGTACCGTATCTGTGTTCACGTACTGTTTCCCGTCTCCTCGCTAGACCAAACTCGACCTCGTCTTCACCGGTATGTTCATGACTTAACCTTCTTCCATATCTGTATGATAGTTGACCTCGAATAGTGCGTAAACCTAGGCGAAAATAGCGACCAAGTTGGCCAAAAATGACAACTTTTAGGTATCGCAGAAAACTGCAGTAACTACCTATGTTCACGGATTCGTATCTCCCACCACAGAGATCCGAATTCGGTTTTTCTTTTTTGTATGCGAATACCACTTGACCTAATTTATTTTCTGTCAAATACAATAATTTATTAATTGCTGTGTGTAGAATTAAATTAGTTAGAAAACCCCAAAAATATACTTTTTACCAAATTCCAGAAATTGCGAAATGGAGCACGCCCCGCCAAACGGGACCGCCCCGTCGTGTACCAAGTGTACCAAAAGGTGCGCACAGTATACCCGGATGTGTGGGTTTTCGCAGAAACTGATTTGTATGTGTGTACGCGTCAAAATCAGCCCGTATCCGTAGAAAATCTTCCGTATCGCAACTTTTGTAAAAGCCCTGCGCATTTAGTGCACGCTCGTCAGAATGCGATAAAACTTGAGCCACTGGACTTGTGGTATCGTGCTGGTCCTGTGACACAATTTTCACACAATTCTGAGACAGTTGACCAAGTCGCCAATTGGCGGGTCCCATAGTTGATTTTTTGGACAAAATTATGTTCGGCTCACCGGAATCCACATTTGGATATACCGTTGAGTTTGTACTGACTTTTAGAGTTTGTTTGACCTATAATTTATCCTATTTAGAGACTGTTACCCTTGACATGCTTTTCGGTACAAAGTGGGCCACTCGTGGACCCCACTTTGATCCAAAATTACTGTTTTGCCCTTATGTCCAAATTGGACGAAAGGGTAGTGATTTCTAACTATCTCGCTGATTCTGGAAATGTTGGTGATGTCTATTTCAGCATCCGAAGATGTTTGTTCGGAGCCATTCGTTTCTGATTTCGTGTCCTTGATATTTGGACGCTTACACCATAGAGATTTCTTGCCAGGCAAGTATACCTTGCCATTGTACTGTATTTACATTCCATATGATGCATGCATGTTTTATTTCTGTTTATTTTAGTTTATTTATTTTAACTGTTATATAAATTGTGCGTCCAAGGAAACTTGGGTGCAACGACAGTGTCGTTGTGTTCTATTTTTATTTATGTATATGCATTGGACCTACTTTATGAGACCACCCCATTATCATGAGGCATCTTATGTTTCATTGGCCATGATACTATTCTTACACGAGTGTGAGTCACATGTAGGACACGAACTTGCGTACTCGGCTGGCCACTGGTACGTATAGGTCGTACGACGGATAGGGATAACTGCCGATAGAAACTTTGCATGCTAGTAGACCTGGCAGTTATTTAGAGGTTTAATCATGACATAGATGCGACATACTTAGAGCATGGGGTGGGGAGATCAACAAGTAAGGCATTTGGGTTCCTTTGTACTTTCCTTTTTATGTAACCCGTACGCTCCGCCGAAGATATGCGGTCGTGATGACCCCTATACTACTTGGCGGCCTCTGCCGTTGAAAAGACAACATGCTTTATAGGCCCCTGATTCTCCCAGAGAATCATGCCAATCTTATTTTATGGCCAGATAGCCCACTTGTTAGAAAGTTGTTCTCAAACTGCATTCACATAGACGGTTAGGCGACCCTTGGATGTTTACATTTCAGTACTTATTGGCATATTATTATGTATCTTCTTACGTCCCTCTGAGGACTTGGTTCCTTTCCAGATATAGATGAGCAGGAGTATCCACATGAGTATGGACCTGGACCTGACGCTACTTATCAGACTGAGGAGGTCTTACCTTCGGATTATTTATGATTCATTGCAGCTGTTTATAGATTTTAGTTGTTATTCTTTTAGAGACATTTATTCTTATATTAGAGTTGATTCTCTTCTCTCTTTAGTAGTTTTAGTATAGTCGATTTGTAGTGGATTTATTTCTATCTGACTATCATACTTTGATACTCATCTTTGATATTCAGTTATTTATTTTTATTTATCTATTTATTTGTGCTGTGGATGAGATATAGATTGCGTGTGACTTGTCGTGACAGTATATTACCACTGGTGGATTGGATATTCATGTACAGCGTACATGTGTATATGGTTTCCATATATTGGAGTTCGTATACATATTGTTGGCGTGTTACGTATTCCTAGTCCTACATATTTTGGGACTGGGGCGTGACAACCCTCGCATGCTAGAAGTAAGTGGATTCTCGATAGTTTTTTCTCACGACATATGATTGGTGGTGCTACCCTAATTACAATGCTATCGATGAAGAAAGAATGATATGTCTCCTTCGGTAACAATCTTAAAGGTTATATCATTGGTAATGGTAACATTGGTATTCCTCCTTATCCTGTAATAAAAGATGTATGTTTAGTAACAAATTTAAAACATAACCTACTCAGCATCAGTAACCTGGCTAACCATGGTTATGGCATTAATTTTGTGAAAGATATATATTTTTATCTTTCGGAGGATACTAACAATGCAGAAAGATATCTTTATGCTAACAAGGATGATAGTTGACTATGGCATATGCGTCTAGGATATGCGAACATGGACACAATTGCAAGACTACCCTCAAAGAAATTGGTAAGAGATCTGTCAGATATCACTTTTAAGAATAATATGGTTTGTGTTGATTATGAAAAGAACAAAGCAACCAGATCCTCCCTTAAATCAATAAATGATGTAAGTACCTCTAGACCACTTTAACTATTACATATAGATTTGTTTGGACCAAGCAATGTTGCAAATTTTGGCAGTAAGCTTTATGCTTTTGTATTTGTTGATAACTTTTCTAGATTTACTTGGATTTATTTTCTTGCAAATAAAAATGAGATATTTTCTGAATTTATTACATTTTGCAAATTGGTACAAAAAAAAGGTTTTATGATTACTCGAATCCAAAGTGATCATGGAGGCAAATTCGAAAATGCTTATTTCACAAAAAAAATTGATTCTAATAGTTTTAGCATAAATTTCTTTCCTAGAACTCCTTAACAAAATAATGTTGTTGACTGAAAGAATAGAACTCTTGGCGATATGGCTAGAGTCATGGTGAATCAATTCAATCTTCCAAAAAAAAAATTGGGCTGAAGTTGTAAAGAAAATATGCCATATTTTGAATAGGGTTTTAATTCGACCTATATCGACGAAGATTCCTTATGAGATTTGGTTTGGTAGAACTCTGATTATTAGTTACTTCAAAGTTTTTGGATGTAGATATTTTATTTTAAACACCAAGGATAACTTGGGAAAATTTGACTCCAAAGTTGATGAATGTGTTTTTCTTTGTGATGCTACAAAGAGTAAAGGATTTAGAGTTTTCAATAAATAATTTTGACTGTTGAAGAATCGATTAACATTACTGTGATGAGCTTAAAAGTCAAGTACCCAGTGACAATAATGATAAAGATATCAGAATAACGTCCAACAAAGAACTTGAAGATACAATAACTGGTACAAGCTATCTGAAAAGTTTGCCAAAGAGGATACAATTTATAGCCGATCATCCAAAAGACTTGGTAATAGGTGATGTATCAAAAGGAGTAAGAACTTATTATGAAAATAAAGATATTATTGCAAATATAACTTTCATTTCACAAGTAGAACCCAAAAATATTGTAGAAGCTTTTACTGATGAGTTTTGGATTTATGCTGTGCAAGAGGAATTAAACCAATTCGAGAGAAATAAAGTTAGGAAACTCGTTCCTAGACCTAGTGATTACTTTGTAATTGGCACCAAATGGCTATTCCATAATAAACTCAGTAAGGATGGAGAAGTCACACGTAACAAAGCACGTCTCATAGATTCCATTCACATACTTTATGCTTTTGTAAGTTTTTATAATTTTAAATTATTTCAAATGGATGTCAAAAGTTATTGTTTTAAATGATTTTATAAAAGAGAAAGTTTTCGTAGAATGATCCCTGTGGTTTTAAAGATTTTAAATTTCTAAATCACGTTTCTGAGTTATGAAAGGCTCTCTACGTACTCAAACAAGCCCCTCGTGCTTGATATGATCGCTTTAGCTTATTTCTACTTGAAAATAGTTTTTCGAAAGGGAAACTTGATATGACACTTTTTATTAAAGCACATAATGATAATATCTTATTAGGGCAAATATATGTAGATGATATCATATTTGGTTCAACTAATGAGATACTTTGTGAAGTATTTGCTAAGTGTACGTAGAGTGAATTTGAAATAAACATGATGGAAGAACTGAACTTCTTTCTCGGATTATAAATCAAGCAGAATTCACAGGAAACCTTCATCAATCAAGCCAAGTACATGAAGGATTTGCTAAAGAAGTTTGACATGGACAACGCAAAATCTATCGCCACTCTAATGGCTAAATCTACTAAGCTTGACATTAATGAAAATGGTAAATCGGTCGATACACGTATGTATCGAGGTATGATTGGTAGTTTACTTCATTTAACTGCTAGTCGCCCTGATATAATGTCTAGTATTTTCCTATGAGCTAAATATCGAACTAACCCTTAGAAATCATATTTGTGTGCAGTAAGCATATCTTTCGATACCTTAAAGAGACTTTTAGAGTCGGCTTATGGTATCCCAAGACCACGTCTTTTAACTATATAGATTATTCGGATGTTGATTTTGCTGGATGCAAAGTTGAACGTAAAAGTACTAGCGACACTTGTCATTTCCTAGGCAAGGCATTAGTCTTTTGGTTCAGTAAGAAACAAAATTATCTCGCATTATCAACTACTGAAGTTGAGTATATAGCTGCATTACGTTGTTGTGCACAAATTTTGTGGATGAAACAAATCCTAAAAAACTATAATCTATGCTATAAGAATATTCTTATTTACTATGAAAATACTAGCACTATTAATCTAACTAAAATCCTATATGTCATTCACGTACTAAACACATATAAATTAGACACCACTTTCTAAGCGACCATCAGTTACACTGTGACATAAGTTTAGAATTTGTTGACACGGAATATCAACTTGCAGATATCTTTACTAAACCCCAAGTTGAAGACCGTTTTAACTTTATTCATTGCGAATTAGGGATTTTGGATTCAAATATGATATAATATGTACAAATATATCTTAATCTAAGCTCTTTAATATAATGGTTATTTTGGGTACACTCCGAAAGGGCCCTTCTGTCAAAAAGGTAAAAATAGCCTTAAGCGTTACGATATTTAAGTGTCTTCAGACAATCTCTAGCTAGGATCCGGCCCCTACAGCTAACCCAAGATGGTCAATACTTTATAGAATATAGATTGATTAAGTTATATATCACAACCATTCAGCATATACTATGATCCCAACCTTATAACAGATACCGGTGACGATCAATAGTCATTGTAGAGCTTTTGATGCTTGGATATTAGAGAGATTGATCTTGATGATGTTCTACTTTAGTTTTAGTTTGATCTACTATGTTCTAATCTGATTTACTATGTTTTAGTTTGGCACATTATGTTTAGTTTTCATTATGGTTTTAGTTTGGCTATGTCATGAATTACAATGCTTTTATTATTTTAGTTGTGACATGACTATGGTTTGATTATCTACTTGTGATTTTGGTTCTACTTAAATGCAATGATATATAATGCTTATTTATCTTTTGGACTATTATATTCTATATTATATTTTTGTCATGACCCGCACCCAGATTTTCGGTCACGAGTATGTGGGTACGTCCAGCCTACGTCGCAGCATCGGCGGTAGAACGATGTTTAGGTCAATAATACTGACAATCAACATCTGAAAATTAACCTATCAAAGATATCTCAACTCCATAAGGAGGACAAGATGATAATATAATGGCAATATCAATACTCAATCACAAAGAACTCTAAGGAAGATGAAACGCACGATATGAGATAATGAGATAGAATCCAAGTCATAAACTAAACAATATCACAAGAGATGCAAGAGCCTAAGTCTCAGAATATATATTTACAACTCATAATGTCATTGAAGCTGCTGGAGACAAATACAGTACAATAGAATACTGAAGGCTAGTTAAATAACTACTAATTATATCTCCTCTACGGGGACTACCTCCTCCTGAAACTCCATGGGGTCAATAGTAAGTCAGGTACCAGCTCACCTAGTCAGTACTGAAAAATATTATCCAGTCAGGATTGGAGCGAAGCACACCTCTAATAGAAGTTCCAAATAAATGATAAAAACTATAAAACTATAATAGTAAAGTAATACATGATGATTAGATAAGTAAAGAACTATGCTACAAAAATAGAATAAAACTAATAAATATAGAAGCATGAAATTGTAAATAGGGGGAATAGGTAAATATGACTATAAAGATAGAAAATATGCAAAAACCAGTAAGCACGACATATAAGAATGTAACCTGCAGGTATAGAGTGAAACCAGCAAGTCTAGAGTGAAATAAGAAAGTATTCACCTAACTAGTGTGTTGAAATACCACTTTCGACATGTAAACAACTAGGGGTAATACCGCTCATCGCACGTAAGGTGTGTGACTTCTATCATTCTAGATTAGACCAGAATGGTTTACATGTCTACTAAGATATTTTTTTGCCTGACTAGTACTAATGGATCTAGGTCACAACACATAGATCAATATGATGCCAGCCAATACAAGTGATGCCAGAAGAATCCTGATAATGGTGGTTCTAGTAAAAGAGTCCTTATGGGCTAGCAAGTATAATCATGTATCTCAAAATGAATCCATAATTCTACTCCGTGTATCCATCGTGTCAAGAAATTGGGTAAAATAATACTATAAACAAGAATCATAGTAATTATCAAATAATAAAAACTAACAGAGAATGTACTCGCTTATGGTCCTGAGCAAGGACGGCCAAACTGTGTCCATCTTAGTGTCTCAAAGACCTAAATATGAATTATAAGTCAAAACAGTATTTTGGAATCATAAAACATATATAATTAGCTCTAGGTTAGTCATTTGGGTTACTTCTATTGGCATAATATTTATGTTGAGTTTTTGAATATGACTAATCGATTAAGTTTAGCATTATGGTAGTCGATCAATCATTATAGTTTCTTCTACTTAAACTCAATATTGTCTATATATGTAATATTTGCTTCTATATATTTTCTTGTTTGTCTAACATGTACTTGTAGATAGCAAAACGTAAGATCAACAATGGATATATGTTATATGACGATGAGCCAAAGACGATATTATACCAGAAAATTTTGTCCAACCGCCTACGACTTATCTGGAGCCTCGCACCCGGGGATTCCGCTATCTGGTCAGCGGACGGGGGTCGAGGGGGCAGCGCCCCTCGTGGGGGTTCGGGGGCAAAGGCCCTGAAAGGTATTCAGATTCCCAAATCTGGTTATCTTTAGACAACTGCCATCAAGGGAAAATACATCTTCAAGTCAGTAGATGTTTCAGAAGTTTGGCGTCATCAGTGCTCTTAGTTTTATATGTAATCTTTTATTTATTGAGTTTAGGATCGATGTAAGTCGAGTTGCACTGGCAACTAGAAAGCAACTCAGTCCACTCAAATAAACCTCGAACCTAACCACAAAATTAGTCCACATTCATTAACAAAGTATACCATACTTAGAAACAGAACTCGGGCCGAATTCATGCCAAACTCGGACCGAACTCTATTACCCTTTTGGTATGAAATCAACCAGTTCAATTAGTGTCACGCCCCAGTCCCAAAATATGTAGGACTAGGACATGTATGCATGCCAGCCGCATGGATATGGCAACTCTAATATATGGAAACCAAATCCACACGTACGTTGTAATATGAATATCAAATCCATAAGTGGTATAAAATCTATCACAAGTCACAGGGTATAATCTAAATCTCATCCACAGAAAATCGAATATAAATAAATAACCAATATCTATGAAACTAGATCTCAATAAGAAGTATCTAAGGATGATAGTTGGATGAAAATAAATCCACTACCAACTCGAATATAAGAGCAAATACAATATAAGTACAACGCAACAAACACCATATAAAAATACCAGCTATCAGTCACAGGCTCGAAAAGAAGACATCCTCGAATCATATGTAACCATCTGAATCTGCGCTCTTGCGAATACTCAAGAACAGATACACTTGGAAGGGCCAGGTCCTCAGAGGGACATAACAAGATATATAAAAGCATGCCAATAGAGTACTGAAATAAATATCCAATGGTCGCCGAACCGTCTAAGTGAATACAGTTAAGAATAACTTTCCCCACAAGTGAGCTATCTGGCTGAAAACTGGGATTGGCATGACTCTCTCGGAGAATCAGGGGCTTTAAAGGCACGTCGTCTTTTGAACGGCGGAGGCCCGCCAAGTAGTATAGGGGTCATCACCACTCGTATCTCCAGCGGAGAATCCGAGTGCACAGAATAATAGTGCAAGGAGCTCAAATGCGGTACTTGTTGTTCTCCCCACCCCATGCTCTAAGCATGTCACATCCATGACACAATTTGGTTCATAGCCTATTCTTAGTACCCTAGCCCAATCCTGCAACCAAACAAGGACAAGGATGGGACCAACGTACTACAATAGGCTATGTCCATGGACCTCTAATAACTGCTAAGTCTACTACCATGCAAAGTTTCTAACAGCAGTTATCCCTAACGCACGGCCCACACGTACAGGAGGCCAAACCCTGCACGCCAGTCCGTGATCTACATGAGACTCACAACTCGTGTATCAACTGTGTCACGGCCAATGAACCTAATGATGCTACATGATAATGGGGTAGCCTCATAAACAAGGTCAATGCAAATACATAAATAAAAACATATTGCGACGTCACCGTCGCGTGCATTTTATATACAGTTAAAATATATAAACTAAAGACAGAAAATAAAGATGCATGCAACATATGGAATATGAATAACAGTACAATGGCAAGGTATACTTGTCTGCTCTGAAAAAGAATGAAGTCCCAACTCAAGGCGTCGTCCGATCTACCTGTCACATAAATTAAACAAATTAGGTTACAAAAGTGGGTGAATAGGTTCCTCCATTTTAATTTATTTTAATTTTGAATAAAATAACCTAAAATAGTATTTTAACCTTATTATAATCTGATTTTATGGTTAAACTCTAATTTTGGTCCTAAGAAAGTCAACTTTACGGATTTGTGACCCGTGACACGAAAATCGAGGCGATCCATTGATCAAAAATTCAACCAACTCAAATCCTAGATTTGTATTTGGAAGCCTATAGATTTCAATGCTATATGAACGCTGAAATTGACAGTTTTATAAAATCACAAGTCGGTAAAGAGTTATGGCCACAAGGGCGCACATATGACAGTTTTCGGTGGTTTCCTATTTACGTCTACGTTGCTCGAATTTTACAGTAGATTAAAATTGCATATTAAATTCTAAAAAAATAATTTTATGTAAGTTCATCATGTTAAATTTTTGAAACTTTAAACGGCTCATAATTTTGAGTTAAGGATCTCCCGAAATCTCGAAAATACGAAAACGCGTCTGATTTCGGACAGCTGGCACTTTCGGAATATTCTGGAAAAATATGTTCTGAAATTACTGAAATAATTTATATATTCAGAAAACTAACCTTGATATGATTCAAACAAAAGAAACTGGAGCACGTTTGGAGTCCGGAGCTAGGAGATATCATCTTTTTAAGTGGTCATAACTACTAGAAAATGAGGCTGAATTTATGACGGATTTAACTATTTTTGGACGAAAAAGAGAGAAATTTGGGGAAAAAAATATGAAAGAAGAGTTTATACCATAGGTCTAATAGGTATTTATAATGGTGAAGACTATTTAATTGAATACGACTAGGATTAGCTAATTTGGATATGATTATGATCAGTTTAAATAAGGATAGGATATGCATGAGTTGTTTTCCTAGTAGGCTCAGAATTTGAATTAATTTAAAATATAGTTTAAATTTATCTCAATAATTTATATTCTTAAATAGAATTAAAGATAATACAAATAATTTATATATAATCTTATTAATATCTATTAACACTAAATTAGCTTCTATCTAATATTAAGACTATATATATCCAAATAAATCATAAATAATTTCAAAAATCTAAATAAATTTCTTAAAATTCTAAATAAATTACAAAAAATATAATTAAATATTTTAACCTAAAATAAATATTTGGTAGGAATAATATGCAAGTATGGTCTCATAGTAAATCATGAAAGTCCTAGAAATTTAGGTTTCCTATGTTTTAATTACCTAAAAATTCTAGAAAAATCTCAAAAAATCTAAAATAGCCTAAAAATAATTCTAAATAAATATTTATATAAGTAAATATACTAAAAAAATTACTTTCTAATTAACTAAGAGAATACTCTAAAGAAATTCAACATCTATAATAAATATAATAATATAAAATACACACAAAATACCTATTTTGGGTGAGGGTGTTTACAATCTACCCAACTTAAAACAACTTCGTCCTCGAAATTAAAATAAGGCATAATTTGTTAAATTCTTCACATTCGTACATAAGGCACGTCAATCACAATCTCTTCCAAAAATTTAAATAATAAAATCTATTCAAATCTATTGCGATCACTTCAAAATTAAGATAATCACTGTTCAAATCAAAATTCAAACTATTGTAATCTCTTCTCACTTTTTCAAATTATCAATATCCAAATTTAAATTAATCCATATAACATCTTTAAGATTTAAATAACCCATATCAAATTTATATTACGATCTCCATCTATCATAATCTCCTTAAAAAAAAATGATTCTAATCAAATATTATTCCTATTTTTACACTTAAGAATTTTTGTACTCTTCAACTTTTTGTTTTAATTTACATCCTCAATATTCAAATAGGTAATCCAGCAATCAAATTTTTAACTCTTAATTCAAATCATCAAATTCTTAAAATTTTAATTTCAATCCACCAATGTTCAAGTCTGAAATTTTATATTTATCCTCAAAATTCGAATTGATGATTTACCTTTAATCTTCAAACTTTAAATCATGCACTCAAAGTATAGATATTTGGTCCTCACTATCAAGATTTCAAAATTCATTAAATCCTCATCATCCTAGTCATTCAAAAATTCTTAACATATAAAATGACTTAATCTCATAGTCGAATCTTACTTGGTCACAAAAAAATAAAAAAATCTCTCAAGTTGACAACACAACTTCTACCCAACTTAAAATTTACCCATCTATCATATAAGGCTCTTACATTCAAGAAATCTCATTCCTCCATTTTTACTTAATCATGTTACTCAATCCTCAAGAAATTTTAACACCAAATATATTACATGCGACATGCCCTGGGTTACAAAATAATCATCAAATAATGTCATTGGCCTATAGGGTATATCTAATACTATCTGTGTATCAACTTATTCTAGGCACGAGATTTCGTCTTTCCGAAATAAGGGAAGACGAAAAACAATAATGAGGAGTTCAAAGGGAGGTAATAGATTAGAAGTATGGGGATCAAGACGTTTAAAGAATTCAATGGGAATTGTCAAGGCAGTTGTGGATTGAAATCTTATTTTTGTAATTCCTATTCACATGCTCGTATTAGTACAGTTATATAATCGATACGATCCGCTCAATATATCTAGAGGGCAAGTACAGGTGTCTACTAGTCAACTATATATCTTAATCCACGTAAAGTATTATTGCGAAAGGTGAATCAAGCGCACTATGGTTGATCAGACCGTAATACACTAATTTTGATTAGACAATTGTATCAGTAGACGTCCCCAATAATACATATCTCATGATCAAGCTCGATAAAAGAATAAGCTTGCAAAACTAGGCTATAATAGCAGCATAAGTACGCTGGATTATGATGAGAGAAAGTATAAATAATTCAATTTCTCAAAGAAGATAAGACTCTACAATCTCTACAGTTGTCATACAAATTCTTGTCTAAGTCGCTAGTCGGCAAAATAGGGACATGGACCTCTAAATATCACAGTTGGGATAAATACTATTGTCTTATGCAAGCATATAGTTAATGTCATTCAGTTATACTTCATTAATGGGTCAAGAGGACTAGGTGATACTATGTTGTGAGGTATACTATCCAACTTATAACAATAAACTAATATTGTACTATTTTAAGGATACCGGAGAAGCTCCTGTTAAGGTCTAAAAGGAAGGGTCTCGGTACTTATTAGGGTATCCTCTCACATTACATAGGTCATGGTCATCTTAAGCCTTAGTCTTAGTGCTTATAGAACAAGTATCAATAGTAAGAATAGAAGAGTTACTAGTCGTTAAGGGGAAAGGGATCTAACTTGTATCGAGGTGGGGGTACAAATTATGCGACTTAAAGCTAAGGGATAATTATCAGGTTGCAATCTACAAGAATAACTTAAACTGTCAAGTTCTAATTACCAATCACATAATTCGAAAATTCAAGAGTAACAACCAAAATCCTAGCAAGCTATATATATCCTAACATAGAATAAAATTACTTGGTCTCTAATCAGAAGTGCCAGATGGTACGAGTTGAAAGATGAAGAGAATAAACGTAATCAGTCGTCGCACACTAGCGAGCACTATGGTCGCAGAGGAGCAATATATGAAATTTAAAATAGAGGGCTCTAGATAGCATCATGGTTTTCTAAGGAGGAGTGGTATACTAGTTGCTATGTTCAAGGTATGATCAAGAGAAATATTATATTCATTGCTCTTGGCTTCCTAAGGTACTGTCTGCTACTAATAAGATAATAATCTAAGTTTACAGTTCTAATATTATCTCACCGTAAAAGTTAAGTTTGGTCCTAATATTTAAACTTAAATTTCTATTGGTTCCTCAATACTAGGGTCAAACATTATGGTAAACTTCTAACTAACTCTAGTAGTATCTATACTAATCTCAAGTCTTCATAATACATCAGGGGGTAATGGTAAACCAATTCTAGATATAAGGAATTCTAGGGTTCACTAGATTATCTAAACTTAGTGGTGTGTCTATATTCTCATTGTATTCTTAATAGGTGTGCTACCCTAATTATCATCCTAATAACAGGGGTTCTTATATTCTAGCAGAAGGCTATACTCAAAGAACTATTAGGGAAGCATAGGAATCAAGCAGGATACAATTGTTCAAATAGAACAGATAGGAGGAAGATGAATCATAGTTAATTATGGATGAGATCCTATACTGTAATCCTAATCGCAGGCTTGCTCGATACAGTAACGTAACCGAGATAATATGCTCTCGACCTGCATGGGTCACCACTAAAATATGTCACGCCATAGTCCCAAAATACGTAGGACTAGGACATGTAAGCATGCCAGCCGCATGGATATGGCAACTCCAATATATGGAAACCAAATCCACACGTACGCTGTAATATGAATATCAAATCCACAAGTGGTATAAAATCTATCACAAGTCATAGGGTATAATCTAAATATAAAACCCCTGATTTTCAATAATTTTTAAAATGGAATTTTCACAATTTTCTGGAATTTTTCTAGGATTTTTTATTAATTAAACTAAGGTATTTTGAAAGTAAATGATTTTTAAATATTGTTAATTAATATTAAAATATTTTGAAAATAATATTTTCTGGTATAAAATGAAAAATTAGACATAGGATAATTTTCTGGGAATTTATTGGATCCCGGAAGCATTTTTAAAGACCTAAAAACCAAGTTTAAAATAAACCCTAGAATAAACCCGGTTTATTTCTAATAAACCAAATCAACTGAACCAGACCGGACCGGACCGGACCGGACCCGGTCTAGCTAAACCGGGTCCAACCTTATTGGGTTGGATCCGGGCCTGTCAGCCAGCTCGACCCGACCCGACCCGTGCTACAGTACCCTTTCTCCCCCGACCCTGCCACTTCAGCTCCGCCGGCTGACCCGCCATGGCGCTTCGCTTCCAGCCGCTCCGGCTCCCCGCAACCGCCAGGCCCTCCTCTTTATCTCCCCCGCACCGGCCACCCCTCCGCCTCCTTCTTCGCCTGTCACGTCCCAGTCCCAAAATACGTAGGACCAGGGTACGTAAGCATGCCAACCATATGAATATGGTACTCCAATATATGGAACCCATATCACACGTACGCTGTAATATGAATAAAAATTCACTAGAGGTAAACACATGTGTCACAGGCATAACTAAATCTCATCCACATAAATCATATATAAATGAATAACCAATACCTATAACTAGATCTCAATGTAAAGTAGCTAATGATGGTAGTCGGATGGAAACAAATCCACTACCGGACTAGAATAAAGAATAGATAAGATAAATACAATATAAGAACATCAACTACCAATCCCAAGCTCGAAGAGAAGTCATCGCCATATACGTAGCAAGTCCGGAACTGTGCTCCTCCGAATACTCATGAACAAATATACCTGACAGAGAACCAGGTCCTCAGAGGGACATAACAAGATACTTAAACACATGCCATAAAGTAAATACTGTGAAAACTCAAGGGTGACATAGCCATCTAAGTGGAATGCACTTTGTGGACAACTTGAGTATATGGGAAAGTGTAGGCTAGACATATGCTGATGTAATTCACCAATCGTTACAACTGGCTAGTATATGCCACATATGCCCCCATAGGAGGGCGCTCAGTAATAACGTCCATCTCCGAAGAGCATGGCATCTGTATAATATAACGTCCATATCACTCCGTCGAGTGTGGCATAAGTGTAAAGGAAGTGGGGTGTCCCATACGCCTACAAGTCGTCCTCCCCGCCCAATGATCTAAGCATGTTGCATTCACAACACGCGTCAGCTACTACGTCTCGGCGTCGTAACTCTGGCTCATAGTCTATCGCTAGAATAGTAGCCCAATCCTTACAACCAACAATGACAAGGATGGGACCATCGTACCACGCTAGTCTATGCTCCACCTACCAATAACTGCTAAGTCTTCTAACATGCATCACTATTAACAGTTATTCCCTATCCGTCGCACGCCTACACGTACAGGTGGCCAACCACATACGCAGGACCGTGCCCTACATGAGACTCACAACACGTGTAAGAGATGTGTCAAGGCCTGGGAGTCATACGAATAACTCCACACCTTAGGTGTGTCCTCTAGACACTAGGTCAGATACTATCCTAACGTCAACGCATCCGTTGACTGCACCCGAGTCTCTCTCGGACGCGCACAATTTAAGATAATAAACATGCATCTAATGTACAGAATTTAAACAGTATAACAAAGACAAGGTATACTTGCCTGGCAGGCGACTGTGTAGTCCCAATAACCAGCTCCGGAAGTCGCGTAGAACCAATCCAATCAGTCCTCGGTATCAGCATGCGCAGGTACGGGAATTGGGGTAACTGCTGCGGGTTGTCTTGGCAAAGGTGATGAGTCCACGATGACGACGATGGCGACGGTAATGACGATATAATGATTGGGTTATGGTTAAGGGGATGATTTGGCAAATGGTGGTGGTTATATTGAGGATGGGGGGTTTTAAATGGTGATGATGATCACAATGGTGATGATTATGGAATCAAGATATTATTTATGATGCTAGTGGTGACATGGAGGATGAATAGGTTGTTGGTGACGAGGGCGATGACGTGGAGGAGGGTGATGACCAGGAGGACGATGTGGGTGATTAGGGTTAAGGTATTGGTGACGATGATGGTTGCCGCTAACGAAGATGGTGATGACGAGGGTGGTTAGGGTTTAAGTGTTGAGGACGAATGATAATAATGATGCTCAAGAGGGTGAGGACGACGACAAAGACAAGGTTAGTTACGGCGATGAAGACAATGACGGTGATGGTGAACAATGAAGGTGGTGTTAATATAGGTGGTGGGGGCTGAACTCCGGCCAGGGTGGTCTGGTCAGGGAGGGGCCGGTGAATGGTGGTGGTGGTGTAGACTGATGGTGGCAATGGAGGCTGTAGGGAAGAGAGG
Source organism: Iris macrosiphon (assembly GCA_036927795.1). Lineage (NCBI taxonomy): Eukaryota > Viridiplantae > Streptophyta > Magnoliopsida > Asparagales > Iridaceae > Iris > Iris macrosiphon. The sequence continues at coordinate 106,863,959 of JAYESA010000009.1, read as the reverse complement.
AGGTGGAGGCCAGGGTGGCAGGCGGAGGTCCGGCCAGGGGTATTGACGACAGGGAGGAGAGGAGCAGGGAAAGGGAGTCAAGGTTGAAGAGGAGGAGGACCGAGGTGGTGATGGGTGGTGGACAGGGTAGTGCTCGTAGTGGTTCAGCGAGTCCGGTGGGTCGTCGGCAGCGCTCTCCGACTTCAGGCGGGTGGATCCGGTCGAGTACAGGCAGTGATGGTGAGGCATTCGGTTTGGTAGTCGACGGGGGCGGGTCTCCGATCGAGGGGATTCGGCTTCGATGGGTCGGTATCGACGGTCGGTGCCGACGGTCGGTGCAGAGTTCAGCGAGGGTGTTCGTGCTGTGAGGTCGACCGGGAGATGGCCGGATAGGTCGTCGTGGAGACTTCAGCGGGGTTCGGGGGTCGCGGAGGGTTGGGTCGATAAAGTTTAGCGGAAGAGCAGCTGATTGGCGGTCGTGCAGGCCGGCGGGGTCGACTGTGAATGGCGATGCAGCGATGTTCTCCGGCCGACGTGCAGGTGGAGAAGGAGGGGATAGTCATGGCCGCGGTTGGTCGAGCTGGTGGTTATGTTGGATGATGGGGGATCGGAGCGGGATGAGGTCAGGCGTGGCGGGGCTGCTCGTCGAGGTGGCTGGGTGTCGGCTCCGGCGACGGCTAGAGAAAGGAGAAAGAGGGTGAACATGAAGTATAGGGGAGGTCGGTTGAGAGTTTTCCTAGGGTTTTTTTTTAGGAAAGGAAAAAGGGAAGAAAGTTGTACTTATACACATGTGGTCTTTGGGTTTGGGTTGACCAAGGATTAGGGCTTGGTCAACACTCCTTGGAATGGGCCTTGGCCCACATGGGGATATTTGGGAGGGCTAGAATTTGCATTAATTACATACAAGGATAACATTTAAACTAACAGGGTGATGTGCGCGCTGTACATCCCGAAAATTATGGGGAAAATTCACGTGAAAGGAAAATTGGGTTTCTTTACGTATTGTCCAACGGTGGGGACACCTCAATACGTTTTTGCATAATAGCCCCCAACAATTGGAAAAATTACACAAAGGCAAAAATTAGATTTAATTAATTTAATTGAATGCGCACGATGTTCTGGAATTAATTAGGAGTACCTGAGAATAAAATTAGGTCGAGCACAAGCGTCTGGGCATAGGGGATACAGTGTAGAATATTAATAAAATTTGGGTTGTACAAAATGGTCAAGATTATGTCTCCAAATTTTGATTTGAACGCACAAGGGTACCGAGTTGGTATTATTCTAGAATTTGGAAATAACGTCCGCGACGTTTATTGTGCGATTAAAATGTCGCACCGGAAAGCATGATTATAAATTATACAGAGGTCAGAATAAATGGTGGTCAAGTCTAGGACAGGGTTATGGAATTTGTAGACAGACAATGGCTAGTGTAGTGCTCCAATGAATGAAGCAACGGTAAAGTGTGCTAAGCGTCATAACCAATACAAAATTAAATAAACACTGAGTCCTATTTCTATTTGGATTTAATCTAGCCCTAGTTTCTCTATTTGTGCCGAATAAACCTAATTTTTGGTGAGGGGGTTTACACCGCCTATAAAACCCTGCTCCGCCTGTTCCACCGCCCACTCCCCTCTGCCATTTTCGGCCATCTTGGCCCGCTCCACCGTCGAAGCCCCGACCACAGCCTCGTCTTCACCAGCGCCACCCCGAAGCGCCTCGCCGTCCTCTGCACCAAGCAGCGCTGGTCGACGAAGACCCCGAGCCTCCGCCAAGCAGTCCCTCGACGAGCACCGCCCGCCTCCATCAGCGCAGCCGCAGCAGCTCCCGGCGACGCTCAGCCCCCATCGCGCTCCGCCGCCTCCGGCGACTCCACCCCGCAGCCGCCTCAGCCTTCCTCCGGCCGCCGCATTTCCGGCGAGTAATCAAAACTCTAACCCTAGACAGGCCACAGCCCTGACACTGTGTCGGTGTGTCGTGTCACCTCGCGGACACGAAGAAACCCCGTTCCACGGAGCCCTGTTCAGGTAACCCGTTCTCTCTCCTCGTTGCTCCGTTTTCTGTTCCGTCAATTGTGATGCGTAGGCTATGTGACCCTCTTGATGCCCGTGCAACTCGTTCGGTGCGTCGCGTCCTATGGCGATCGCGAACCACAATCCAAAAATAGGAAAATCAATACCCCATTTTTCCCCGGAACTGAGTACGCCCCGCCAAACGGGACTACTTGGTCGCGTGCGGTCTTCACCGAAAGGTGCGCACCGTTGATACGGACGTGTGAGATTTCGCAAAAGTTGATTTGGATGTGCGTACACACCGAAATCAACGCGTATCCGCCGACAACGCCCCGTATCCGCCCGTTCTGGAATATGTTATAACTTTGTGTACACACGTCGGATCGAAACGAAACTTGTGCCATCTAACTCATAGCAATACGTTGGTCCTGTGACCCAAGTTTGGTTCGATTCTGAGAACGTTGACAAAATCGCGTATCGTGGGCCCCACGACTCTACTTGACGGGCAATTTTTTTTTGATCGGCTCATCGGAATCCAATTCTGGAAGTTCCGTTGGGTTCGTATTATCGTTCTGGACTTGTTGACACTAAGTTAGACATATTTGGAGACTATTGGTTCTGACACATTTTTCAGTGCAAAGCGGCCCACATGAGGACCCCGCTTTGACCATTAAATGTTATTTTTGCCCTTGTGTCCAAATTGGACTCAAGGACAAGCGTTTCTAGCTATTTGATATTTTTGAATCTGATGGTGATGTTTATTTCAGCAACCGGAGCAGTACCTGCAATTCCCACTAAGGTCAGAACTACAGTTGGAGCTAGAACCACAGGCAAGTGCACCTTGCCAACATTGCAGTTCTTGTTACATATTTCCTTGCCTTATTTATATGTTGTATATGCTTAACCTAGGATCGTGCGACTTACATAGCGTCTGATTAATAGTCGGGTGCCAACCACGTACGCGGAGTTGTGTAACGTCACCTAGAGATGTATATCGACACCCTTTATATTCTCGTACTTGCATTATCAAGTATGTTATAACCCAGGACACCGGACACTAATCATGAGACAGAATCTTCCTAAAATATTCAAGGTGATTCTGTGTAGGTTGTAGGATTTATGACATAGATATTATATTCATAAATATTATATTCATAGACATTTTATGACTCGCTGCATTAGATATGATCTTACGTGACATGGACATGAGGCTTCGTGGACATGAGACGTGTGATTACATTGGGTGGGGAGAGACACACAGGCTACAGGCTGATTATATATATATATATATATATATATATATATATTCCACTACATAGTAAATTACATAGTAACTTACATAGTATCGCTGCTACAGGCTCCCAGACACAGAGCTTGTAGTGGTCTCAGCCTAAGTTCTAGTGATGCTCTCAACTTGCATTTCACATAGATGGTTATATAGTTTACCCTATTGTTTCATTTATTGCTGCACTGCATTTATTTTGGCATGAGTTGTTTTGTACCTTGCTATGTCCCCTGAGGTCCTGGATCTGGATTATGTCCCCGGGATTAGCAGAGGATATCTATCCTGAGGTGTACAGAACATGAGCACTTCTCGGAACAGTACCAGCACCTGAGGACGAGGTGATCGCTGAGGATTTTTCCTGAATATCTGCTTCTTCTATGCTTAGTCTTGCTGCTTTTAAACTTTTTTTAATTATTGTTTAAATAAAAATTATAAGAGACTTATTATCGGCTTGTTCCCCAATTTTATTTACTTTTGACTGATGATGTTTATTTCCTTTTGTTGATATTGTTGTATTTATTCTGTGGATGAGATTAGTAGACCCTTATTGTTGTATTACAGCTTAAGTATGCCCCGATGGATCTATTAAATTGGGTTTGTCCATCGGTGTGTGTTGTTGGCCATTGCCACGTGTCTAGTCCCTCGATATTTTGGGACTGGGGCGTGACACTAAATCTCATCCACAGAAAATCGAATTTAAATAAATAACCAATATCTATGAAACTAGATCTCAATAAGAAGTATCTAAGGATGATAGTTGGGTGGAAACAAATCCACTACCAACTCGAATATAAGAGAAAATATAATATAAGTACAACACAACAAACACCATATAAGAATATCAGCTATCAGTCACGGGCTCGAAGAAAAGACATCCTCGAATCATATGTAACCATCCGAATCTGTGCTCCTGCGAATACTCAAGAACGCGAATACTCAAGAACAAATATACTTGGAAGGGCCAGGTCCTCAGAGGGACATAACAAGATACATAAAAGCATGCCAATAGAGTACTGAAATAAATATCCAATGGTCGCCTAACCGTCTAAGTGAATGCAGTTAAGAACAACTTTCCCCACAAGTGAGCTATCTGGCTGAAAACTGGGATTGGCCCGCCAAGTAGTATAGGGGTCATCACCATCCGTATCTCCAGCGAAGAATCCGGGCGTACAGAATAATAGTGCAAGGAGCTCAAATGCGGTACTTGTTGTTCTCCCCACCCAATGCTCTAAGCATGTCACATCCATGACACAATTTGGTTCATAGCCTATTCTTAGTACCCTAGCCCAATCCTGCAACCAAACAAGGACAAGGATGGGACCAACGTACTAAAATTGGCTATATCCATGGACCTCTAATAACTACCAAGTTTCCTAGCATGCAAAGTTTCTAACAACAGTTATCCCTAACGCAAGGCCCACACGTATAGGAGGCCAAACCCTGCACGCCAGTCCGTGATCTACATGAGAATCATAACTCGTGTATCAACTGTGTCACGGCCAATAAACCTAATGATGCTACCTAATAATGGGGTAGTTACATAAACAAGGTAAATACAAATACATAAATAAAAATATACCGCGACGTCACCATCGCGCGCATTTTATATACAGTTAAAATATATGAACTAAAGACAGAAAATAAAGATACATGCAACATATGGAATATGAATAACATTACAATGGCAAGGTATACTTGCCTGCTCTGAAAAGAATAAAGTCCCAACTTAAGGCGTCGTCCGATCTACCCGTCACATAAATTAAACAAATTAGGTTACAAAAGTGGGTAAATAGGTTCCTCTATTTTAATTTATTTTAATTTTAAATAAAATAATCTAAAATAGTATTTTAATCTTATTATAATCTGATTTTATGGTTAAACTCTAATTTTCGTCCAAAGAAAGTCAACTTTACGGATTTGTGATCAGTGGCACGCAAATCGAGGCGATCCGTTGACTAAAAAGTCAACCAACTCAAATCCTAGATTTATGTGTATAATCCTATAGATTTCAACGCTACATGAACGCTGGAATCGACAGTTTCATAAAATCACAAGTCGGTAAAGAGTTATGACCGCAAGGGCGCACATATGACAGTTTTCGGTGGTTTCCTATTTACGTCTACGTTGCTCGAATTTTATAGTAGATTAAACTTGTATATTAAATTCTGAAAAAATAATTTTATGTAAGTTCATCATGTCAAAATTTTAAAACTTCAAACGGCTCATAATTTTGAGTTAAGGATCTCCCAAAATCTCGAAAATACAAAAATGCGTCTGATTTCGGACAGCTGGTACTTTCACAATATTCTTAAAAAATAGGTTCTGAAATTACTGAAATAATTTATATATTCAGAAAACTAACCTTGATATAATTCTAACAAAAAAAACTAGAGCGCGTTTGGAGTCCGGAGCTAGGAGATATCATCTTTTTAAGTCGTCATAACTACTAGAAAATGAGACTGAATTTATGACGAATTTAACTATTTTTGAACGAAAAAGAGAGGAATTTAGGGAAGAAAGCATGAAAGAAGAGTTTATACCGAAGGTCTAATAGGTATTTATAATGTTGGAGACTATTTAATTGAATACGACTAGGATTAGCTAATTTGGATATGATTAGGATCATTTTAAATAAGGATAGGATATGCATGAGTTATTTTTCTAGTAGGCTCAGAATTTGAATTAATTTAAAATATAGTTTAAATTTATCTCAATAATTTATATTATTAAATAGAATTAAAGATAATACAAATAATTTATATATAATCTTATTAATATCTATTAACACTAAATTAGCTTCTATCTAATATTAAGACTATATATATCCAAATAAATCATAAATAATTTCAAAAATCTAAATAAATTTCTTAAAATTCTAAATAAATTACAAAAAATATAATTAAATATTTTATCCTAAAATAAATATTTGGTAGGAACAATATGCAAGTATGGTCCCATAGTAATTCATGGAAGTCCTAGAAATTTAGGTTCCCTATGTTTTAATTACCTAAAAATTCTAGAAAAATCTCCAAAAATCTAAAATAGCCTAAAATATAATTCTAAATAAATATTTATATAAGTAAATATACTAAAAAAATTACTTTCTAATTAACTAAGAGAATACTCTAAAGAAATTCAACATCTATAATAAATATAATAATATAAAATACACACAAAATACCTATTTTGGGTGAGGGGGTTTACAATTAGTCCCTAATTTTTTGGCCCAACGTTCAAATTTTGAATTAATACCTTACCGAACTCTGGTCGAACTCGGTTTGGTATTACCCTATAAATAGGATTGGATTTTCACATTCCTACTCACTCAACAATTCTCAATCTTTCTATCCTATAGTGAGTAAACCCTCAGAGCCTAAACTTTCTTATCTCCAAGGTCAACTCTCAGCCTTCTAATGCCAAGTACGGTATCGATCTAGAAGTCTACAGAGTTGTAAAGAGCATGGCTCATCAAGCCCTGTTTTGTGTGAAGTTGCGAGACTTTGGATCAAAACTCGTGTTGTGCGAAGTTGCGAGACTTCTGATCAAATCTTGTGGTTGTAAGAAGTAGACAACCCTTAAGATAAAAGATTGTGATTTACTATAGGTGATTATAGTGGATAAAACTCCGTGCAAGAGTTCTCGGGACTGGACTAGTCCTCTCAGAGGGAAACCAGTATACATCTTGGTGTTTGTGTTTGCTTTCTCTCTCTACTTTACTGCTTTATTTTACTATCTTTATATACATTGTTAGTATACACTATTAGTTAGCAACTGCCTTCATTGTAATAATCTTTAATTGGGTAGATTATTCTGCTGCACTCTATTTACCCCCTCCCCCTAGAGTTTCTTTACGGTCCTTCAACTTCTAAGTCCCTTTGTATCATACTAGGTTAATACTAAGGTTAGAGTCTAAATTTATATAGAGAGTTGGGCTTTAGAGGGATACTAGGTCATCACTAAGTTTCTAGGTTGTTTCCTAGTTCTATAATGCTAGGTATTAATACTAGGTTATATATATATATATATATATATATATATATATATATATATATATATATATATATATATATATATATATATATATATATATATATATATATATATATATATTAATTAATTAATACCCTAACTTATTTATATCAATACCTTAGTAATTTAGCCAATCCCTTAACCACTAGACATTATCTAGCTCATATCCCATACCTTGACATCTCACTCTTATATGTTGGTACTTCACTCTCCTTACTTGTTATCCATATTGTACATATGCCACCTATACTAATACTTTACAAACCCTGGCCTAATATTTTTACCTGGAACCAAATCCTAGCCTTATAATTCCCAAACTAAAACTGAAATTTAACTCCACTCACAACCAGGTCTAATACCCTCTCAAGTTCACTGCTCTAAGATCTCAAATTTTTCACAATGGCCATTGTTCTCAAGTATCGGTGCTTTGTACTGATACTACAACTACAAAGTTCTGATACCTCTACCCCCCAGTTGTATTGCAGTTGATATGGGTAACCCACCTAGTAAACCATTGCTACTAACCTGCATGTGGAGCTTCGCATCAGTCCCCACTTCTGACCTACCTCTAAACTCCCATGCACCTTCACTTTACCTAAACTGCACTCTAGCATGCTCATCCAAATTTCCTACAAATGAAGCTAACTCTTACTACTGGTACCACCTGACCACTCACTAACCCACACAATATCCTTCACTAATGTACTTAACATACTACCACTTATAATGCATACTGCCCCCAAAGAAACTCACAAGAACTCATTCATTGGTGTACTAAGTCACACACATCTGACATAGTAACACCCCTGATATACAATCTTGATATACTCAACAATCCTTACAAACACTCACACTTAACTGAACACTCGCAAATCTATTTAATACCACTTCACATCCATCCTTTTGTGCTAAAACTGTGCATGAATGCACTGCACACCTGAATGAGTGCACTATGGTCCTGAGTTAACTTGTGCACTGCACCTCATCTAATGAACTGTCTACACACCTTCACTGCAGATTTGCTCCTAAATCCTACTATGCCCAAGCCTCCAGGCCCATTAACCCAACTGCCAAAGCCACTTGCAGCCATCTGCACAAGTCTGATGCAGGGTACTCGATCCCCTCCTTTGCTCAGACTTACAGATCTAGTGCTTCTCTAATGCAGCTCTATTGAGTACTTTCTTCCTAGCTGCATATGCCACTCCCCTATCCAACTGTCACACACCCAAGAACCACTCATCAAAGCACCTCCTTAACTAATACACTAAACCACCACATTCCAGTCAACACACCCAACACCCTCACAATATCATAGGACCCCATAAACTAACAACTATAACTTTATATATGAGATACCTATAACATACACATTTACTATACATATATACATATGTATACTTATATACACATATAAATATACTATGTATGCATATATAATATATGATGCTCAAGGATATAAGTAGACACACACACACACTTAGTCAAAAAATTAAACATTTGGTATGCAAACTAAAGTATCACTATGATACTCACCAAAAACTCATGATACACTGGTGATACTCCATCCAAACCATGATACCACCATCCCCAACACTTAATACACATCACAAATGATATATATAATATAAATACACCTATAAACAATAGATCTAAAAATAATATAGCATTATTGGTACCAAAGGACACCAAAACTAGTGAAAACACCAATCTACCTTCTCATATCATGGCGTATCATGATACACCCTACTCGTATCAAATTGTGGACACGTATGTACCCTCATATCACTAATACAAGTTCAAAAAAACCAAATTGACCATATAACAAAAACTTGGTGCACCAATCTCAGATTTTTCCTAAATTGGACACAAAACTCAATGTAACTATCACAATATATCTCATTAGGTCCTAGTTCTTCCTTCTATGGGTAGTCCTTAGCTATTAAAGGATTCCTAAGGGTAAAATACTATAAATTAACCATAAAATTGAAGCTAAATAGAGATCATACCTATTGGGAGTTAAATTCTAATAAAACTCCTCTGGTTGGACATAAAATGGACACAAGCTCCTCGAATCTCCTCTCCAAGTAGTGCTTCTTGTAATCCAAGCTCCTAGGCTTCCTTGATGATAAATATGAGTAAGTAATGATGGAAGATTTGAGTAGAATTGATGTGGTTTGGTATCAATTTGGGGAAGAACCAAACTAGGGATGAAATGAATATGAAAGGGGCTAACAAGTGATTAATGGAGGCTAACCTCAAGCTTTATAGGGCCGACCACCTCTCTCCTTAGGGTTAGGTTGAATCACAACATCCAAGTTGCCCTCTAATGGTTTTCATGAAGAGTCATTTAATTATGGGGAAGGTTCAAATCTAAATGAGAAGGATATTTTATTCATTCACCTTAATCTAATCAGTCAAACCATGACTAATCTAAATATTTGAACTAATGGGTCAAGTCTAGTCTAGTTGGGTTCACTAGCACCTAGTCCAATCCAAAAGGCTAACTCACTAATCATCGAGTCCATTCTAATTAACTAGCTCACAACTAATACATACAATAATAATTATTATGATAAAATAAAAACTCAAACAATTATTAAAATAAAAAATATCCATCTCCCGTATTTAGGTGGTTACAGTATTTTTACTTCACTTTTGTGTTTCATTGTCTTTATTGCTTCACCTTTTATGGAAAAGTAATCCATTTAGATAAAGTAAAAACGGGAGAGACACATTGATATCTTCAAGTTGCTACATGAACAAGAATGATATACGATACTACTTCAAGTTTCTACAAATGTCTTCATGCTCTCATTGCGGGGGAGCTATCGTTATTTGAAGTTATCATGCCAATTTTATAGTGTCGTATCAGTCACAGTTTGTTAATTATCAAAATGGGGGAGATTATTAGCCTATCTGGTCATGGTCAACCTGATTTTAATAATTAACTAAACTACGGTTCGATATACTGCGATATGGTTGAACTGAAGACTACTGATATGTCACTGTGATAACAACAAAACTACTACTTCGTAAGAAGATTGCTACCATCATGTATGTTTATATTTTACATTTTTTTGTCTTATATTTTATTTTGAGTCTAGGACTTATGTAAATCGAATTATATTTTGGCAACTAGATTCACCATAATCCAAAGTCCAAAGTCCAAAGTACACCAAAAATGATCCAACATAAACCCAGACCTAACCAACATTCGAATCCAACTATGTACCAAGCTCAAACCTAGTCAAAATAAGCCTGAAATAAACCAGAAATATTCTAGAATATGGATAACTGAACTCGGACCGAGTTCACCCTGAACTCTGGTCGAACTCGGTTAGGCAAAACCAGAAACCCTAGTCAGAATCCTCTTTCGAATGACCAAACTTTTATGTTCGAATTTATGAACATTTCAGGACCGAACTATACCCGAAATCGATCTCAGAAAGCCCTATATGTAACATCCCGTTCCGCTCATGGGACTGCCGATTCAAACGGCAATAGTGCAACAGTCCCGACCCACTTTGCCTCAAACGAGGAGCAAAGGATATCCAGACTTGTCCCTGTATGATCCGGCGTAGGCTTTCAGAGGCTTGCTTGACGTATCGATCTACCGAGGTGAATCATCGCTAAGGTGGGTGGCTACGGTGAACTTGTCTTTGCTTAGCCATCATACATAAAATCTGGAATGATACATGCTTGTCGCTAGGTGATTCACCCCTGCATGCTAATAAGAATACAACGCACCTAGCTAAGGGAATAGTCCCAACTTGTATTGATTGATAGAACATGGAAATAAAATACTGCTTATATTTAGACCCTCGCATGCTAAGTCCCTTACGGTTTCATCTCTCGGCTTACCTTTGGGTCCGAGCAAACGTGTCTGCCTATGTTCCTTAGAAACGCATGCTGCCTGCTTACGAATGTCTAACGTTATTGTATTGTGCATGCATTTTTGTTAGCCAGGAGACTATCAAATAGTTCTTCTGTGCATTTGAACCTACAAGTATCCGGGACCGTTAGGTCACCCAAGGCAAATCCCCGAACCAGGGGATTGCATCAAGCAAGAATGAATATTGAACATGAATCATACTTGAATGATAATCATGCCAAGTATGCATCTGAACGAGGATCGTGTCATGTACAGATTGAATCCCAGCTCGTGGAGCAATATGCTCGTTCAGAATAAGTTTAAGTTCCATGATTATCATGTCAAGCTTTGGATAAAGGATAGACACTGACCTGCATGTCACGGACTACTTGTGCACAAGGATTTTGGCTTCCGCGGACGGTCGCCGGGGCACTAGGACCGATCCGATCCGGGCGAAAGAGTTAGTCTGGTTGTTTGTCACAGACAAAATATTATGTAGCGGGGCTCGCTACCTACGTTGTATATCGTTCTTAGTCTCGAGACCATAACCTGTCCTTTATGGCTATGCCAGCGACTTTTTTCATATAGATAAGTCATCCTCGCTTAGCGGCTATCCGAGTGCGAGTTATTGTATCGCATCAACTGAACACCTAAACGATCATGATACAACGACTCTCGTGTTTGCATATGCTATGCCTTCGTTTTCATTATGAATTCCCCTGAATGTTTATACTTTCTCGTGCTTGATTTATCAATGTTTGCCTTGGACAGAAAAGGACAAATTATAAGTTGGTAAGTCTCGTCGTATTTTCTCTCATGTCGCATGGCACACTGCCACACGGATTAGGCTATTCAATGTTTGCATGAAACTGATCCTAAGGAAACTAGAAAGACAACTTAATAGTTGGTGCACGGAACCTGTATTACGTGTTTAGATTTGTCGAGCGGGCGAGTAGCTTCCCCACTAGTGCATTCAATGTACTGATAATCCACCAGTTTGTATGCAGGGTGCAAGAGAACCTCGTTCGGTACGGATGCCTCCTTCGTGCGTGCTAAGGTGTGGTGATCACTCCGAAGCATCGCTGTGTCCGGAACAGAAGCATATATACAAGATATAATATTATGAATATCGCCTGATCATCGTCTGTATAATCATTTCACAATTGTAGCCACTTGGCACGCTTTTACTATTTCAGAGAGAGAGGCTTGAGCGACTTGTAATCTCGGCTATACGCCGCCTGTAACACTTGTTATATCAATAAAGAGTTGCTTTACTTCAACTTGTGTTTTAATGCTTTCGCTATATTATCGACTCAGTGAACCTGTTACTATATCGCTATGCATTTATGACTCCGCTGCACTCGGACAATCTGTGTGACTCTGTGGATTAGAATTCTTACCGCCATCCAATGAACCACGACCTTGCACGGGCGTGGCTCACGCTCGTGCGACATCACGCCCAGATGGGTCAAATTGATCGTTCCGCGGGAGCGCTGGCGCGGTGATTCTCGTCTAGCGGGAACGGTCGATTTGCCTGCGGGAGATCGGGGTGTAACATAATGGTATCAGAGCCTGGCTTCTACGCCTTTGGATTTCAATTCAATTATTACAATTTTGAAAGCTCGTTCATGGGTTACGTGCACGCTCTCTCTCAATGCCTCGATGGGATATTCCAACAATAAGTCTAAATACTTTCAAAATACGTTTTAATTGATATACTTGCTTGTATGATATTGTACTACGAGTGGCCTTTGTGCCAACCTGTGCAATCCCTTGAGAGTATCGCTAGTAGCTTGTCCAATTTTACTAACTCTAAGTTTGGTTGAATGCATCTATTCGAGGGACGCCTTGAACTTGTGCACCATCCAAGACTTAAGAAAAGGTGAAACTCGAGTGCTAAGACTTTGCTATCACTAAGCTGGTTGACGTGCTCACGCTAGAAGTGCACTTTGAAAGTGTGCACGATCCAGACTAAGCGATATGCTGATCTCGACGCTTGTGCAAGTGAATATCCAAATGAACAAGTATAATAACTTGTATAGGTTTGCCTTAGCCTTGTATCGTTAAATCAAAATTGATTCAAATGTACTGCTTGTCCTCAGTAAGTCTCGAGGACGAGACTTTTTTTGAGTTTGGTAGGATGTAACACCCCATTCCGCTCAAGCGGACTGCCGATTCAAACGGCAATAGTACAACTGTCCCGACCCACTTTGCCTCAAACGAGGAGCAAAGGATATCCTGACTTGTCCCTGCAGGATCCGGCTTAGGCTTTCAGAGGCTCGCTTGGCATATCGCTCTACCGAGGAGAATCATCGCTAAGGTGGATGGCTATGGTGAACTTGTCTTTCCTTAGCCAGCACACATAAAATCTGGAATGATACATGCTAGTCGCTAGGTGAATCACCCCTGCATGCTAATAAGAATACAACGCACCTAGCTAAGGGAATAGTCCCAACTTGTATTGCTTGCTAGAACAAGAAAATGAAATACTGCTTATATTAAGACCCTCGCATGCTAAGTCCCTTACGGTTTCATCTCTCAGCTTACCTTCGGGTCCGAGCAAACGTGTCTGCCTATGTTCCTTAGAAACGCATACTGCCTGCTTACGAATGTCTAACATTATTGTATTGTGCATGCATTCTTGTTAGCCAGGAGACTATCAAATAGTTCTTTTGTGCATTTGAACCTGCAAGTATCCGGGACCGTTAGGTCACCCAAGGCAAATCCTCGAACTAGGGGATTACATCAAGCAAGAATAAATATTGAACGTTAATCATACTTGAATGATAATCATGCCAAGTATGCATCTGAACGAGGATCGTGTCATGTACAGATTGAATCCCATCTCGTGGAGCAATATGCTCATTCAAAATAAGTTTAAGTTCCATGATTATTATGTCAAGCTTTGGATAAAGGATAGACCCTGACTTGCATGTCGCGAACTACTTGTGCACAAGGATTTTTGGCTTCCGTGGACGGTCGCCGGGCACTGGGACCGATCCGATCCGAGCGGAAGAGTTAGTATGGTCGTTTGTCGGACGAAATGTTATATAGCGGGGCTCACCACCTGCATTGCATATCGTTCTTAGTCTCGAGACCATAACATGTCCTTCATGTCCTTTATGTCTATGCCAGCGACTTTTGTCATATAGATAAGTCATCCTCGCTTAGCGGCTATCCGCATGCGATTCATTGTATCGTATCAACTGAACACCTAAACGATCATGATACAACGACTCTCGTGTTTGCATATGCTATGCCTTAGTTTTTATTATGAATGCCCCTGAATGTTTATACTTGCCCGTGCTTGATTTATCGATGTTTGCCTTGGACAGGGAAAGACAAATGGTAAGTTGGTAAGTCTCGCCATGTTTCCTCTCATGTCGTATGGCGCACTGCCACACGGATTAGGCTATTCAATGTTTGAATAAAACTGATCCTAAGGCAATTAGAAAGACAACTTAATAGTTGGTGTACGGAACCTGTATTACGTATTTGGATTTGTCGAGCGGGCGAGTAGCTTCCCCACCAGTGAATTCAATGTACTGATAATCCACCAGTTTGTATGCAGGGTGCGGGAGAACCTCGTTCGGTGCGGATGCCTCCTTCGTGCGTGCTAAGGTGTAGAGATCACTCTGAAGCATCGCTGTATCTAAAACAGAAGCACATATACAAGACATAATATTATGAACATCGCCTGATCATCTCTTGTATAATCATTTCACAATTGTAGCCACTTGGCACGCTTTTACTATTTCAGAGAGAGAGAGGCTTGAGCGACTTGTAATCTCGGCTATACGCCGCCTGTAACACTTATTATATCAATAAAGAGTTGCTTTACTTCAACTTGTGTTTTAATACTTCCGCTATATTGTCGACTCAGTGAACCTGTTACTAAATCGCTATACATTTATGACTCCGCT
Organism: Iris macrosiphon; assembly: GCA_036927795.1. Classification (NCBI taxonomy): domain Eukaryota; kingdom Viridiplantae; phylum Streptophyta; class Magnoliopsida; order Asparagales; family Iridaceae; genus Iris; species Iris macrosiphon. Next base: position 106,848,860 of record JAYESA010000009.1, on the reverse strand, counting down.
GTACTCGGACAATCTGTGCGACTCTGTGGCTTAGAATTCTTACCGCCAGCCAAAGAACCACGGCCTTGCACGGGCATGGCTCACGCTCGTGCGGCATCACGCCCGGATGGGTCAAAGCGATAATTCCGCGGGAGCGCTGGCGCAGTGATTCTCGCCTAGCGGGAATGGCCAATTTGCCTGTGGGAGATCGGGGCGTGACACTATAAATAGAAGCGAATCCCATACCATTCTTATCAAGTAATTCGCATTTTCTCTTCTATATACTAGATACACTTTGAGCCTAAACTTATATATTCCTAAGATCAACTTCCAGCCTTTTAATGCCAAGTGCGATCTAGGTTAGAAGTCTGTCTCGAGTTGTAACAAGCTTGGAAATTTAATTTTGCCTTTCGTAAAGTCTGAAGTCGACTTGTCCTTCGGATCAAAGCACATGGTTGTAAGAAGTCGACAAGCCTTTAGATCAAAACTTGTGGTATATTTGTTATTTGTAATAGTAGTAGATTTAACTTCGAGTAAGAGTTTTTAGGACTGGATTAGTCCTCTACGGAAGAAACCAGTATAAAATCTCGGTGTTTATGTTTGCTCATTTAAACTCTATTAACATTTTTATATACTTACTATATTGCTGCTATATCTTAGTTGGTGCCTTGCCTTAATTTTTTATTGGATAATTATTTTTGCTGCACTTTATTCACCCTCTCTAGAGTTGCCATAACGGTCTCTCAATTGGTATCAGAGCATAATTCTCTTGATATAGGCTTAACATTCAAGAGACCTATAAAAATAATGAAACCCATCTACACCAACAATGGTGAAGGCCAGTCTACAAATATGCCATCCCTATTTGATGGAACCAACTACACGTATTGGAAATCATGTATGAGATTCTATTTCATGTCACTAGATTTTGACCTATGGTTAATTGTTATTGATGGCTACAAAAATTTTGCTAGAATTGTTGTTAATGGTAACCATTTAGAAAAGCCTAATGATAAATATACTGAGTTAGAAAAGAAGCATGCTAGTCTTGATGCTAGAGCTATTAATGCATTATTTTGTTCTGTAGACATAACTGAATTTAATAGAGTATCTACTTGCAACACTTCACACGAGGTCTAAAAACTTTTTGAGGTAACTCATGAAGGAAGGAATCCAAGATCAGTAGACTTACACAAGAGTATGATGCATTCAAAATAAAGACTAATCAGACCATCACACAAATGTTTACTCGTTTCCTTGATATTGGTAATCCTCTCTCTTCTCTTGGTAAGGATTACAGCTATCACGAGAAGATACAAAAACTGCTCAGGGGACTCACCAAGAACTGAAATCCCAAGGCTACTGCAATCATTGAATAAATAACTCCATTACCATGATACTTGAGACACTCATGGAAAATCTTAAGACATATTAGCGGGATCTCAAAGAATTTGAAGAATCAATACCAAATGAGAAGAACATAGCCTTCAAAGCACATCACAAGAAGATCTTCGATGACGAAATTGAGGATGATAGTTCAGATGGTGAACAAATGGCCCTGGTATCAAGGCACTTTAAAAAATTCTTGAAGTTTAAAAGATCAAACTGAAAGAAGAAGGACTACAAAGATGACAATAATGAAGAACATGTGTGCTACAACTGCAAGAAATTAGGCCATATAAGGATTGTTACAAGCAAGAAGGGGAATCGCTATGAACGCTCAAGCAAAAGCGGATCATCTTTATGCACATATGTTAACATATGCATATGGCATGAGAACGAAGCTAGCGACTCAGAGGAAAAAGAAAATTCTTCCAATGCTGCAAATGTATGTCTAATAGCATTTGACCAGGTATCGCCTAAACCCCCCTATGAAGAACGAGATGGTATCGAGGACTGATCATATTAATTTTGTTGTCAGACTTATAGAATTGATCAAGGAAGTTGGGATGACGAATTGAATCGTAATCGAAATCGTGTGCTTGGAAGACGTACTTGATGGTAGTACAATACTTTGGTTTGGATAGGATTGGAATTTGGCTTAGATTTTGATTCACCCCGCTCGAAGAAACACTGTGGTTTCATAAGACGAGAATAGTTGAGATAATTGACTGTGTCATAGCAAGAATTGATCGAAAGAATAAATAGTTAGCAGATAGAACGAATTGGACTTGGATGATTTTGATTTCATGTTACTAGAAGAATTATTGATGAGAGGGATGGATAAAAAATTAATAGGTCACGAGCAAGCATATAAACTGAGACCATTTCTTGAGGATTAAATGAGGATGAAGTTATACTTAGTTGAATTCGGACGATGTTATCGGGATTCAATTCTTGTTTGGAAGAGTGTGATCGAAGCATGCATAAGAGATTTAGATTTTGGTTGGTCGACTGTTTCATAGAGTTGAAAAGTTTTCAGAAAATAGAACGCAGACAGTTCAAACGATAACTTCTGGAGATATTAAAGTTCCTAGGCGAGAATAAGAGATGGCTCGAAATAGGAAAAGTGCATATCGATATTGTCACCCTCACTTTTCGAATTAAGGGTATTTTTGTCTTTCCGTAATTAAAATATAAATAATTGCATGATAATTAATTATGTCTAAATAATTATGATTTTAATTGATCGTTGCACTTTACCGTTGTTCGATAATTAGAGCGCTACACTAGCCCCTGTCTTCCAACAGATCTCATACCCTTGTCCTAGACATGCCAGACTGTTATTTTAATCCTTGTGAGATTCATAATCATGTCTTGTCGTGTTCATTTAGACGCACGACATTCATCGCAACCAATTCCATTTAAAATTTAATTAAATAAAACCAAAATCATTCTTTGTGTAATTTTCCTATTATTGGGCACTTGGGTGCAAAAGTGCATTAAGGTATCCATCCAATTGGACACGACACGTGAATAAAACTAATTTCCCTTCATTTATATTTTTTCATGATTTTTGGGAGTGTGTAATTGAACACCAAACCTCCTCAAACCATAGCCCTCTAAACTTTGAACCAAATGTAATCCAAGCCATCCATTTTGAATGTATTGAATCATAGTCCTTGAAATACCTACATGAGAAGCCCAATCCCAAGAGGGCTTTGACCAAATTCAACTTTTAGGTCAAACCAAACCCCCTTCATATATAAACTCATTTTCCTTACTTTTCTTTTCTTTTATATTCTGTAAACCTAATACCTAGCCGACCCTCTCCTATTCATCTTTATCCCGACCCCCTTGAGTCGCCGTGTCCGGCCATCCCCTGTCGAAGACCGCCGGAGCCCAACTCGAAGGCCTGAGCCCTCCTCGCTGAACCATTACTCACCACCAGCACCACCACTTCCCATCGTCGTCACCCTTCCCGTCCGCTGACCGCCCAGAGTTTAACGAACCGCCGATCCGTCGTCCCACCAGAACTCGCCACCCTCGACCGGAGACCTGAACGCCGACTTCCTCCATATTCGCCTGCACATCCCGGACCTCGCCATCCCCGCTGTACACGTCGCCCTGCCTCGCCTCGACTCAGCCCCGGAGTTCGACGACCCCGACCGCTGCACTTGACCGGCCACAACTCGCCTGAACCGACCAGAACTAGCCGACCAGAGAAGCCTTGACCGCCGACTTCGACCTTCCCGACTACACGACGCTGCCGACAGCCGGAGACTCCGCCGTGACCTGCTGCTGACGACCTCGACATCACTTCATTTTCACGTATACAGGTTCGAACCCCTCGCATGCATATACACGTACACGTATACACGTATTCCTTGCAGTATTTCACACGTATTAGCCGTAGAGTAGTTAGCATATGATAGTAGGTATATACTTGCGTATGTATTAGTATGTGTTAAACGTATTTTGGAACATATATATATATATATGGTATATCTCCATTGCGTATGTACATATGTATATGTCTTATATAAATATATATCTCTAAGATATGTTTAATATGTATATATATATGTACCTGTATTAATTCTCAATTAGCATAAAACGTACATATTGTACGTGCACCCTAGTACATGTTTAGAATATGTATATATGTGCATAGTATAAACTCTATTAAGTATGTATATACATATATCTATTGTAATTAATTAGTATTATGAGATACGTTAGTCATAGTATGTACTATGTATTATATGTGCTAGATGTCTTGAATGTGACCACGGATACTCCGTAGGTACATCGACCTGCGACCCCTAGCGTAGCCTGTTGAGATCATTATGTTGATTGTGTGCTAGAGCAATGTCTGATGAATACTGTATTATGTGATATGTCTATAGGATTGTGTGATCACGCAAACGATACTTTGGAACCCGGACAGTGGTATTGCCAGCTAAGGACCTCAGGCGAGTACATTCTCTGACAGTTTCTATTATGTTGATTATCTCTATAATTCTTGTTGTATAGCGTACATGACTCTGACACTGTTCTTTACACGAGTTGGCATCATTGAGACCTGTCACGAGGAGTCGTGATTGGAATCCATCGTGCTAGCAGGGGAAACGGGGAAGTATTAGTAGTTTATGTGATCATACCCAACTTTACATGCAGCATTAGCTCACCCATATTTCACGTCGGTGCAGCCTTACCCTTACATGCCTCATCGCTGTTACATCTGGTTAGCCTGAACTGTTGGGGATGATCGCTAATCCATGTAATGAGTCATATAGTCCCAAGCCGATCACATGATATACTGATGTTTCACACACTTAGATAGATGATTTCTTGACATGTATCTTGATAGATTGATCTTGTATTTTCATATTTTCTAGTAGTTGTTCTTATACATACTTACATACCAGTTCTTTGTACTTGCGTACACTTGTAGTTCTATTCCTTGTCAGATGCATATTGATGATGATGTTCTAGTACTTTATTCCAGTATTTCTCATTGCCAGTATTTCGTTTCTTTCTTGTATTTCTTTACACTGTATTATAGTTTTTGTCAATATATATGGAACTGCTGTTAGAGGTGTATTTTTGTTCCAATCCTGACTCGATATTTTTTCCAGAGAATCTTGAGGATTTCTGTACCACGCACTACGGACCAGGTATAGATTCAAACTATGTACCCGAGATCCTAGAGGAGACCATGCTTCTAGATGAGGCATTGCCTACAGCTATCTAGATAGTATTTATCTATGCTTGAGACTTATGGAGGTTAATTTAGTTTATGTTTAAACTTATGTTAAGTTTAATTGGAGACTTGTGTTGGACAGCTAGACTGTGAGTTATCTTTATGTTTGAGACATGGTGTTTAACTATGTCATTTCCTTTTTATCTTTTATCGTGCCTTATAGTTGTTGTGATTGAGTTACCTTGTGAGATTATTGTGAGATATATATTGACCTCCTTATGTAGATGGATATCATTGACAGGTGTTTAGCTAAATGGTATTATTATGACCTAGACAGCGTTCTATCGCCGATGCTGTGACGTAGGCTGGACGTACCCACGCTCTCGTGCCCCTATACCGGGTGCGGATCGTGACACATTTTTAGTGGTGGCCCATGCAGGTCTAGTTTCGCAAGTTATGCGATATCGTGGTAGTGCGACAACTTAGTTGTACTGCTGCGAGCCTGTGCTAGGATATAGGAAATAGGATCTAGGAAGAGAATATGCTCAATCACACTAGGAAATTCTTAATTTCATATTGCTATTCTAATGGATTGCTTCCTTTAGCACTTTAGTGTCCTTCCTTGATAATATCATATCTATCACCTTAATTGATTCTTTGATCTGTATTCAGGATATCGCCGAATACTAGATCCATGAGAATGGGAGCAGCCAATACAGAGAGGACTGCCACCTCTCAACCTGACGAACAGATACTTGGAGATTCTCCTACATCTCTTGTTCGTGTGGGAGTGTCTGCAACTAACGGGATTCCTCCTCCACCTATACAGAGGATTGCCCCAGCTATGACAGACAACCTTCCACCACCACCGACACCGATTCCCGGAGGAGTGCCCACTGACGGGGCACAGATGTTCGCACTGATGCAGGGCATGCTAGAGGCCCAAAGAGTAACAGCCGTGTTCAAGCTGAGGCTTAGAGAATACAAGCAGAAGCACACCAGGCGCAGACCGAATTGATGAGAGAGAGCATGGAGAATGCTCATCAGGTGACTCTCCAAGCTGTGGAGAGGGTAGCACGACAACCGCAACATCAAGGTCAACAACAATCGAGGTCCGGTACCATAGTGGACTTTAAGAGGATGATGCCTCGAGAGTTCAAAGGCATAAAAGGAATATTATATTCTGACGAATGGTTAGAAGACGTAGAGAGGAATCTGTACTTATCACAGATTACAGAGATTCTTCAGATAGAGGCCGCTGGCAGCCAGATGTTTGATATCGCACTGACGTGGTATCGTACAGAGCCGAGGCTCGCCGCTGAAGGACTTACTTGGGAGGACTTTAAGGAACTCTTCAAAGAGAAATTCTTTCCTGACGTAGCCTTGGGAGCATTAGAAAGTCAGTTCCATGACTTAGTCCAAGGAGGTATGTCAGTCGACGAATATGCTGTAGAGTTTTGTCGATTGAGTCAATTTGCACCATCGATGGTTCGAGACCCAGGAGACAGAGCACGAAAATTCAGGAAGGGATTAAATAGGGAGATTAAGTCTCGTACTTCGGGACGACATACTGCTTCATTTGAGAGTATTCTGATGGATGCCCAGATTGCCGAAGACGACTTGGACCTCCGGCCCAAGAGAGGACGCGATACATACGGAGCAACAGGAGGTAACACAGGACCAGCCAAGCGCCCACACTTTCAACAACAACATAGGCCACACCAGCAATAACACCAGCAACAATACCAGCAGCAACACCAGCAACAGGCACCAGTTCGAGGACATGCTCAACAACAGCAACCACAAAGACATAATCAACTCGTTGCCCCATGTTCGTATTGCAGAAAGATGGGACATACAAGAGACATCTGCAAAAAAAGGTTGGGCACTTGCTTATCGTGTGGATCAGCAGCACATCAGCTGAGGGACTGCCCAACTATTCAGACTCGCCAAGGAGGAGGAGCAGTACAGAGAGGACTAGCCAGAGCACCTATTGTACCAGGAGGCCAGTAGAGAGGACCTCCACTTCCATCGCAGCAGGAGAGGTTTGCTCAGCAGCAGCAGCAACAGAGAGGAGCACCACAAGGATGAGCTTACGTCATGACCACCGAGGAGGCCGAGCCAGCTGGAGACGTGATTTCAGGTTCAGTTTTACTTGATTCTATTCCAACACTTGCATTATTTGATTCTGGCGCTTCCCAAAGTTTCGTATCTGTATCCTATGCCGTTAAACATCATTTAGAAACGGAACCAATAGATAGAACTTGCAAGATCTCGACAGGAGGAGGCATTATCCTAGTCCGTGATTGTTGCAAGGACCGAAGAGTGTCATTGGAAGGCCGAGAGTTGAGCGTGAGTTTACTCATCATGCCACTTTCGGAATACGATATTGTACTCGAAATGGACTGGTTAAGTAAACACCATGCTTCTATAGATTGTCACGGAGGTAGAGTAGTATTTCGACCACCAGTAGAGCCAGAGTTTGAGATTGCCAGAGGAGCAGATGAGCGGAATAGAGGCACTTTTTGCGGAGCCAGGGTGGAAGAAAAAGATTTATCGCATCCACTTATAGCGGAGTTCCTGGATATATTTCCAGAGGAGTTGCCAGGTTTGCCACCAGACAGAGATGTTGAGTTCTCTATAGACTTGATACCAGGAGCGGAGCCTATTTCATAATATGTCTATAGAGTTAACAACAACGAATTAGTAGAACTAAAGAAACAAGTTGAGGAGCTGCAAGACAAAGGTTTTATTAGATCCAGTTCATCGCCATAGGGAGCAACGGTATTATTTGTACCAAAGAAGGATGGCACGGTACGTATGTGTATCGATTATAGAGCTTTGAATAACCTCACTATCAAAAACAAATACCCACTGCCGAGGATAGATGATCTTTTTGATCAATTGAACGGAGCGAAGGTGTTTTCAAAAATAGACTTGAGGTCCGGCTATCACCAGGTGAAAGTGAAGAAAGAAGAAATACCGAAGACCTCATTTCGAACCAGATATGGCCAGTTTGAATTTACAGTAATGCCGTTCAGTTTAACCAATGCACCAACAGTATTTATGAACTTGATGAACAAGGTGTTCCACCAGTACCTTGACAAGTTCATAGTGGTGTTTATTGACGACATTCTAGTATATTCAAAAACCCCAGAAGAGCATAAAGAGCACTTGAGAATAGTCTTAGAAACTCTCAGGAGAGAGAAATTATACGGGAAGCTTTCAAAGTGTGAGTTCTTTCTTGAAAAGGTTAAATTTCTTGGACATATGGTAACGGGTGACGGAATTTCAGTTAACCCAAAGAAGATAGAGGTAGTGAAGTCATGGGCTACCCCCAGTACGGTAGCTAAAATCAAGAGCTTTCTCGGACTAGCAGGATACTACAGAAGATTTGTACAAGACTTCTCCAAGATTGCAGAGCCAATGACTAGGCTGACCAAGAAGGATGTGGAATTTGCCTGGACAGAAGAATGTCAAGCCGCATTCGACGAGCTGAAGAGAAGATTGACGACAACACCAGTTTTGACATTGCCCTCGGGGACAGATGGATTCACTATCTACAGTGATGCTTCAGGAAAAGGGTTGGGATGCGTTCTTCGACAACACGGGAAAGTAATTGCTTATACTTCAAGACAATTATGCCCTCATGAAAAGAACTACCCCACTCACGATCTGGAGTTAGCAGCATTTATCTTTGCCCTAAAGCTGTGGAAGCACTATCTGTACGGAGAGCGTGTAGAAATTTTCACAGACCACAAGAGCTTAAAGTACGTGTTTACACAGAAAGAGCTGAATATGAGATAGAAGGTGGTTAGAATTGATGAAAGACTTTGATATCTCATTACAGTATCATCCAGGGAAAGCCAACGTAGTCGAGGATGCCTTGAGCAGGTACCCAATGGCTATGTGCTTGACTTCGGATAGACACTTATTAGCTGATCTTGAGAGCTTGGAAATTGAGATATTAGTTCCAGGAGCTGAGATTCAGATGTGGGGACTGCAGATTCAATCAGATCTGATAGACAAAATTAGAGCTGCGTAGTATGATGATGACACTCTAAGGAATATTAGGGCACAAGTTCAGGCAGGATTGATAGACGATTTCAATATTGCGGATGATGGATCCTTACGACATGGCACGAGGATGTGTGTGCCAAGTGGAGAGCTGCACGAAGAAGTTTTACAGGAGGCACACCGCTCTCAGTACTCGATGCATCCCGGAGCCAACAAGATGTATCAAGATTTGAGGAGGCATGTATGGTGGTATGGTATGAAGCGCGAAGTAGCATGCTCCGTATCCCGATGTTTAGTATGCCAACAAGTGAAAGCAGATCGACAGAGGCCAGGGGGATTGCTTCAACCTTTACCCATTCCAGAATGGAAGTGGGAGCACGTGACTATGGACTTCGTTTTGGGACTTCCTCGTTCTCCACGAGGAAAAGACACAATTTGGATCATCGTGGATAGGTTGACCAAATCAGCCCACTTCTTGCCTTTTAAAGTGGAAACTTCGACGGAGAAGCTAGCAGAGATGTACGTACAGCAAATTGTCAGATTACATGGAGTTCCTGTGAGTATTGTCTCAGATCGGGATAGTCGTTTCACTTCCCATTTCTGGAGGAGCCTGCAGTCTAGCTTGGGCACTCAGCTCAAGTTCAGTACCGCATATCACCCTCAGACAGACGGGCAGTCTGAAAGGACTATTTAGACTCTTGAAGATATGTTACGCACTTGCGTATTGGATCTCGGAGGTTCTTGGGAGGATCATCTACACTTGGTAGAGTTTGCTTACAACAACAGCTACCAGGCTAGCATTGAGATATCACCATTCGAGGCTTTATATGGACGAAGGTGTCGTACCCCTTTATCTTGGGATGATGTTGGAGAAAGAGCCTTATTAGGACCAGAAATGGTCGTGGATACAGCAGAAAAGGTAAAACTTATCAGAGACAGACTGCGAGTGGCGCAGGACAGACAACGGCATTGGGCAGATAGTCACCGTAGACCCCTAGAGTTTCAGGTATTATTTTGATTTGTTTTGTTTGGTTTGTGATTGCTTTGTTTAGGTTGCATGTTATGATCGTTGTTCTAGGTTGGCGATTTGGTGTTCCTACGGATTTCTCCAACGCGGGGCACGATTCGTTTCGGCAGAGGAGGAAAGCTTAGTCCACGATACATCGGGCCCTTCAGTATTCTTGTAAGGGTCGGTGCAGTGGCCTATAGACATGACTTACCGCCTGCTCTAGATGGAGTGCATAATGTGTTCCATGTGTCACAGCTGAGATGGTACGTAGCAGATCCTAGTCACGTATTAGATTATTCGGAGATCGAAGTTGGACCGACACTCAGCTATCCTGAACAACCGGTGGAGATCTTGGATCATAGAGAGAAGATATTGCGAAACCAGACTATTCCCTTGGTTCGTATTGCATGAAGAAATCACTCTCCAGGAGAATCAACTTGGGAGAGAGAGGATGAAATGCGCGAGCGGTATCCATATCTCTTCGAGACTTGAGGTATAATTCATTAATTGATTGCTTGTTCTAGTGATAGTTATTTTAAATTTCGAAGACAAAATTCTTTTAAAGAGGGTAGATTGTCACCCTCACTTTTCGAATTAAGGGTATTTTTGTCTTTCCATAATTAAAATATAAATAATTGCATGATAATTAATTATGTCTAAATAATTATGATTTTAATTGATCGTTACACTTTACCGTTGTTCGATTATTAGAGCGCTACACTAGCCGTGTCTTCCAACAGATCTCATACCCTTGTCCTAGACATGCCAGACTGCTATTTTAATCCTTGTGAGATTCATAATCATGTCTTGTCGTGTTCATTTAGACGCACGACATTCATCGCAACCAATTCCATTTAAAATTTAATTAAATAAAACCAAAATCATTCTTTGTGCAATTTTCCTATTATTGGGCACTTGGGTGCAAAAGTGCATTATGGTATCCATCCTATTGGACACGACACGTGAATAAAACCCATTTTCCTTCATTTATATTTTTCCATGATTTTTGGGAGTGTGTAATTGAACACCAAACCTCCTCAAACCATAGCCCTCCAAACTTTGAACCAAATACAATCCTAGCCATCCATTTTGAATGTATTGAATCATAGTCCTTGAAATACCTACATGAGAAGCCCAATCCCAAGAGGGCTTTGACCAAAGTCAACTTTTAGGTCAAACCAAACCCCCTTCATATATAAACTCATTTTCCTTACTTTTCTTTTCTTTTATATTCTGTAAACATAATACCTAGCTGACCCTCTCCTATTCATCTTTATCCTGACCCCCTTGAGTCGCCGTGTTCGGCCATCCCCTGTCGAAGACCGCCGGAGCCCAACCCGACGGCCTGAGCCCTCCTCGCTGAACCATTACTCACCGCCAGCACCACCACTTCCCATCGTCGTCACCCTTCCCGTCCGCTGACCGCCCAGAGTTCGACGAACCGTCGACCCGTCGTCCCACCAGAACTTGCCACCCTCGACCGGAGACCTGAACGCCGACTTCCTCCACATTCGCCTGCACATCCCGGACCTCGCCATCCCCGCTGTACACGTCGCCCTGCCTCACCTCGACTCAGCCCCAGAGTTCGACGACCCCGACCGCTGCACTTGACCGGCCACAACTCGCCTGAACCGACCAGAACTCGCCGACCGGAGAAGCCTTGACCGCCGACTTCGACCTTCCCGACTACACGACGCTGCCGACAGCCGGAGACTCCACCGTGACCTGCTGCTGACGACCTCGACATCGAACCCTTCATTTTCACGTATACAGGTTCGAACCCCTCGTATGCATATACACGTACACGTATACACGTATTCCTTGCAGTATTTCACACGTATTAGCCGTAGAGTAGTTAGCATATGATAGTAGGTATATACTTGCGTATGTATTAGTATGTGTTAAACGTATTTTGGAACACACATATATATATATATGGTATATCTCCATTGCGTATGTACATATGTATTTGTCTTATATAAATATATATCTCTAAGATATGTTTAATATGTATATATATATGTACCTGTATTAATTCTCAATTAGCATAAAACATACGTATTGTACGTGCACCCTAGTACATGTTTAGAATATGTATATATGTGCATAGTATAAACTCTATTAAGTATGTATATACATATATCTATTGTAATTAATTAGTATTATGAGATACGTTAGTCATAGTATGTACTATGTATTATATGTGCTAGACGTCTTGAATGTGACCACGGATACCCCGTAGGTACATCGATCTGCGACCCCTAGCGTAGCCTGTTGAGATCATTATGTTGATTGTGTGCTAGAGCAATGTCTGATGAATACTGTATTATGTGATATTTCTATAGGATTGTGTGATCACGCAAACGATACTTCGGAACTCGGATAGTAGTATTGCCAGCTAAGGACCTCAGGCGAGTACATTCTCTGACAGTTTCCATTATATTGATTATCTCTATAATTCTTGTTGTATAGCGTACATGACTCTAACACTGTTCTTTACACGAGTTGGCATCATTGAGACCTGTCACGAGGAGTCGTGATTAGAATCCATCATGCTAGCAGGGGAAACGGGGAAGTATTAGTAGTTTATGTGATCATACCCAACTTTACATGCAGCAGTAGCTCACCCATATTTCACGTTGGTGCAGCCTTACCCTTACATGCCTCATCGCTGTTACATCTGGTTAGCCTGACCTGTTGGGGATGATCGCTAATCTATGTAATGAGTCATATAGTCCCAAGCCGATCATATGATATACTGATGTTTCACACACTTTGATAGATGATTTCTTGACATGTATCTTGATAGATTGATCTTTTATTTTCATATGTTCTAGTAGTTATTCTTATACACACTTACATACCAGTTCTTTGTACTTGCGTACACTTGTAGTTCTATTTCTTGTCAGATGCATATTGATGATGATGTTCCAGTAATTTATTCTAGTATTTCTCACTGCCAGTATTTTATTTCTGTCTTGTATTTCTTTACACTGTATTATAGTTTTTGTCAATATATGTGGAACTACTGTTAGATGTGTATTTTTGTTCCAATCCTGACTGGATATTTTTTCCAGAGAATCTTGAGGATTTCTGTACCATGCACTACGGACCAGGTATAGATGCAGACTATGTACCCGAGATCCTAGAGGAGACCATGCTTCTAGATGAGGCATTGCCTACAGCTATCTAGATAGTATTTATCTATGCTTGAGACTTATGGAGGTTAATTCAGTTTATGTTTAAACTTATGTTAAGTTTAATTGGAGACTTGTATTGGACAGCTAGACTGTGAGTTATCTTTATGTTTGAGACATGGTGTTTAACTATGTCATTTCCTTTTTATCTTTTATCGTGCCTTATATTTGTTGTGATTGAGTTACCTTGTGAGATTATTGTGAGATGTATATTGACCTCCTTATGGAGATGGATATCATTGACAAGTGTTTAGCTATATGGTATTACTAAGACCTAGACAGCGTTCTACCGTCGATGCTGCGGCGTAGGCTGGACGTACCCACGCTCTCGTACCCCTATACCTGGTGCAGGTCGTGACAGATATATGATTACTTTTAGACCATGATGCAATCGAGTATAAGAGAGACTGGAGAATTGTTTGGTTTGGTTGAGGTAATGTTCAGTTTCGGTTAGGCGATATCGAGTTGTAAACACCCTATTTTCAGAATAATTTTTAATATATTTTCCCCAAAAAATTTCGGTATTTTCGGACGAAGAAGTAAGTTAATTGGGAGTCAAGTATTTTTAAATATAGTTTATTGGTATTAAAATATTATGAAAATAATATTTTATGGTGTAAAATAGAAAACCGGACGCAGGGTATTTTTCGGTGAATTAATTGGACACCGGAGTAGCATTTTAAGCCTTAAAACTATTGTATTTGTAAACCCAAACCAAACCGGACCCAAACCCGCAGAAACCCTAAAACCTAACGGGTCGAAAACACTGTTCCGACCCGGCGGTGCCGTATAAAAACCCCCTCGACTTCTGTGTCGACCCCCGCCGCCATCGAACTCTCTCTCTCTCTCCACTCGTCCGCCGACGCAGCGACCACGCCGCTCCGGTCACTGCTGGTCATCTCGCCTCCAGCCGTTCGACGCCATCCTCCGCCGACCCAGAACCCCGCTCGCCGTCGTCGTTCGACGCCATCCTCCGTCGATCCAGGACCCCGCTCGCCGCTCCCATCCCGCACTATCCCCACGCCTCCCACCGCCATCAACCCAGCGACCCGCGGTCGTCGACCAAGCCCGAGTCCACCCAGCCGCTCGTCCCAAGCGCTGAGTCTCCGGTCATGTGAGTCTCCGGCCGACTGTGCAGAGCTCCCTTCGCCGACTAGAGTAGCCCCTCTCCGCCGGATCATCGACTGAACCCTAGTCTGGACACAGCAACTCGGTCCCAGGACACGAAGTTGACTCTCGGACACGTAGAATTTAGCGTTCATGGAGCCCTGTTCAGGTACCGATTTCTCCCACCTCGCAACTCCATTTTCGATTTCGTCAGTTGATATGCGTAGACTGTATAACCCTCTCGGTGTCCGTACAACCCGCTCGGGGCATCGCGTCCTGTGGTGATCGTACCCCGCGATCCAAAAACAGGAAAAACAATGCCCCGATTCACCCCGGAACTTGGTATGTCCCGCCAAACGGGACGACTTGGTCGCGTGCGGTCTTCAAGATACATGCGCGTCGTTGATACGGACGTGTGGGATTTCGCAGAAGCTGATTCGGATGTGTGAGCACACCGAAATCAGAGCGTATCCGCGGACAATGCCCCGTATTCGATTTTTCTGGAACACGCTGTAACTTTGTGTAGACACGTCGGATCGAGACAAAACTTGTGTCATCGGACTCGTAGCAATACGCTGGTCCTGTGACCCAAGTTTGGTCCGATTCTGAGAACGTTGACAAAATCGCGTATCGTGGGCCCCACAGGCTCCACTTGACAGGCAATTTTGTGATCGGCTCATCGGAATCCAATTCTGGAAGTTCCGTTGGGTTCGTATCATCGTTCCTGACTTGTGGACACTGAGTTTGAGGAATTTGGAGACCTTTGACCCTGGCACGCTTTCCGGTGCAAAGTGGCCTACATGTGGACCCCGCTTTGGCCCGAAAATATCCTTTTTGCCCCTGTGTCCAAATTGGACGTAAGGACAGGCATTTCTAGCAGTTTGATATCTTCTGAGATAGTTGATGATGTTTATTACAGCTTTTGGAGGAGTACCCACAGGATCCACTGATACCGGGACGATTGTTGATATTCTAACATCAAGCAAGTGTACCTTGCCAAACCCTACAGTATTGTTATTTATTTTTCTTGTTTTATTATATTGCTGTGTATGCTCAACCTATGACCGTGTGACATACTTAGCGTCCGATTATTAGTCGGGTGCCAACACCGTACGCGGTGTTGGGTACTGTCATGTAGAGATGGACATTCGTGACACTTTATATTCTCGTACTTGTCTTATCCAGTACCATACGACCCAGGACACTTGACACTGTTCATGAGACAGGATATTCTCGAGATATTCGTGGTGATTCTGTATAGGATACAGGACTTGACATAGATACTATATTCATAGATACATATGACTTGTTGCATTAGTGATGATCCCGCTTGACATGGACATGAGACGTTATGGTCATGATATGCGTGGTTACATTGGGTGGGGAGAGACACACAGAATACAGGCTGTCTTCTATATATATCTACTACTATTGTGAGGCCGTAGACTCTCGTAGCAGAGCTAGGCACATTACGTGTTTATTACCGCTACCGGCTCCCCGACACAGAGCTTGTAGTGGCTCAACCTGAGTACTCGTGCTGCTCTCACTTGCATTTTCACATAGATGGTTACTTACTTGCCCTATTTATCTCATTATTTGCTGCACTGCTTATATTTTGGCTTGTATATTTTCTGTACCTTGCTATGTCCCCTGAGGACTTGGATTCGGATTATATCCCCAGGATTTGAGGACGAGATCTATCCCAAGGTTTACGGGACCGCAGCAGGAGCTGATCCAGGAGCTGTACCGCCATCCGAGGACGAGGTGCTAGCCGAGGACTTCTCCTGAGCATCTATGTTCATGCTTAGTATTTATTTATTTATTTCAGTCTTTTATATTCTGGTCTGTGAACCATTGTACTAGATATTTATCGGGTTGTTCCTCGAAGCACTTTGTGAGACTAGCTGATGATTTACATTCCTTATTTATTCTGTGGATCATATTTTATATCTTGTGTGGATTAGATTAGTTGTGCCATGATTGTCGTAGACTTGATTTTACAGCTTAAGTATGCCCTGATGGATCTATTAAATTGGGTTTGTCCATCGGTGCATACTGCTGGCCATTGCCACGCATCCGGTCCCTCGGTATTTTGTGACTGGGGCGTGACATAGTTTTTTTGGTGGCCCATGCAGGTCTACGACTAAATTGTTCGGTTTCAACTTAGGGTCCGAACCAGCCTGCCCTAAGGATAGGATAGATTGTAAGATCTCATCCATTATTTAAACCATTATTGAACTCTATATCGAACTCAAAATTGTTACTTGAACTGCATCCTGTGTTGATTCCTTAGTGCCTTCTTACAGTTTATCTTTTGGTTGCAGAGAAATGGATCCCAGGAACGGGGGTGAGATTCCTTTGGATACGCCACACGACGCTGTGGTTACTGATATAGATGGAGTGACTCCAGGGAATGGAGGACAAGCATCGCAGAACGATCAAACCGGTCAGCCTAATCCAAGGTTTCGGAGAGATGACATCCCACCTCCACCACAGTTCACTCCCCAGATGCCAGTTTTCCCGTCCGGACAAGCCATGGACGGGCAATAGATGTTCCAGATGATGTATGCCATGATGCAGGCCTAGCAGCAGATTCAGCAAGAAGCCCATCGCCAGGAGGCAGAGTATCTGAGGACCAGCCTGGTATCCGCATTGGAGCAGGCAAATCCACAAACGAGGAGAACAGCGACAGGATCTATCACCGATTTCTGTCATCTCAAGCCTCGCACATTTTTTGGTAAAGAAAGGCCAACAGAAGTTCATGAATGGCTCACTAACATTCAGCATCAGTTGGAAGCCGCTGAACTTCCGAGGGAGAAGTGGATGACTGCAATCAGAATGCAGTTAACTGATAATACGCATCACTGGTGGCTAGCAGAAGAAAGGAGGCTCGGACAGCACCGAGTCACATGGGAAGAGTTCTCCAGACTCTTCCAAGAGATGTACATTCCAGCAGTTGCACGATCAGAGCTCAGAGACAAGTTCAACCGCCTCATCCAAGGCAGTATGACAGTGGAAGAATACAACGTAGAATTTATACGCCTAAGTTTCTTTGCTCCAACATTGATCTCGACAGAGGAAGAGAAAGCTGAAAAGTTCTTTGACGGACTGAAGTTCGAGCTATAGAGATTGATTGGCTCAGTCGCACCTACAACTTATACCGATGTCCTTGTAGCAGCACGACGTATGGAGCGCGTCACTAGAAGGGAATCAAATCTGAAGAGGCCAAACACATCCGTACCATCCAAGACAGCACCTGGAGATTCTGTAAAACGATTCCAGAGGAGTACACCGGAGAGAGCAGCACACAGGGCCATATCTTTTCCTACCTGTCACCACTGCGACAAGGTAGGACACATTGAGAGAGAGTGCAGGCGTAAATTGGGACTATGCCTGCTTTATGGATCGGACCAGCATCTATCCAGAGACTGCACTAAACATAGAGACGGAGCACCGAGACTAGCCTTGCCTGCACCACGACCAGCTTATCCAGCAGTAGGAGCACAGCAGACAGGAGCTGGAGGAGTTAGACCACCAGCTACAGGGGGCTACCAGCAGAGACCACCACTGGCACCACAGGCAGCCCTATTTTAGCAGCAGCAGCAGAGAGGTCCAGCTCAGGGAAGAGGCCAGGCATTCACATTAGCTGTGGAGCAGGAAGCTACTACAGGCGAGGTCATCGTAGGTACTATTTTAGTAGCTTTATTACCAGCTGTAGCATTATTTAATTCTGGAGCATTGCATTCATTTATAGCAGCTAGCTTTGTAGCCACCCATAGAGTAGCTACCGTACCCCTTCCGAAGATGAAGAGAATTCTTACGGAAGGTAGAATTATTCCGGTTAGTGACGTCTGTAGATCATGTTCTGTAGTAGTCTGTGGAAGAGAAATACGAGCCCAATTTCTAATCTTTTCTATGCCTGACTATGATGTTGTACTTGGTATGGACTGGTTAAGTCAGTATCATGCGACTCTTGATTGTCGGCTTGGAAAGGTTATATTTAGACCGCCTGGACATCTAGAATTCGAGTTTCTTCGAGGAGCAGTAGAGCAAGGAGTTCAGCCTACTCTTAGGGTACTATCTGTAGAAGGGGAGACAGGTTACCCCAGAGTTATTTTAGAATTTGTGGATGTATTTCCTGATGATCTTCCAGGTTTACCACCTGATCGGGAAATATAATTCGCAATAGACTTAACTCCAGGAGTAGAGCCTATCACTTCATCAGTATATCGGCTGGCACCTAAGGAGTTAGTGGAGTTGAAAGAACAGGTTGACGACCTTCTGGAGAAGGGTTTCATTCGACCCAGTGTTTCACCTTGGAGAGCACCCATATTATTTGTGCCAAAGAAGGATGGAACAGTACGGTTATGCATTGACTACAGGGCACTGAATGCTGTGACCATCAAGAACAGGTATCCCTTACTACGCATTGATGATCTATTCGATCAGTTGAGTGGTGCAAGAGTATTTTTGAAGATTGACCTTCGATCCGGCTATCATCAGATCAAAGTAAGGAAGGAAGACATACCGAAGACAGCTTTCAGGAACAAGTACGGACATTATGAGTTTTTGGTAATGCCGTTTGGTTTAACCAACGCGCCAGCCGTGTTTATGAGTTTAATGAACTGAGTCTTTCATCAGTTCTTGGATAAATTCGTGGTGGTGTTCATTGATGATATTCTCATATATTCCAAGAACCACGAAGAGCACGAGGAGCATCTCAGAATCATGTTAGAGACCTTGAGACAGGAGAAGTTATACGCCAAACTCAGTAAGTGTGAGTTTTGTATGGACAAAGTACCTTTCTTGGGACATATCATCTCAGGAGAAGGACTTTCAGTGGATCCAGAGAAAGTTGCGGCAATTGAGACTTGGCCTACCCCCACATCAGTTGCAGAGGTGAAAAGTTTTCTCGGACTCGCGGGATATTACCGAAGGTTTGTAGAAAATTTCTCGAGGATTGCAGAACCGATGACGAAGCTGACACGCAAAGACCAGGAGTTTATATGGACAGAAGACTACCAGAAGGCCTTCGAAGAATTGAAGAGAAGATTAACAACAGCACCTGTTTTGACTCTTCCTTCAGGGTCAGGAGGTTTTGTTGTTTACAGCGATGCGTCAGGTAGCGGATTGGGATGTGTTTTGATGCAACATGGAAAAGTCATTGTGTAACCCCCTGATTTTTCAGAAATTTTTAATTTGGATTTTTCACAATTTTTTGTAATTTTCTAGGATTTTCAAGAATTTATTTTAGATTCAAATATAATTAAAAATATCTCAAACATTTATTTTAGGTTCTAAATAATAAAATATATTTTCTAGAAGTTTTTGGGAATTTTCTGAGTATTTTTAGTATTTATTGGGAGTTATTTAGGCTAATAACTAATTTTTAGGACTTCTATAATTTATGGTGCAAGCCCAAGAATATAGAATAGACCCACGTTGTTTTCTAAGGTTTATAATATTATTATATATTTTCTGAAATTATTTTAGAATTTTTGGAATAATTTTAGTATTTATTTTTAGTTTTATGGCAAAACTAATTTTTAGAGCTTTTTCTAATTATAGTAGGAAATCTATGAATATATAATTATCCAAAATATTTTTCTAGGATTTTTAGGTTCAAAATATATTTTCAGTAATTTTTCCAGATTTTTATGACTATTTTTTATTTTTATTTTGAGTTATTTAGATTTAAAACGACTTAAATAATGTTTTGATAAAGGCAAATCAAAAAAACAAATAATATAACCAAAACCATCCAATCAAATCATGACACGTGTCACCCTATCAACTTTCATTCAGACTCTCAACATCCCTATATATATATTATTATAACCCTAATTATCCCATTATTTTTAGAGAGAGAGATTTTGGAGAATTGCCATCCAGGGTTCCTTCATCTTTCAGAAGCCATTGCGCATGGCTCCGAACTCCAAATGAGGCATAGTTTCTTGTGTTAGAACGAATTGAGGTTAGCTTTCTGATTATATAATTTGTTTTACAAAATTATGAGTATTAAATTCTGAAAAATTCGTAGAGCACAGGATGTCCGAAAATAGACGTGTTTTAATGTTTTCGCAATTCCGGGAGAACCAGGAATCAGAATCATGAAACGTTTAAATTTTCGGAAAGCTAATATCGAGATAATTGACATATGTTTTTTCCAGGATTTAATTCGATGTACTTTCATACTGTTAATTGTATAGAACTTCTAGGTTAGAATTTAACCATCGGTGCACAATACAAAATTTGTATGTGCCATAATTCCCAAACGAATTTGAATTCGGACGAGCCATAAATTTTAGTATGTTTTTTATGCTAAAATCTACAGGAAATCATGCATGAAAGTCGAGTTTGTGTCGGTTGACTTTTTGGTCAACAGAATGCCTCGATTTGCGTGCCATGAGTCTCGAGTTGATAAAATTCAGTTTCTTTGGACAAAATTTAGGAATTAACATAAAAATCAGAATAATAAGATTAAAATAAGATTTTAGAGTAATTATTCCAGAATTAAATAAATTAAAATAAATTATCTTTTGACGTGATAAATTTGTAATACATAGGCTATTTGGACTGTGACTTGGACTCTGATTCATACCAGCAACAAGACCCCAGGCAAGTGTACCTTGCCAAACTCTGCAGTATTGTTACATATTTTTCTTGCTTTATTTATATTGCTGTGCATGCTCAACCTAGGACCGTGTGCCGTACTTAGCGTCCGATTATTAGTCGGGTGCCAACACTGTACGCAGTGTTGGATACTGTCATCTAGAGATGGACATTCGTGACACTTTATATTCTTGTACTTGTCTTATCAAGTACCATATGACCCAGGACACTTGACACTATTCATGAGACAGGATATTCCCGAGATATTCGTGGTGATTCTGTATAGGATACAGGACTTGACAGAGATACTATATTCATATATACATATGACTTATTGCATTAGTGATGATCCCGCTTGACATGGACATGAGATGTTATGGTCATGATATACGTGGTTATATTGGGTGGGGAGAGACACACAGGCTACAGGCTATTTTCTATATATATCTACTACTATTGTGAGGCCGTAGACTCTGGTAGCAGAGCTAGGCACATTACGTGTTATTACCACTACCGGCTCCCCGACACAGAGCTTGTAGTGGCTCAGCCTGAGTACTCGTGATGCTCTCAATTGCATTTTCACTTACATGGTTACTTATTTGCCCTATTTTATTTTATTATCTGCTGCACTGCATTTATTTTGGTATGAGCTTTCTTGTACCTTGCTATGTCCCCTGAGGACCCGGATCCGGATTATGTCCCCAAAATTTGAGGACGAGATCTATCCCGAGGTATACGGGACCGGAGAAGGAGCTGATCCAGGAGCTGTACCGCCATCCGAGGATGAGGTGTTAGCCGAAGACTTCTTCTGAGCATCCATGTTCATGCTCAGTATTTATTTACTTATTTCAGTCATTTATTTCTGGTCTGTTGAACCATTGTATCAGATATTTATCGGATTGTTCCCCGAAGCTTTTGTTGAGACTGGTTGCTGATTTACATTCCTTATATTCTGTGGATCATATTTATATCTTGTGTGGATGAGATTAGTTGTGCCATGATTGTCGTAGACTTTGTTTTACAGCTTAAGTATGCCCTGATGGATCCATTAAATTGGGTTTGTCCATCGGTGTATGCTGCTGGCCATTGCACGCGTCCGGTCCATCGATTTTTTGGGACTGGGGCATGACATGGTTTTTGTGGTGGCCCATGCAGGCCTACGACTAAATTGTTCGGTTTCAACTTAGGGACCGAGAAAGCCTGCAAATAGGATTAGAGTATAGGATCTCATCCACAACTCACTATGGCTTCTCCTCCTCCTCCTTCCAATCTATTCCGTTAAAAAATTGTATCCTGCTTGATTCATGTGCCTTCTCATTAGTTCCTTGAGTGTAGCTTTCTTCTAGAATATAGAAGTCCCTATTGATAGAATAATAGGTAGGGTAACCTTCCTACTAAAAGTACAGCTAGGATATTGACACACCCCTAAGTAGAACGCTTAATGAACCCTAGCGTCCCTTACCTATAGAATAATTTACCATTATTTCTTGTTATAGTCATGAATGACCTAAGAGTAGTATAGGCACTGCTAAGAGCTAGTTAGAGATTGGACCCTAATATTTGACCCTAGTGGTTGACCCCAGTTTTGGGGAACCAATAGAAATCTGAGATCGAATGTTAGAACAGAACCTAGTGTGCATAGTAAGATAGTGTTAGGATATAGGTTCTTGTCGTGATATTAGCAGACGGTACCTCAGGAAGCCCAGAGCAACGAGTATGACATTCCCCATGAGATCATACCTCAAACACGGAGAATTGCTCGCCACCTTCACCTTAGAAAACTATGATATTATCTAGAGCCTCATATTTTAATTTCATACGTTGTTCGTCTGCGACCGTAACATTCGCTAATGCGCAATGACTAAAATATGTTCTTCTTTTCTCTGTCTTTTAATTCGTGTCACCTGACACTTCTAATAGTAGGCCAAGTAATTTTATTCCTTGTTAAGGACCTAGGATTATAGTTGTAGTCTTGAATTTGAAAATTTTGTGTTTGGTAGTTAGAGTTCGATAAGTTTGAGTTAATCTTGTAGATTATGACCCGATGATTATCCCTTAGTGTTAAATCACGTAATTTATACCCTCACCTCGATACAATTTATATTCCCTTTCCCTTAAGACTAGTACCACATAGTCCACTTGACCCATCAAGGCGGTGTAACTGAATGGCAATAATTGTATGCTAGCATAAGATGACAGTGTTTATTCAGACAATAGAATTTAGAGGTTCATGCCCTATTGGGTCGACTAGCAACTTAGACAAGGAGGTTGTATGATAACTGTAGAGATTGTAGAGTCTTTTTTATTATTGCTCATTTTTGTTCGTTTTGTGAACTTGAATAATTTGTACCTCCTTTCATCATCATCTAGCGTGCTTATATTTCATATACTACCTTGACTTATTGTGCTATTTTATAGCCTAGTTTTGCAAGATTATTCTTTATCGAGCTTGTTCATGACATATATATTATTGGGGAGGCCCACAATAATATATTTCAGAATCAGTGTATTACGGTCTGATCATCCATAGTACGCTTGATTCGCCCTCACAATAATACCTTACATGGATTGAGATATGTAGTGATTAGTAGACGAATATACTTTCCCTAGACATGTCTGACATATCGTATCGGTTACATAACTGTACTAATACGAGCAAGCGAACAAAGGATTACCAAAATAGGATTTTAATCCACAACTGCTTTGACAATTCCCAATTGAATTCTTTAAACGCCTTGATCCCAATACTTCTATTCTATTACGCTGCCCTTGAACTCTTTATTATTGGTCTCCATCTTCCCTTATTTCGGAAAGATGAAACCTCGTGCTTGGTATAAATTGATACACAGAGAATACTAGATATACCCCATAGGCCGATCACATACTTGAGGATCATTATTCATAATTAAGGACATATCATATGTGATATGGTCGGCATTGAAGTTTGAGGATTGAATGACATGAGTAAACATATTAAGGAATATTCTCTTAAGGTATATAGCCTTATGTGATAGATGGGTAAATTCTAAGTTGGGTAGTAGTGTATTGTCAACTCGAGAGGAATTTCTTTTAGATTGTGATCGAGTAAGATTAAATTAGGAGAGGTTCAAGCCATTTTAATTTTGAGAATTTTAGAAGAATGACTAAGATGATGAGAATTAATGAATTGATATTGAGGACCGATATTTATACCTTAAGTACATAATTTAAACAATGAAGGTAAAATCATCAACTTGAAATTTAGAGGATAAAAAGATAGAATTTCAGACTTGAACAATGGTGGACTGCATTTAAACTATTTTTTCAATTTAATGATTTGAGTTAAAATAAAAACTTGATGGTTGGACTACCTATTTAAAATATTAAGGATGTGAATGGAATTTAAGAAGTTGAAGCATACAAAAATTTATAAGTGAAAATAGGAATAATAATGGACTCGAATTACTTCTAGAGGAGATTATGATAATTGGAGATCGTGAGGTAAAATTGATATGCGTATTTAAATCTTGAAGATGATATATGGATTTAATTTAAATTTGGATATGGATAATTTAAAAAAATGAGAAGAGATAACCATAGGTTGAATTTGATTGGATCAGTGGTCATCTTAACCTAGAAGTGATTGCAATGGTTATGATTAGGATTTTAATTGTCGCAAGGAGATTGCGATTGACTTGCCTTATATACACGAAGGATTGACAAATTATGCCTTATTTTAATTTTGAGGACGACGTTGTCTTAAGTTGGCTGGATTGTGAAACCCTCTCACCTAAGAAGTAGACCTACTTGTCTTAGATAGTGAGACTGAGGCTAGCTCGAATCCACTTAGGAATAGAACACGACATTTTTTATTTAGTTTTATAACATGGTATCCCTCGGCGCGCCTTACCATTGCTTCAATAATTGGAGCACTTCCCTAGTCACTGCCTTCCTACAAATTCCACACCTTGTCCTAGACATGCCCATCCTCCAATTTCCATCTTTGTGCAACGTTTCAATTGTTGGGCACTTTTATGCAAAAGAGCATTTAGGTGTCCACACTATTGGACATGACACACGAAGAAACCTATTTTCACTCATGTGAATTTCTTCCATGATTTTTTGAATGTGCAACGTGCAACATCGTCCTCTCCGTTTAACCTAGCCTTGCATTTTAACCATTGCAAATCTTAGACCATCCTTGAATTCTACCATGGCTTAATTTTAATTTCGAGGACGAAATTTTTATAAGTTGGGTAGATTGTAAACCCCTGATTTTTCAGAAATTTTTAATTTAGATTTTTTACAATTTTCTGTAATTTTTTAGGATTTTCAAGAATTTATTTTAGATTCAAATATAATTAAAAATATCCCAAACTTTTATTTTAGTTTCTAAATAATAAAATATATTTTCTAGAAGTTTTTGGGAATTTTCTGAGTATTTTTAGTATTTATTGGGAGTTATTTAGGCTAATAACTAATTTTTAGGACTTGTATAATTTATGGTGCAAGCCCAAGAATATAGAATGGACCTACGTTATTTTCTAAGGTTTATAATATTATTATATATTTTCTGGAATTATTTCAGAATTTTTGGAATAATGTTAGTATTTATTTTTAGTTTTATGGCAAAACTAATTTTTAGATCTTCTCCTAATTATAGCAGAAAATCTATGAATATATAATTATCCAAAATATTTTTATAGGGTTTTTAGGTTCAAAATAAATTTTTGTAATTTTTCCAGATTTTTATGATTATTTTTAATGTTTATTTTGAGTTATTTAGATTTAAAACAACTTAAATAATGTTTTGATAAAGGCAAATCAAAAAAACAAATAATATAACAAAAACCATCCAATCAAATTATGACACATGTCACCCTATCAACTTTTATTCAGACTCTCAACATCCCTATATATATATATATATATTATTATAACCCTAATTATCCCATTATTTTTAGAGAGAGAGATTTTGGAGAATTGCCATCTAGGGTTCCTTCATCTTTCAGAAGCCATTGCGCATAGCTCCGGACTCCAAACGAGGTATAGTTTCTTGCGTTAGAACGATATTGAGGTTAGCTTTCTGATTATATAATTTGTTTTACAAAATTATGAGTATTAGATTCTGAAAAATTCGTAGAGCACAGGATGTCCGAAAATAGACGTGTTTTAATGTTTTTGCGATTCTGGGAGAACCAGGAATCAGAATCATGAACCGTTTAAAGTTTCGGAAAGCTAATATCGAGATAATTGACATATGTTTTTCCCAGGATTTAATTCAATGTACTTTCATACTGTTAATTTTTTAGAACTTCTAGGTTAGAATTTAACCATCGGTGCACAATACAAAATTTGTATGTGCCATAATTCCAAAACGAATTTGAATTTGGACGAGCCATAAATTTCAGTATGTTTTTTATGCTGAAATCTATAAGAAATTATGCATGAAAGTCGAGTTTGTGTCGGTTGACTTTTTGGTCAACAAAATGCCTCGATTTGCGTGCCATGAGTCTCGAGTTGATAAAATTCAGTTTCTTTGGACAAAATTTAGGAATTAACATAAAAATTAGAATAATAAGATTAAAATAGGATTTTAGAGTAATTATTCCAGAATTAAATAAATTAAAATAAATTATCTTTTGACGTGATAAATTTGTAATACATAGGCTATTTGGATTGTGACTTGGACTCTGATTCATACCAGCAACAGGACCCCAGGCAAGTGTACCTTGCCAAACTCTGCAGTATTGTTACATATTTTCCATGCTTTATTTATATTGCTGTGCATGCTTAACCTGGGACCGTGTGACGTACTTAGCGTCCGATTATTAGTCGGGTGCCAATACTATACGCAGTGTTGGGTACTGTCATCTAGAGATGGACATTCGTGACACTTTATATTCTCGTACTTGTCTTATCAAGTACCATATGACCCAGGACACTTGACACTATTCATGAGACAGGATATTCCCAAGATATTCGTGGTGATTCTGTATAGGATACAGGACTTGACAGAGATACTATATTCATAGATACATATGACTTGTTGCATTAGTGATGATCCCGCTTGACATGGATATGAGACGTTATGGTCAAGATATGCGTGGTTACATTGGGTGGGGAGAGACACACAGTCTACAGGCTATTTTCTATATATATCTACTACTATTGTGAGGTCGTAGACTCTCGTAGCAGAGCTAGGCACATTACGTGTTATTACCACTACCGTCTCCCCGACACAGAGCTTGTAGTGGCTCAGCCTGAGTACTAGTGATGCTCTCACTTGCATTTTCACTTACATGGTTACTTATTTGCCCTATTTTATTTTATTATCTGCTGCACTACATTTATTTTGGCATGAGCTTTCTTGTACCTTGCTATGTCCCCTGAGGACCTGGATCCGGATTATGTCCCCAGGATTTGAGGACGAGATCTATCCCGAGGTATACGGGACCGGAAGGCTATTCCTGGCTCGGCTCCGATAACGCAATTCCGAGAGGAGTCGGTAGTTGGGCACTGGATCCCTTCGGACCTGGAGAACGTGTGACGCTGGGCAGGAGCTGATCCAGGAGTTGTACCACCATCCGAGGACGAGGTGTTAGCCGAAGACTTCTCCTGAGCATCCATGTTCATGCTCAGTATTTATTTACTTATTTCAGTCATTTATTTCTGGTCTGTTGAACCATTGTATCAGATATTTGTCGGGTTGTTCCCCGAAGCTTTTGTTGAGACTGGTTGATGATTTACATTCCTTATATTCTGTGGATCATATTTATATCTTGTGTGGATGAGATTAGTTGTGCCATGATTGTCGTAGACTTTGTTTTACAGCTTAAGTATGCCCTGATGGATCCATTAAATTGGGTTTGTCCATCGGTGTGTGCTGCTGGCCATTTCCACGTGGCTAGTCCCTCGATATTTTAGGACTGGGGCATGACACATTGCTTATGCATCGAGACAGTTGAAGGTCCACGAGAAGAACTACCCAACACACGATCTGGAGTTAGCAGCAGTTATATTTGCATTGAAGATTTGGAGGCACTACCTTTACGGGGAGAAAGTAGACATCTTTACAGGTCACAAAAGTCTGAAGTATGTATATACTCAGAAGGAGCTTAACATGAGGCAGAGACGCTGGCTTTAATTGATGGTAGATTTTGACATAGATCTGCAGTATCATCCGGGAAAGGCGAATGTAGTAGCAGACGCACTAAGCAGGAAGCCTACGGCTTATTTCTTGACGATGCAGTCCGAGTTGTTGAAAGATCTACAGGAGCTTCAGATAGAGGTTGTCTTACCAGGACAGAATGGCTTGATGGCTAATCTTGAAATTAAGTCATCACTCGTGGAGAAGATTAAGGAGGCATTGCCCACCGATGCTAGATTTAGAAGGTTGAAAGAAAGGACAGAAGCAGGCATGCAGACAGGACTTTGCATACACGAAGACGGGACATTGAGGTTTGGAAATCGCTTGTATGTTCCAAATGGAGAATTGAGACAGGAGTTAATAACTGAAGCATATAGCTCTATGTACTCTGTTCATCCAGGAGGAACAAAGATGTACCGAGACTTGAGACAGTATTACTGGTGGCATGGAATGAAAAGGGAGATTGCAAGATTTGTGGCCAAATGCTTAGTCTTCCAGCAAGTAAAGGCCGAGCATCAAAGGACTGCAGGTATGCTACAGCCACTTCCTATACCAGAATGGAAGTGGGAGCATATCACGATGGATTTTGTCACAGGATTTCCGAGGAGCCCCAGCGGAAAAGACGCAGTATGGGTTATAGTGGATCGACTCACTAAATCGGCACACTTTTTGCCATTTAGAGTTGGACAGTCCACAGAGGTACTAGCCGACATGTATATGCGACAAATTATCAAATTACATGGAGTGCCTGTTAGTATTGTATTGGATCGAGATTCAAGATTTACCTCTCATTTCTGGAGAAGCATGCAAGAGAGTCTGGACACCAGACTCAAATTCAGCACAACTTACCACCCACAGACAGATGGCCAATCGGAGCGCACCATTCATATCTTGGAGGATATGTTACGATCATGTATGCTAGACTTTGGAGGATCTTGGGAAGAACATTTGCACTTAGTGGAGTTCTCCTACAATAACAGTTATCAGGCCAGCATTCAGATGGCACCATTCGAGGCATTATACGGAAGGAAGTGCAGATCGCCTATATGCTGGAGTGACGTTAGTGAACGTCAAATACTGGGTCCAGAATTGGTAACGCAGACAGTGGAAAAGGTGAAATAGATTCAGAATCATCTACGAGCAGCTCAGAACAGACAGAAGTATTGGGCAGATACGCACAGACGTCCCCTAGAGTTTAAAGAAGGAGCGCACGTGTTCTTGAGGATTTCGCCCACTCGTGGTACTATCAGATTCAGGAGCAGAGGTAAGTTGAGCCCAAGGTATATTGGGCCATTTGATATTCTAGAGCGCGTTGGTGAGGTGGCTTATCGTCTTGCATTACCTCCATCCTTAAAGGGAGTGCATGACGTATTCCATGTCTCGCAGCTGCGAAGGTACGTGACCGACCCAAGTCACGTAGTCGATCATTCAGAGATCGCAGTAGGCCCAAGCTTAAGATATGAAGAACAACCAGTGGGCATCCTCGACGTCAGTGAGAAGACATTGCGGGGACAGACAATCAGACTGGTTCGTGTAGCTTGGAAACATTATTCTCCTGGAGAATTGACTTGGGAACGAGAAGATAGTATGCACCAGTGTTACCCCCACTTATTCGAGAAGGCAGTTGTAAACTAAGCAACCTTGTATTTCCATAATTCTTTCTTTGGTAGCTTACTCTTTGATTGCGAGGACGCAATCCTTTTAAGGAGGGAAGATTGTAAACACCCTGTTTTCATAATAATTTTTAATATATTTTTCCCCAAAAAATTTCGGTATTTTCGGACGAAGAAGCAAGGTAATTGGGAGTCAAGTATTTTTAAATATAGTTTATTGGTGTTAAAATATTATGGAAATAAGATTTTATGGTGTAAAATGGAAAACCGGACGCAGGATATTTTTCAGTGAATTAATTGGACTCCGAAGTAGCATTTTAAGCCTTAAAACTATTGTATTTGTAAACCCAAACCAAACCGGACCCAAACCCGCAGAAACCCTAAAACCTAACTGGTCGAAAACACTGTTCCGACCCGACGGCGCCGTATAAAAACCCCCTCGACTTCTGTGTCGACCCCCGCCGCCACCGAACTCTCTCTCTCTCTCCACTCGTCCGCCGACGCGGCGACCACGCCGCTCCGGTCACTGCCGGTCATCTCGCCTCCAGCCGTTCGACGCCATCCTCCGTCGACCCAGAACCCCGCTCGCCGCCGCTGTTCGACGCCATCCTCCGTCGATCCAGGATCCAGCTCGCCACTCCCATCCCGCACTACCCCGACGCCTTCCACCACCATCACCCCAGCGACCCGCGGTTGTCGACCAAGCCCGCGTCCACCCAGCCGCTCGTCCCAAGCGCTGAGTCTCCGGCCGCGTGAGTCTCCGGCCGACTGTGCAGAGCTCCCCTCGCCGACCAGAGCAGCCCCTCTCCGCCGGATCATCGACGGAATCCTGAACCCTAGTCTGGACACAGCAACTCGGTCCCAGGACGCGAAGTTGACTCTCAGACACGTGGAATTCAGCATTCACGGAGCCCTGTTCAGGTACCAATTTCTCCCACCTCGCAACTTTGTTTTCGATTTTGTCAGTTGCTATGCGTAGACTGTATAACCCTCTCCGTGCCCGTGCAACCCACTCGGGGCATCGCGTCCTGTGGTGATCGCACCCCGCGATCCAAAAACAGGAAAAACAATGCCCCAATTCACCCCGGAACTAGGTACGCCCCGCCAAACGGGATAACTTGGTCGTGTGCGGTCTTCACAGATACGTGCGCGTCGTTGATACGGACGTGTGGGATTTTGCAGAAGCTGATTCGGATGTGTGAGCACACCGGAATCAGTGCGTATCCGCGGACAACGTCCCGTATCCGACTTTTCTGGAATATGCTGTAACTTTGTGTTCATACGTCGGATCGAGACGAAACTTGCTTCATCGGACTCGTAGCAATACGCTAGTCCTGTGACCTAAGTTTGGTCCGATTCTGAGAATGTTGACAAAATTGCGTATCGTGGGCCCCACAAGCTCCACTTGACAGGCGATTTTGTGATCGGCTCATCGTAATCCAATTCTGGAAGTTCCGTTGGGTTTGTATCATCGTTCCTGACTTGTAGACACTGAATTTGAGAAATTTGGAGACCTTTTCGGTGCAAAGTGGCCCACATGTAGACCCCGCTTTGGCCAGGAAATGTCTTTTTTGCCCCTGTGTCCAAATTGGACGTAAGGACAGGCATTTCTAGCAGTTTGATATCTTCTGAGATGGTTGGTGATGTTTATTACAGCTTTTGGAGGAGTACCCACAGGATCCACTGATATTGGGACGATTGTTGATATTCTAACATCAGGCAAGTGTACCTTGCCAAACCCTGCAGTATTGTTATTTATTTTCCTTGTTTCATTATATTGCTGTGCATGCTCAACCTAGGACCGTGTGACGTACTTAGCGTCCGATTATCAGTCGGGTGCCAACATCGTACGCGGTGTTGGGTACTGTCATGTAGAGATGGACATTCATGACACTTTATATTCTCGTACTTGTCTTATCAAGTACCATACGACCCAGGACACTTGACACTGTTCATGAGACAGGATATTCCCTAGATATTCATGGTGATTCTGTATAGGATACAGGACTTGACAGAGATACTATATTCATAGATACATATGACTTGTTGCATTAGTGATGATCCCGCTTGACATGGACATGAGACGTTATGGTCATGATATGCGTGGTTACATTGGGTGGAGAGAGACACACAGGCTACAGGCTATCTTTTATATATATCTACTACTATTGTGAGGCCGTAGACTCTCGTAGCAGAGCTAGGCACATTACGTGTTTATTACCGCTACCGGCTCCCCGACACAGAGCTTGTAGTGGCTCAGCCTGAGTACTCGTGCTGCTCTCACTTGCATTTTCATATAGATGGTTACTTACTTGCCCTATTTATCTCATTATTTGCTACACGGCTTATATTTTGGCTTGTATATTTTATGTACCTTGCTATGTCCTTTGAGGACCTGGATTCGGATTATGTCCCCAGGATTTGAGGACAAGATCTATCCCGAGGTTTACGGGACCGCAGCATAAGCTGATCCAGGAGCTGTACCGCCATCCGAGGATGAGGTGTTAGCCGAGGACTTCTCCTGAGAATCCATGTTCGTGCTCAGTATTTATTTATTTATTTCAGTCTTTTATATTCTGGTCTGTGAACCATTGTACTAGATATTTATCGGGTTGTTCTCCGAAGCACTTTGTGAGACTAGCTGATGATTTACATTCCTTATTTATTCTGTGGATCATATTTCATATCTTGTGTGGATGATATTAGTTGTGCCATGATTGTCGTAGACTTGATTTTACAGCTTAAGTATGCCCTGATGGATCCATTAAATTGGGTTTGTCCATCGGTGCGTACTGCTGGCCATTCCCACGCGTCCGGTCCCTCGGTATTTTGGGACTGGGGCATGACAAGTGATCGATTTAGGTATGTTTATCGACATAGAATGATTGAGGTATAGCATTTGGATGGGTTTTCCTTAGTTCTAATTTGGACCCATGTGCGACGAATCATAGCATATCCGTGCATCGAATAGTATCGCTTTGCATGATGCGTAGTAGGGATTAAGGCGAAGATACGATGGTTATATTTTAGATATAGCCGGATTGAGTTGGATGATATGGATGTTCGAGTGAATTAACAAAGGCATGAGAGTGATGCGGATGAAGGAAAAAAATAGAAGAAGTGATTGAGCGATCTTGGAAGTTAGGTGAGATGTGTTCAAGTTGGATATGAGGAGTGATACGATAGGAAGAGGGCGCTCAGGAAGTTTTGAGGACAATTTTTTTTTTTGAGTGGTGTATTATGTAACTACCCACTCAATTCAATAAGATAAAGCATCGGTGCAACGACGTTCGAAGATGGTTTATTCAGCGGTTCGCTCAGAGTCCTGCTCACCCGAGACAAGTCCACACTAAGATAGGTGGCTTCGAAGAACTCGTCTCTGCTTGCCTTCATACTTAATAAAATGGACCTTATATGCTAGTCGCTAAGCAAGAACTTGATGCATGCTAATAAAAGGGATGAACCCACATAGCTAAGGGAATAATCCAACTCCTTATTAGTTTTTATAAAATATGGAATGAAAACTTAGAACTAGAGTTGGATCCTCGCACTACACCTTTAGACTAGTGCGAGTAGAACTACTTATATTTTCAAGTAGATTATTTTACATGTTCTTTATAGTACTTAACTTTCACACAGTTGCAATACTTGTCACATAGAATATGCTACTATTTTGGAGCACTTCACGAATTATGGTTCACTCAATTGAGACAGGAAGACTATCAAATAGTCGTTCAAAGTCAGAGATAGAAAAATAGAAAGTTTTTGGACTGTTAGGTTGCCAAGGCAGTTTTCAGACGAGAGGCTGCATAAGGATGGAAGGTTTGAGAAGATATGGCTCTGGGAGCATAGTACATTTAGTAAATAAATAGCTCGAGGAGCCTAGTAAATTTGAGAAAAAAGAGAGTACCTCATGCATGGTCACGGACAACTTGTGCACAAGGTTTAGGTTAGTTCTCGAATGATCGTCGGGACACCGGAATCGTGTTGGCCCGGGAGAACTATATTCTAGTCTAGGGATTCGGGAACCTGCACCAGGCTCGCTACTCGACTATAGGGATCACCGTCTAAACTAGCTAGCATAGTCATGCTAGTTGAGTACTAGCACTAAGGGATAAGATAATTGAAACAGACTTTTCTACAAGTGATTGCATGGATCACCTTCTAAACTAGGCTATTGTAAACCCCTTTTAAATTTTCCTTTTAAATTTTAGATTTCGTATCCATTTAAATTTTCTTTATTATTATTATGGTTTATTTAAATAATTATTAACTTATATAAATATTTGTCTCATAATATCTAACTTATCGTTAACTAGCTATAGACCAATTGCCTATTTTAGTATTTAGTTATAATAGTTTAGTATGGTAAAAAAATAAAGCAATGAACTCGACACCCTTTCTTCCATGATTTGAATTTCAAATCCCATATAAATCACAACCAAATCATCAGCATTGATAGCATTCAATCTTTCCTCTTTTAGACTATTAAAATTCCATTTATTTTGATTCCAAATCTATCAAACCTTGTTAACTTTCTCATATCTTCCGTATTTAACCATCAAATCACCAACTCATTCTTTATTCCATCCTCACTACTCATCAACCTATTTGAATTATTATCAATATTACACTATAAGAATTAGTCATATCCTATCTTGCAAAACCTGTTATAACTATAAACTCTCAAATTATATATATATATATATATATATATATATATATATTATATATATATATATATATATATATATATATATATATATATATATATATATATATATATATTAAAAAAATTGTCCTTTCTCCAGGACGAGTCATGGCTATAAAAGCCACCAAACCGTCCCGGGGGGGGGGGGGGGGTTGGTTCCCAGGACCTACCCATGGGTGTCCTCACCGCACTACCACCAGGCTAGTGCCTTAGGGACATATATATATATATATATATATATATATATATATATATATATATATATATATATATATATATATATATATATATATAACTTTCTATGTGCAAATGTATATACAATTTAGTAGTAAATAAATATAATTATAATAATATGTTAATATATACATATTTGTATATCTATATATATATATATATCTATATATATCTATATATATATATATAATATATATATATATATAATAGTTAATGATTCTTATTTAGTTTTAAATGGTATGTATGCTAGTATTAGTAAATTTATATGTTAGGTTTTATTCTCTTATTTAAAATTTAAATTTTAAATCTCATTCTTTAAACACGTTCATTAAATTAATAATGACATTCCTAATAAGCAGCCACACCCATTACTTATTATTTTCTAGTTTGCAAAACCAAGCCAATACTACTTCATTCGTTCCTACATTTGTTTTTCTTCTTCCCATAGTCCCGTCATCCTGAACCCTCAAACAAACCTTCATTCCCCATCTTTCCCACAAAGTTCCTTCATCATCTTCCTCATCATCTCCCTCTTCTCCTTCTCTATCTTCTTCTTCTTCTTCCTTTTCTCCCCGATAATCGCCCCAATTCGATGACCCCGCCAATCGGTCGAGAGAGTTCAACAGTCGACCGACTTGCCGCTTCTGTGCACATGCTACACATTATTGTGCACACCCTTCCCCAGGCTAATAATGCCTCCCCCCCTTGATCCCAAGTCATCACCTTCGAATTTCAAGTGGTTTGTAGGCCATCCGAGTCTCCTAGATCAAGTCCGAAAATGCGACGAGATCACCCACCCGTAATCGAATCTTTTGGTATATATTTCATCCATTCAAATCTTTTATATTTTCGTTCCTAATACATTTATAACATATACGATGATATAACATGCCAACACCACATGCCATCCTAACCCTATTGATCTCATGCAAACCAAAGTAAAAAGTTACTAATGACCTAACACTACGCGTAGATTCTTAGATATAGTAAACTAGATTCGTATTATGAGTTTTGTCGGAAATTTCCTATACTAACATAGTTACACAACTAATTTTACATAGCTTAAGGTTTATAAACATATTATATATGATATAGATGAAGATTAGAGGTCATATAATATATATATAAGTACAAGTACGTTATGAGTAATACGTATATATATATATATATATATATATATATATATATATATATATATATATATATATATATATATATATATATATATATATATATATATATATATATATATATATATATATATATATATATATATATATATATATATATATATATATATATATATATATATATAACTTTCTATGTGCAAATGTATATACAATTTAGTAGTAAATAAATATAATTATAATAATATGTTAATATATACATATTTGTATATCTATATATATATATATATATCTATATATATCTATATATATATATATATATATATATATATATAATAGTTAATGATTCTTATTTAGTTTTAAATGGTATGTATGCTAGTATTAGTAAATTTATATGTTAGGTTTTATTCTCTTATTTAAAATTTAAATTTTAAATCTCATTCTTTAAACACGTTCATTAAATTAATAATGACATTCCTAATAAGCAGCCACACCCATTACTTATTATTTTCTAGTTTGCAAAACCAAGCCAATACTACTTCATTCGTTCCTACATTTGTTTTTCTTCTTCCCATATCCCGTCATCCTGAACCCTCAAACAAACCTTCATTCCCCATCTTTCCCACAAAGTCTCCTTCATCATCTTCCTCATCATCTCCCTCTTCTCCTTCTCTATCTTCTTCTTCTTCTTCCTTTTCTCCCCGATAATCGCCCCAATTCGATGACCCCCCAATCGGTCGAGAGAGTTCAACAGTCGACCGACTGCCGCTTCTGTGCACATGCTACACATTATTGTGCACACCCTTCCCCAGGCTAATAATGCCTCCCCCTTGATCCCAAGTCATCACCTTCGAATTTCAAGTGGTTTGTAGGCCATCCGAGTCTCCTAGATCAAGTCCGAAAATGCGACGAGATCACCCACCGTAATCGAATCTTTTGGTATATATTTCATCCATTCAAATCTTTTATATTTTCGTTCCTAATATGTTTATATACATATACGATGATTATATCCATGCAAACACACCCCCATGCCATCCTAACCCTATTGATCTCATGCAAAACCAAAGTAACAAAGTATACTAATGACCTAAACTACGCGTAGATTCTTAGATATAGTAAATAGATTTCGTTAATGAGTTTTGTGGCAATTTATATAAAATTACATAATTTAATAGTTTATTTCAAACATATTTTTTATGATTAGATGCATGATTTAGAGGTCCTAATAATTATTTAGTTAATGTACAAGTAGTTTGGTAAGTTTCAATCTTAGTTTCATGTGACGTATATACATACATACGTGTATATATAACGTATAAATATAAGTATGTGCCTATATATATATATATATATATATATATATATATATATATATATATATATATATATATAACCTTATGTATATAATTATTGCGTAGCGTAGGACGCAATGTTTGCAAGTTGTGTTCAACACTATGCATGTATTAGGAATAATTATCGCGAATATCAAAAACTCATCGATTACGTTTCACGTGACGATTTCCTAATTTAACACCATGTAGATAGTGTTCGAGTCATTTTTAATTTCAATTTTTTCTTTAGGACATTTGGGATCCGCAGCATCTTCGGACGTGGATGTTGGACATGTTTCTTCTTTGCATGTATTAGGAATATTTACTTCTTGTGTACAGTGTATTACCCTAGGACCGTAGTCGTTACTTAGCGTTTGAGTTATATTCGGGTTTCGACATCCATTCGCGGAGTCGGAAAACAATATTAGAGTTGTTTTCATGATGCTACAGTCGTGCTAATATTTTGCACGTCAGACCTTAGGACACATGACATGACAATTTATGTGACAGCATCTGTACTCGATATTTTTATGGAGATCAAATTTTGTGTTTGGTGCTAGGACTCGTCACTTGATATACTACTCTATAACTTATTATGACTCGATGACTAGTTGGAGGTTCTGGCCTAGCGTGTCGTGGACACGAAACATTAGCCACATAGGAGGGGAGAGCATACACTATGTATTGGGTTACTTTCATCATTTTTTGTTGTTGTCTCTTTAAAGAGCTTTGGGTTTTTATTAGTTTTTATAGGTTCCGTGACAGGGGCCTATAGGTTTTATATTAGTTGCTGAACTATCTATTGAGATCTTCAAGACACCATGGCAGACTAGCATATGAGTGTTATTCTCATGTGCATATCTCTTAGACGGTTACATTAGATTTACCCTATTTTGTACTTCTTTACCTATTATAATGTTTTATTGTTGACATGTTTCTATGTACCTTGTTATGTCCCTCTGAGAATCTGATTTCTTTTCAGGTTTGCAGCATAGACAATGGTGGAGTCTTCCGGAGCCGCTGATGTGTATCGACTTGTTATGCAGGTATGGTGACTAGGTTCTTGTATCATATCTTTCATAGTTATATTTATTTATTCGTGTTGGATATTTATCTGCTGTTATAGCCTAGTTTTGTAGACTCTATTTATTCTACGAGTATTTTTTAGATTGTGTGTTACTGGACATCCGACTTTAGCACATATAGTTTATTGTTGATATTTTGTGTCCTTGTGGATTGTAACAACTATATATTTATTATAATATTTAGATAGTACAACTTATACATATTCGAGTTGGACTGGAGTCTACTTGATATGTAGCTAGACATTGCCACGTGGTTTGGTTCCATATATTTTTTGGGACTTGGGTGTGACATTATTTTTGTGGTGGCCTATATAGGTCAGATTTATCATTTCGGTTACGTCGTTGTGCCGAGCGAGCTTGCGTTAGGATAAGTTTGTTAGGATCTTAATCCACAATTGTTATTGAAACTTTCTTTGATTTCTATTATCATCTTTGAACCTCATAATTATATTCATTCATACTTCTTTTCAATTCTTATTCATTGATTCTCGTCTTTTCCTATTTCGGAGAGACGAACACTCGTGCACGGTGATTTTCCTAGGAGGAGATTCTCGTCAAGACGAAGAAGGCATATCTGATAGAATATTTGTAAGTAAATGGTTACCTGAGTAGGGAAGATTATGGTAGATATTTTTTTAGATATTATAGTTAGAATATATTAAAGGTATGAGAATTAATATTAGCAGTAGGAACCTAAAACAAGATGGACTCTATCAATTGCCTAGATTAGGATTGATGGGTAACTATTAGAAGTTCGAAATGATTTACGAAAAAGTATAGCAAGATGTTAGGGATTAGTTATAGCCCATGATGATACAAGGAACTATATTATGAACTTGAGAAATAGAACTTCAGGATCTCACATTGGGAAGATTATTAGGTACAAGGATTTCAAGTAAACTAGTGCTTGGAGGGTATCTACTTCCATACTATGATAACAATAAAAAAAGAAAACTTGAGAAATATATTATGATTTGATATATGACATGAATTACACCACGTATATATGAGAACGGATTAACTTGGATGTAATGATTAGTAGCATTATACCCAGGTTATAATCTGAGATAAAATTTTAATACAACTACACTTGAATTAGATTATTACATTTGGAGGATATGTAATTTGAATTTTGAGTGCATAATAAATTTATGTTAATGGTAGAAGAAATAAACCCATATGGAAGATGGAATTAAGCTATAGCAGACTAAAGGAACAAGTTAGATGATACGTTGACAGATTCGATAATAGAATCAGTAAAAGGTTGGTGGATTAATTAGAACAAGATTGCAGTCAACTCGAGGACAATTTAGGAGGAGCAGGATATGTATACAAAGGAAGAAAATACGAAAAAATTGTAATAGAATTATGGAGAAACTAATATTGGTAAAATGAGTACAAGAAAATTTTATTTTGGGATTTGAACCTAAGCCTATGCTTGAAGAACTTGAGGAAAGATGATAACACAAGTTATAAGAGAACGAATCCATAGGGATCAAAAAACGAATATATATATATATATATATATATATATATATATATATATATATATATATATATATATATATTATCTCTTAAGGTTTAGACAAGTGATGGAGAGAACCTATGGGAGAATTAGACTATAAAACTTAGAACCACTAGTTAGAAAGGGGATAAGATAGAGTGGCAGAGTAGGATAAGAATTTGATTCCTTATCTTAGTAATCAATGGGACTGAGTATTAGGGATAACAGACCTTTATTAAGCCTAGAACACTAGACTATAGACATAGAGACTCTTAGTGAATAATTGGATATTTGAGTTACTTACACAATCTTGATGTTCCATAAAGCAACGAAGACAAATAATGGTTAAAATGCAAAGAAGATGTAGATAAAATTTTGACTCAAGGAAAGAAACATCGATTTGTAAGGCCCTAATATTTCAATTTTTTTAGTTTCCTTAAGATGTAGTAAGTATACTAGCAATCCTAAGGTGGGTAGTACTGAGCATCCTTAAGTATAGATAACCCAATGATTATACTGAAATGGATCGATAGTTGCTAAAAACTTTGTTTGAATGGTTTGATTTTTGGGTAACTAAATGGGTAGCTTTTGAGTTTGGACTACATACACTTGATTATGAGTACAACATGGATAAGTACAAATAGTTTGACTTGAGGATTAGCCTATTTATAATATAGCTAAGGTAGTATGGAAGGCTGAACGATATATATTAAAGATTTAGTAATTTTATAGGTGTCTAATCAGATTGACCTTGATTAAATTAAGAAGAGGATTTATGAAAGATTAAAAATTTGTAATAATGAATGGTTATTCAAAATGTCTATACTTGAGGCTGGAGATGCTAGAACATGAAGATATGGTTGAAAGTAAGATTCAATATCGTCATTGAGGTCTGAAGGTTTATAAGAATAATGACAAGTGAAGATATCAAGGATAATATATTAATGAATCAAGAAATAATGATTTTTGGCGACGTTCTAACTACTTTGGATATTTTAAAGGTCTGATATTGTTAGAACTTAATGACTAAGTACTAAGATTATACATGTTCGAGGATAGAATTATAAATTTAGACTGCATGATGACACAGATTAATAATAGGGGAAATATGCAAATCGAGGGATATGAATTTAAGAAATGCATTGTGGTTTGATATATGACAAAAGTTAAGCCAAGAAATTCGAAGAGAATTAACTTAGACATGATGGTGGGTGACACGATAACAAGGATAAATTATAGAATAGATATTGGGTATAAACTTTATGATTGTATTTCGATTATGGTTGGAGGATATAGTGGAATGAATACGTTATAAAAATTATGTTTATGACAAAAGTAAATAAACTCATATGGATAGTAGCATTTAGGAATATCGGCTTAGAGGACTAAGTAAGAAACAGATGGAGGGTTAATAAAAGGACACCGATATGAGTTTAAAGGATTATGTGGAACCAGAAGAAGGTCCAACACAAGTAGAAGTAAGAGAAGGTTATTAATTAATATAAGTCTTTGAGATTAAGCTACATTATCTCCTTTGCAAAGAGAATGTAGTAGCACATGCATAGAGGAAAAAATCTGTGACCTACATGGCACATCGTCACGTATTGAAGGATCTCTGAGAGCTTGGGATAGATGTTATATTGCTCACATGTAAGGACAGTTAGCTAGTCAGAGCACACAATTCTAATACATGAGGATGTTGAGAGCTTGCATGATAGACTTTGGAGGATCTTGGAAAGATCAACTACACATTAAAATTCTTCTACAAGAACAGCTATCAGGCTAGCATTCAGACGACACCATTTGAGATACTTTAAGGTAGGAAGTGTTTCTCTCCCATATGTTAAGAGTGATATTGGAGAGCGTCAGGTACTTGTTCCAAAGATAGTGACACAAACAGTAGAAAAAGGTGAAATATATTCATATCCATCTCTGTGCAGCACAAGATAGGCAGAAGCATTGTACAAATGCGCATTGTCGACCTTCGGGGTTCAAGGGAGGCGATCATATAATTTTGAGGATATCGCCTACTAATGGTACTATTAGGATTGGCAGTACGAGGATTCTTTTAGGGAGCGTTCCCTCACTTTTTTGAGAATTCAAGTTTGTACTTACTTACCATAATTTAATATAGTGACATTTTAATTATCGTTTTTTTATTAGTGCTTTTTTTCTAAATTTTGAAGAAGAAATATTTCTAAGGTGGGTAGATTGTAAACCCCTTAAAAAATTTTCTTTTAAATTTTAGATTTCGTATTCATTTAAATTTTCTTCATTATTATTATAGTTATTATTTAAATCATTATTACCTTATACAAGTATTTGTTTAATCATTTTCTTTTAAATCCTTTTGCCTATTTTAGTATTTAATTATAATAGTTTAGTATCATAAAAAAAATCAATGAACCTGACACCCTTTCTTTCATGATTTAAATTTTAAATCCCATATAAATCATAACCAAATCATCATCATTGATAGCATTCAATCCTTCATCTTTTAGACTATTCAAATTTTATCCATTTTGATTCCAAATCAATCAAACCTTGTTAACTCTCCCATATCTTCCTTAATTAACTATCAAATCACCAAATCACTCTTTATTCCATCCTCATCAATCATAAACCTATTTGAATTATTACCAATATTACACTATATGAATTAGTCCTTTCCTATCTAGAAAAACATGTTATAACTGTAAATCCATTATATATATATATATATATATATATATATATATATATATATATATATATATATATATTTTTTTTTTTTTTATATATAACTTTTTATGTGCAAATG
Source organism: Iris macrosiphon (assembly GCA_036927795.1). Lineage (NCBI taxonomy): Eukaryota > Viridiplantae > Streptophyta > Magnoliopsida > Asparagales > Iridaceae > Iris > Iris macrosiphon. The sequence continues at coordinate 106,806,316 of JAYESA010000009.1, read as the reverse complement.
TATATACAATTTAGTAGTAAATAAATATAATTATAATTATATGATAATATATACATATTTGTATATATATAATATTTAATTATTCTATTTTAGTTTTAAATGGTATGTATGCTAGTATTAGTAAATTTATATGTTAGGTTTTATTCTCTTATTTGATATTCAAAATTCAAATATCATTCTTTAAACTCATTCATTAAATTATTAATGTCATTCCTAATAAGCAGCCACACCCATTACTTCTTATTTTCTCTTTTACAAAACATAACCAATACTACTTCATTCATTCCTACATTTTTTATCTTCCCATACTTCGTCATCCCGAACCCTCAAACCAACCTTCCTTCACCATATTTCCCTCAAAGACTCCATCATCATCTTCCTCATCATCTCCCTCTTCTCATTCTCCATCTTCTTCTTCTTCCTTTTCTTTCCGACAACATCCCCAACCTGACGACCCCCGAATCGGTCGAGAGAGTGCAGCAGTCGGTCGACTATTGTTGTTGTAGTGCACACAATACACACCATTGTTCAAACCCTTCACCAGGCCGAGAATGCCTCCCCCTCGATCCCAAGTCACCCCCCTTCAAACTCCAAGTGGTTTGGAGGCCATCCGAGTCTCCTAGAGGCCGAAAATGATATGAGATCACCCACCGTAATCGAATCTTTTGGTATATATTTCATCCCTTTAAACCTTTTCTAATTTTGTTCGTAATATGTTTATATACATATATGATGATTAGATCCATGCAAACACACCCTCATGCTATGCTAACCTATTGATCTCATGCAAAACCAAAGTAACAAAGCATACTAATGACCTAAACTACGCGTAGATTCTTAGATCTAGTAAATAGATTTTGTTAATGATTTTTCTGACAATTTATATAAAATTCCAGAATTTAATAGTTTATTTGAAAAATATTTTTGATGATTAGATGGATGATTTAGAGGCCCTAATAATCGTTTAGTTGATGTACAAGTAGTTGGGTAAGTTTCAATATTAGTTTCATGTGATATGATATATATATATATATATATATATATATATATATATATATATATATATATATATATATATATATATATATATATATATAATCTTATGTATATGATTATTGCGTGGTGTAGGACGAAATGTTTGCTCGTTGTGTTCAACATTATGCATGTATTAGGACTAATTATCGAGAATATCAAAAACTCATCGATTACGTTTTGTCACATGTGAACCCAATTAGAATTTGTCAGACTTGACACATGTGAACCCAATTAGAATTTGTCATGACAACTTGTGAGCTCAACATGAACCAAGCCCAATGGACCCATTCCTACTAATTAATTAGGGGGATTAGACTAATTGCATTAGTTTAGAAACTTTCCAAAATAGTCATCCTTAATTATTCTCCTTAATTCTTCATGTAAGGGCAAACTAGGCATTTATTGGTGACTTAAGGAAGAGGGAAGGGGGCCGGCCACTTTAAGAGGGGCCTCATCTCTTTCTCCTTCTTATTTGTGTTTATTTTAGATCCTCAATTCTAGATCCCTATTTCTCTCATTTTCTCCATCAATTTTCTTCTCAATTCCTTCACATTCCCTCTCATTCTCATTCCTCAAGGAGATTTGGAGCTTGGAGTAGCAAAGAGCATAAGAAGAGGAGCTTTGGGAGAGAGATCATGTCTGGATCGTGTCCACCCATGGCATAGGGCTACCAATAGGACAAGTTCTAGGCCCATTGGCGATACGGGTTGATTTGAAAGTTTTTTCTTCGACACGGGAGTTTGTGCATGCCATATTTTGATACGGACACGTATTTGAGTAGCTAGCACTTTATATTGCTCATAAGTATTATTCTAGACTTGTTCACATCATTAGTGATGCATTTGGGGTTGTATTGGAGCCGTATAGCTAGTGTATCATAGATTTAGTGTGATTCAAGTGCGATGCATTACACATGTTTGATGGATTATTCCATGCTATATTTAGTGATATATATAGTTAATTGAGCATTGATTTATATATATATATATATATATATATATATATATATATATATATATATATAGTGTAATTCGAGTGCGATGCACTCCTCGTGTTTGATAGATTATTCCATGCTATATTTAGTGATATATATATATTTAATTGAGTGTTGATATATATATATATATATATATATATATATATATATATATATATATATATATATATATATATATATACTAAGTATTAAGGTGTTTAGAGTGTTTATGTGGTTTAGGAGAGCTTGTGGACTGATATGGGAATTGGTGGACTATTGTTGGCTGTGAACACAACGTTTACTGTGAGGAAGGGGTATTACCCGACGGGTGGGGGGGACTTACCTGGTGTTAAGGAAGGTTAAATGGTGTTCTTAGTGGAGTGGAGGGTCGTTGTAGACTCCCTCACCCAAAAATAGGTATCTTGTGTGTATTTTATATTTCTTGTATTTGTTTTAGATAATTTTCTTAAATCAATTAAAACCCAATGATTATATTAGGATACTTCACCGTGGTTTGGACATTAATGATATAGGATTGCCCCAAAAATTTGTATCTTCCTTCACAGGAAGTAGCCTACATAGGAGACACTACCTGTAGGATCTTTTCATGGCACAGAAATTTGATCCCTTGGCATTAGTATGACATTAGTGTAACGACCATAGATTAAGTGTTAAATATTTAGATAGTTTTTATATATTATTTATTTGTGGTTATTTTTCTATCCCAACTTTCTACAATTAGCATCCCATAATTCTCCATACCAAATTAGACAATTTTTCTTTTTTGTAAGATATGCATATTATTTACTATTATTATATTTTGTTGAATATCTATTTAGTTATTTACTTAGTTAATTGGATAATACAGTTATTTAATTTATTATAAATAGATATATATCTAACTATTAATTATAAAATATTTTATAAAATATTTTGGGTGTAGTATTTTATTAAATCATTAAAAAGTAAAAATATTTGGAATTTATTTTGGGTGAAAATATTATTTTTGGATTTTTTTACCTCATATATATATATAAATATATATATATATATATGTTAATAAATATATAGTTAATAATAATAATAATAATAATAATAATAATAATAATAATAATGATGATAATAAAATAAATGGAAAAAAAAGAAAAGAAAAGAAAAGAAAAGAAAAAGAAAAAGAAAAAGAAAATATAAAAACCTAAAACCAAACATCTAAAGCAAAACCTAACTAATCCTATACGAATCCACCTCCCCCCCCCCCCATTCCGATTTCTCTTTCTCTCTCTCTCTCTCTCTCTCTCTTTATATATATATATATATATATATATATATATATATATATATATATATATATATATATATATACATAAAACCTAAACCTAACTCAAACCCTATCCCTACCCCTACCCTAGCCCTTGGCGGCCATGCCCCGACCTCATCGTCGACCCCCCATTGCCGGCGACCGCTGCGCAGCAGCCGCGGGCCGCCCGTGCACGGATAGCAGCAGCAGCGCAGCCCCGACGCTTCCTTCTTCAAGGTAATGTATCTCCTTCATCTTTGATTCTTTTTGCGAGCAGTTTATCCGTATACGGTTCACGGCCTAACCCTCTAGGATTTTCTCCAAGCGGGACAAGTTTTCGTGCCCTAGATTGGTCAAAAAATGGACCAAAAAATGGACAAAAAACTGACCAAGAATAGTTCAGAATTTTGACCCAAACCCCCCATGTTCATGCCCAATTTGCCACCAACCTGTTTAATATTTTAAAAATCTAATTGAAGGGTTTTTTTCTTAATATAACCAAGAATTTAACGGTTCTTTTAGTTTTTATTAATTTATTTTATTTGTTAAATTATTCGACCTCCAAAACGACCAAAAACTTGGTATATTAAAACTAAATTTTTGTTATACGGAGTGCGTCCCGTCGAACAGGACCATCTCGTCGTGTACCAATTATACCGAAAGGCGCGTATGGTATATCCTGATATGTGAGATTTTGCAAAAGTTGATTCGGACGTGTGTGCGCGTCGGAATCAACCTGTATCCGTAAAAAGTCTCTATATCATGACTTTTGTAAACTATCACCCCACTTTGTATACGCTTGTCGGAATACGACAAAACTTATGCCATTGGATTCGTGGTATCACGCTGGTCCTGTGACCCAATTTTCATGCGATTTTGAGATAGTTGACCGAGCCGCCTATTCGCGGGACCCACGATTTGACTTTGAGGGCGAATTTGTGATCGGCTCACCGGAATCCAAAATTGGATATACCGTTGAGTTTGTATTGTCGTTTAGAAATTGTTTGACCTATAATTTGTCCCATTTAGAGACTTTTATCTATGTCACATATTTCGGTGCAAAGTGGTCCCACATGTGAACCCGCTTTGACCCAAAATTACCACTTTGCCCCTGTGTCCAAATTGTACGAAAGGGTAGTATTTTTTAGCTATCTCACTGATTTCGGAGATGATGGTGATATTTATTTTAGTATCCGGAGATGTTCATTCGTAAGCCATAGTTTCTGATCCTCTATACTTGACACTTAGACGTTTACATTACACAGTTTTCTTGCCAGGCAAGTATACCTTGCCATGTACTGTGATTTACATTCCATATGGTGCATGCATTTTATTTATGTTATTTAGTTCATATATTTTAACTACTATATAACCTACGCATCCAAGAATAACTTGGGTGCAATGACGGTGGCATCGTACCTTGTCTTTATTATATATTATGCATGTTGACCTAGTTTTATAAGACCACCCTATTATCATGAAGCATTCTTATGTTTCATTGGCCGTGACACAGTTGTTACACGAGTGTGAGTCTTATATAGGACATGAACTTGCGTATTCAGCTAGCCACCGGTACGTATGGGACGTACGACGGATAGGGATAACTGCTGATAGAATTTGCATAATTAGAAGCCTTGGCAGATATTAGAGATGTCATCGTGTCATGGATATGGCATGAATAGAGCATGGGGTGGGGAGAAAAACAAGTAAGGCGTTTGGGCTCCTTTGTACTTTTTTTATGTAACCCGCACGCTCAGTCGGAGATGTGTGGTATGATGAGCCCTATATTATCTACAGCCGGCCTCCGACATTGAAAAGACGTCATATTTTTTAGGCCCCTGATTCTCCGAGAGAATCATGCCAATCTTATTTTAGCCAGATAGCCCACGTGTTGAAAAATTGTTCTCAAAGTACATTCACATAGGCAGTTAGACGACCCTTGGATGTTTATTTTCAGTACTTTATTGGCATGCTTCTATGTATCTTGTTACGTCCCTCTGAGGACCTGGTCTCTTTCCAAGTGTAGACGATCATGACTATTCGCAGGAGCACGGATCAGGACTTGCTACTTCGTTCTCTTTCGAGGAAATCTTCCCTTCGAGCCTCTCTGATCAGTAGTTGATGTACTTAGTATATTTACCTTTATATTCTAGTTTGGTAGTGGATTTGTCTCCATCCAACTATTAGTTCTTCTTGACTAGCTCATATTTGGTTTATTGACATATTTGATCATTTATTTCTTTATGATTTCTGTGGAAGAGATTTAGTTATGTCATGTGACTTGTGACAATTATATACCACTTGTGAATTATTGTTCATAATACAGCGTACGTATGTGTTATGGTTTCCATATATTGGAGTCTCCATATACATACGGATGGCATGCTTACGTATTCTTAGTCCTACGTATTTTAGGACCGGGGCGCAACATGGTTCTGCAAGTGTGCATGACAGCAGAAGTATAAGGGGGACAGTGCACATCTGTGCACAATCGGATACTAAGTGGTTGTGCACTGTGTGCATATCAGGGAACTTACACAGCAGCAGCAAGAAGCTACCTTGCCATAACAGGTTGCTGTGTGTTAGAGGCTGCATATGTTATCATCAGGTATGTTAGCTTGGTGTACTGATGAGTTAGGTACTAGATATGTGTAGATGTTAGTGATAGTTAGAAGGAATGAGTTAGTACATGTTGAATTGAATGAGAGGTTATATATTAGTTTGTATGTTAAGTTAGTAGTTGTATTGATAGTTAGTATTAGTGGTTAGTTAATGGTTAGGATGTTAAGTTAACTGTTAGCATTATGTGATGTCAGTTGTTTGTCTATTAGTTGTTATGTCATGTGGATTATTTAATAGGTTGATTATCTAGTTGGATGTGTTAGTAGTAATAAGATGTTTGTTGGTAAGTTGATTGTAGTAAAATGTAAATAGGTTAGCTCATGATAAAGTATTAAGGTACATTAGTTAATAGGTTAGTTGTTTAGTTCAGTTGGTAACTGTCAGATTAGTTATATGGTAATAATAGAGTTAGATATATGATAGGTTAGTAGGTGTTGGTGTCTATATATATATATATATATATATATATATATATATATATATATATATATGATTAGATGTTTGATGTGTTAGCTAGTTGGTATTAGTTAAGAGTGAGGTGATCATAAGTTAGATATGATTAGATGTTAGTTGATATAAGTATTCATTAGGTTAGATATTAGTTACCTTGAGTTAGCAAGGTAATACCTATATATGGGTTTTAACTCTAGGTATTGGTTTTGAGTATCAAGAGGGTAGTTAGGGTGTGATACCAAGTTGGCTCAAAGCCATAGTATCCATATAGTGTTAGTATTAACTATAAGAATACTAGTATATATATTGTATTATGTATTATTGTGTATCTTATGATACTATATAGTACTGATACCCTAATATCCTAATGTAGCTAGTATAGCCTAGAAGCATAGTGTATGAACCCAATAACCTAGAGATGGACTCAAACAAACTTGAAATAGCTACTTTGACCAAGTTTGACTAGTTTGACCTAGAGTTGACCTAGTTTGACTGTTTTGACTTAGATTCGGCCTAAAAACCTAGAATTTGACTAGTTAACTTGTTTATCATTATAATACCTTGTGTTGATGTTATATTCCATATTTAGGTCCTCGAGGCACCATCCCGGATATAGTCGATACTTTACATCAAATTTCAGGCGAGTACATCTCTCTGTTAGTTTTTATTTCACGATAGTGTATATATCACTTGTTGTAGAACTGTTTACTTGATTCTGACACAGTGGCTACACGGACTGATACTAAATGGATCTTGTCATGGGATGTTATCCCTTACCGTGTTCAGTGGGTACTCTTTCACATATATTTTATAGTATTTATTGGGTATTAATTATCGTGTACTTCGTGTTCACACACTGCTCGTGTTCAATGTGCTTATATTCGTGTTCGTAATGTTTCATGATTGGAACTGCTTGTACTCCAAGGCACTTTAGCTAATTTATCTATTTTCATCACTTGCAGCTATTCATATTGCATGTTCTTTACTTTCCAGTACATTACCTGTTCACTCTAGTTTATTTCAATTTCCTATTGCTAGCTATCTTGTATTCTTTTATATAATTTGTCATATATTCTTTACTATATATTTGGAACTGCTTTTAGAGGTATGTACTTTGCTCCAATCCTGATTGGATATATTTTTCAGATGATTGGCTTGTGGATCAGTGTCCCACTTATTACGGGCTGCATGATGGCAAACCATTAGGGGATTCTTCCCTAGAGTAGGAGGACCTAGTGCTAGTGTCTGAGGAGGCTTAGTTATATATTTTTGATATTATATTAGTCTCATTTCTAGACTCATCGCATGTATATATTAATTTGGGAGTAGCTATGTCTAGAATTATGGATTTGGACTTGTGGATATATCGTGACTCTTTTCTCTCTTTTATTTTATATCGTTCTTTCATCCTCCTTTAGTTTATATTATGATTGAGTATTGTTTACCATTATCATATACAATATTGTTCCTCTGTTTGGGGTTGAGATGACATTGACAGGTACCTTATATATATTGTGTGAGATATGGAGATAGTTACATTGACCAGATAGTGTTCTACCGCCAATATTGCAGCGTAGACTGGGCATTATTTACTACTGGTGCCCTTATTCTGAGTGCGGGTCATGACACATTTTTAGTGGTGGCCCAAACAGGTCTAGAGTCGCAATTAGGACGAAATCGTAGTAGTACTCTAAGTCCGAGATAATGCAACGAGCCTAATTTAGGATATAGGATATAGGATGAGATACTCAATCACAACTAAGAAATATTTCCATATATCTATTTTGCTATCCTTATCTATTTAAATTCTTGCTTTACTTGAATAAATTTGTCCTTCTTTGATGATATCGTATTTTACTCAATATTGATTCCTTTGTTTCAATCTGTCTTCAGGATGTCGCCGAAGAGGCGATCCAAGCACTCAGGCGCAGTGTCAGCGAGGTCGGTCACTTTGTCGCCTCTAAGGGAAGCACCAGTAGATACTGCTCCAGCAACTTCAACTCAGAGGTTCGCTTCACCGGTCCATGTAGGCATTTCTGTAATAGCCTTTGGGGGTGCTCCACCTCCAGTATAGAGGACAGTGCCGACTGTCTCAGAGGAGCTTCCACCTCCACCACCCGCAGTTGATCCGAAGCAAGTGTTTGCACTCTTTCAGTAGATGATGGAGGCACAGTGGGCCTAGAAAGAGGCCCATTAGTGCCAATCAGAGGTTATAAGGCATGGCATTGAGAATTCCTACCAGCTTGTACTTGCCACAGTCGAGAGAGTTGCCTTGGTCCAGCCACATGTACCTCCACCTTAGTTTACCCCGCAGCAACCGAAGCCGGAGACTATCATAGACTTCAAGAGGATAGGGCCGAAGGAATTCAAAGGCACCAAAAAAATTATTTATGCTGATGATTGGATAGAAGACATTGAGAAGAACCTGCGGCTGGCGCAAATTTCAGATAGCCTACAGGTAGAGGAAGCAGGGAGCATGATATTTGATATCGCATTGACTTGGTTCAGGACGGACCCCAGGATCTCAGCGTTGGGACTTACTTGGGAAGCTTTTAAGGAGCTCTTGAAGAAAAAGTTCTTTCCAAATATGGCTGTGACATCTCTAGAGAGCCAGTTTTAGTATCTCGTCTAGGGCAATATGATAGTGGACGAGAATGCGACAGAGTTTTATAGATTGGGTCACTTTGTGGAGGGCCAGAATCTCCAGAGGAAGGCCCAAAAGTTCAGAAAGGGTCTGAACAGTGAGATCAAATATTATACTAGCGGTCATTGTACCACTAAATATAAGAAGATCCTAGCACAGGCACAGCAGGCAAAGGATGATTTGGAGCTTGGCTCCAAGAGGATGAGAGATCCTTCAGGAGCTAGCAGTACAGCGGGTCCAGCAAAGCGACCTCACTTTGAACAGCAGTACCAGAGACACTTCCAGAGGTCGAGGGAGCCGTTCCCCGTACCAGCTAGAGTGCCAGTGCAGTAGGTGCACCAGATCCAGAGGCCAGCTATTCCTTTTCTATTCTGCGAGAAGCCGGGACATGGGTAGGATTCGTTAATGATGAGACCAATTTGTTCTAAAAATTAGGAAACCACCAGTTGAGGGCTTGTCCTAGGGCTCCAGCTCGTCCATCTCAGGGTAGTGCCCATGCACAGAGACCACCCGCGAGACCACCAGTATGACAGCAGAGACGACCTCTGTTGCCGACACAACAACAGAGGTTCGTATAGTACCAGCAGCAGTAGAGAAGTTCACAACAGGGGCAAGCTTTTGCCTTGACCGTCGAGGAGGAGGATCCAATTGGTGATGTTATTTCAGGTTCAGTCTATCTTGATTCTTTTCCAGTTCCTGCTTTATTTGATTCTAGTGCTTCACATAGTTTCGTATCTGTATCTTTTGCTTTGAAGCATCATCTTGTGACTGAACCGTTGGTAAGGACTTGTAAGATCATGACCGAGGAGGCATTATCCTGTTCAGTGATGTTTGCAAGGATCGAAGAGTTTCTCTAGAAGGCCGAGAGTTGAGGGCATGTCTACTCGTAATGCCACTTTCGAGCTATGACATAGTACTCAGGATAGATTAGTTGAGTATGCACCATGCTAGTATCGATTGTTGTGGAGGCAAAATTTTGTTTTAGTCGCCAGAAGAGCCAAAGTTTTAGTTCGTCAAAGGAGCAGCAGAGTAGAGTGAGGGAGTCTTATGTGAAATTATGGAGGAAGAGAAAGAGCTACCACATCCTTTGATTGCAGAATTTATGGACGTCTTTTCGGAGGAGTTGTCGGGGATGCCACCAGACCGAGATGTGGAGTTCTCTACAGATTTGGTACCAGACAGAGAGCAAATATCATAACACATCTATAGGGTGAACAATCATGAACTTGCAGAATTAAAGAAGCAGGTGGATGAGTTACAGGAAAATGGCTTCATCCGCTCCAGTTCATCACCATGGGGTGCTCTGGTATCATTTGTCCCAAATATGGATGGGTTGGTACGTATGTGTATCGACTACAGGCTCTCAACAACTTCACTATCAAGAATAAATATCCGTTGTCGCGGATTGACAATTTATTTTATTAGTTGAGCAGAGCGAAGGTATTCTCTAAGATAGACTTGAGGTCGGGGTACCACCAGGTAAAAGTGAAGAAGGAATACATTCCGAAGATACATTTCAGGACTAGGTATGAGAAGTTTGATTTCTTGGTGATACCATTTGGGTTGACCAATGCCCCGACGGTATTCATGAACCTGATGAATAAGGTGTTTCATCATTACCTGGATCAGCTTATTGTGGTCTTCATTGAGATATATTGATATATTCGAAGACCCCGGAAGAGCATGAGAAGAACTTGAGGATAGTTCTGGAGACCCTTAGGAAGGATAAGCTGTTTGGCAAGCTTTCAAAGTTTGAGTTCTTCCTTGATAAAGTTGAATTCTCAGGACATGTGATTACAGGAGACGGGATCTCAGTAGACACGAAGAAAATTTTAGCAGTTGAGTCGTGGTCTACCCTGAGTTTAGTGGTAGAGATTAGGAGTTTTCTTGGATTGGCAGGCTATTACAGAATATTTGTTCAGGACTTTTCCAAGATTACAGAGTCGATGACTTGGCTGACCAGGAAGGATATGGAGTTCGTCTGACTGAGGAGTGTCAGGCCACTTTTTAGGAGCTGAAGAAGAGGTTGACTATAGCTCTAGTGTTGATGTTGCCATCGGGGACATGAAAATTTTCTATATATATTGATGCTTCGGGTAAGGGTTTGGGATGTATGTTGCAGCAGAACGGGAAGGTAATTTTTTATGCTTCCAGGCAATTACGTCCTCATAAGAATAATTACCCTATCCATGACTTAGAGTTGGCAGCAGTCATTTTTGCTCTAAATCTATGAAAACACTACTTATATGGAGAGCGTATGGAGATATTTATAGACCACAAGAGCTTGAAGTATGTATTTACACAGAAAGTGCTAAACATGAGGCAGCGGCGATGGTTGGAGTTGATGAAGGAATTCGACATATCATTGCAGTATTATCCAGGACATGCCAACGTAGTCATTGATGCCTTGAGCAGGTATCCAGTAGTTGTGTACTTGATGAGGGACAAACATTTATTGGCCGATCTTGATCGCTTGGGTATTAAGGTGCTAGTTCCTAAAGTTGCAATACAGATATGGGGACTCCAGGTAAAGCCAGAGTTGATGGAGCGGATCAGAGCGGTACAGTTTAAGGATGAGACTCTGAGAAGCATCAGAGTGCATGTCAGAATGGGATTGGCAGAGGACTTAGGTATTGCAGAGGATGGATCATTGCGGCACGGTACCAGATTGTGTGTGCCGAGTGGAGCATTACGCAAGGAGGTTCTTCAGGAGGCACATCGATCTTAGTACTCTATGCATCCACGTGCCAACAAGATGTATAGAAATATGAGAGAGCATGTTTGGTGGTATGGTATGAAGCGGGAGGTGGCAAGCTTCGTATCCAGATGCTTGGTATGTTAGCAGGTAAAGGCGGAGAGGCAGAGGCCAGGGGGATTGCTTCAGCCTTTACCCATTCCAGAGTTAAAATGTGAGCATGTGACGATGGACTTCTTATCCGGGATTTTGTGTTCTCTAAGAGGGAAAGACGCAATTTAGGTCATCGTAGACATGTTGACCAAATTGGTCTACTTTTTGCCATTCAAAGTGGGTACATCTACCTAGAAGCTCACGTAGATGTATGTGCGGCAGATAGTAAGATTACATGGAGTTTCTGTGAGCATAGTCTTGAATCGGGATAGTCGTTTCATATCCCACTTCTGGAGGATTTTGCAGGCTAGCTTGGGCACCCAACTCAAGTTTAGTACCGTATATCACCCTCAAACCAACGGGCAGTGTCGGAGAGGACTATCTAGACTCTCGAGGACATGCTACGCACCTGTATTTTAGATTTTGGAGGCTCTTGGGAGGATCACCTTCACTTGTAGAGTTTGCTTAAAATAATAGCTACCAAGCCAGTATAGAGATGTCACCATTTGAGGTGTTGTATGGGCGGAGATGTCGCACTCTATTATCTTCGAATTATGTTGGTGAGAGATCCTTATTGGAACCAGATATGGTCGTGAATTATCACTACCATATTTTCTAAAAAAGAATATTTTGGTCATTTCATAATTAATTAAATATTATAAATTTATTTATTATATTATTTATTTATTGTTAGATGTTAGTTTATTATTTTGGACTTGTTTTAGTAGACCTAACTAGTTTAGATTAGATTCATAGACCAACATTTATTTTTAGTTAGAATTGAGCCCAACAATAAGCCCAGTCATTAGGATGATGATTAATTAAGTCAAACCAATTAGACTAGAACCTTCCTTCCTTAATTATTTTCTTCATGAGAGACCCCAAGGAGTATTTTAGACTTTACATAGTATCTTGGGGAGAGGTAATAGTGGCCGACCATATTTGAAAATGGGGGAAGAATTTCTCTCTTTTTATTTTTATTTCAAATCTAGATCTAGAATTTTTTTCCAAATTTCTTCATTTTCACATCAAATTCTACCCAAATTTCTTCCCAATTCCTTTTCAAATCATCATTGGAGGCTATTGAATCAAGGATCCATAAAAAGGAAGCAATGATCTACAAGGAGGAGCAAGGATCTACAAGTTAGAAGCTCCTTTCACTCAATTTAGAGATTTTATTGGGAATTCATCTCCCAATAGGTATAATTCAATTTTTTACCCTCTAATTATACTCTAAATTTGTGTTTTAATTATTAGAAACCACCCCATATGCTAAGGCTGCCCATAGGAATTGGAATTAGGTTCATAGGAGGCCTATGGAGAAAGTTATGTGGTATTTTGTGTAAATTTTGGAAGAATTTCGAGATTGACACAACTTGTGGTTGTCAATAGGTCAATTAGACCAAATTGACATGTGTTTGATTGTGTATAGCTAGTGTAATTTCCAAAATTGGATACGTGTAGGTCGTATCCCGATAATTTGGAGATAGGGATTGATTTGGGAGTTTTCCTCCAAAACAGGGGTTTGAGCATGTCATATTTTGACACGGACACGTGAATGAGTAATTAGCTCTTTGTATTGTTCATAATTATTATTTTAGACATGCTCATATCCGTTGGGTTATGTTTGGTTGTGTGGTGGAGCCGTATCACAAGCGTATCATAGATCTAGTGTGATACGGGTGCGATGCACTCCACGTGTTTGTTTTCTTACATTTCAATTCAATATAACTTGGTTATAGCTATTAGTGTATATATATGTATAGTGATTGGTGTTTATACGTGTATATATCTATATTGTTATATATATATATATATATATATATATATATATATATATATATATATATATATATATATATATATATATATATATATATGGTGATGGTGTTTATCTGTATATATCTAGTGTTATGTATATATGTATAGATAGATATATGATGAGGTATATATATATATATATATATATATATATATATATATATATATATATATATATATATATATATATATATATATATATATATATGTGTGTGTGTGTGTGTGTATGTGTACTAGGGGGTCGGGTTGATGCAACAGCAAGGAGATGCAACAGCAGCAGCAAGAGGGCAGCAACAACAACAACTACAGCAGCTAACTAGCAGCAGCAGCAATGCCAGCAGCAACAGCAGCTGCAGCAGTAAATGCAAGGGCAGCAGCAATAGCAGCTACAGCAACAAATGCAAGGCCATCAGCAACAACAAGAGCAACAGCAACAGCAAGAGCAGCAACTTCATGAAGTGTAAACTCGAAGGGGAGATTAGCCTAGAGCTTATAGCTCAAGTCAGTAAGTTGTGTAGGTAATTAGTTATATATATATATATATATATATATATATATATATATATATATATATATATATATATATATATATATTGGTTGTTAGTAAGTTATATATATTTATATGGAGATATATATGTAGATAAATACTAGTTAGCATTGATTAGTAGTATTTCTATATTACCTTGAGATACACCAAGGTAATGAGAGTGAGGTATCTTGGGTACGGGTATTGAATATTTGAAGGGGTATGTTAGTATAGTAGTTTAGTATTGTATTGTCATAAGTTTAATACATATTAATGTATAGTAAGGTATTGGGTATTAGTTATATATTAGATATTGAATTACCTTGTGATACCAAGGTAATGTCAAGGTATTGTGTTTTACTCAAGGTATTGGGTTTACCCATCAAGATGGAGTGTAGGTAGTGTGATACCGCTTTTGGTTCAAAGCCAAGGTATCCACTTAGCTTTAGTTTAGTTAGGAGCACTATATATTGTTGTTTGATTATGCATATTATAATATTTTTATATCCTATAAATTACGTATCTTATGATACAGTATCTTGTTGATTTTCTAGTATCCTAGTATACCTAGTATGGCCTAGCTACATAGTGCATGGACCCAATATCCTAGAGATGGACTCATTCAATATAGAAATAGCTAGTTTGACCAAGTTTAACTAGTTTGACCTAGAGTTGACCTAGTTTGACTTTTTTGACTTAGAGATGGCTTTATGACCTAGAAGTTGACTACTTTAACTTATTTTTATTCTAAAATCTTGTATTGATATAATATTCCATAAGGTACCATACCGAACATCTTTGATACTATTCACCGAAATTCAGGCGAGTACATTCTCTGATAGTTTCTCATTTATGATATCATCTGTCTCTTGTATTTATTGTAGATATCCTTGATTTCTTGACACGATGGTTACACAGATTGGTATATCCGGATCTCGTTATGAGATTTATTCTTTGGTATTTATGGTGTATCTTGTGTGAGTCTTGTTTCTTGTTTTTCTTGTACATGTATAGACATTAATTCTTGGAAAGATTAGCTACCTACCCAGAGAATTCTGTGTGATAACGTACCATAGTTGGATCCCCTATACCAGTCGGGGGCGGAAAGTATATAGTGTAGATATGTGATCATACCCTCCTTATGCATTTCTTGTTCTTTATGAGTGTTGATCATACATCGGATGTATGATTAACCAGGCCAGTATTCTTGTGCAAGTTCCCAAGCCGATCGCATGTTAAAGCTGGTACTCACTCACTTAGTATTGGTTTTTCTAGTTTATTTCTATATTGCTCATTATTGTATTTATTTCCAGTATTCCTTTATTTTATATCTCTTGTACATGTATATTGTATTTTTTATATTCGCTCTATTTACTATTACATAGTTTATATTATTTATTAGAATTGCTGTTAGAGATGTACATTGCTCCTTTCCTGACTGGATATATTTTTTTCTAGATGATACTGAGGAGTGGTACCCCACTTACTACGGGCCTCAGGATGTTGTTGGCTCAGAGCCAGAGACCTTGGTTCAGTAGGGTCTCATCCCGACTGAGACAGATGACCCAGGACTTGTAGCTTAGTAGTTAGACTCTTGTACTGGATTTGTCTCAAGCTTTATTATTAGTATTCTTTGCCTCATTGGATATTATTTGTCTTATGAGCTATATTTGTGACTCTTTTATTCTTTTATCATATTCGTGCTTTATTCTATCTATAGATTTGTAATTGAGTATATTTATATTATATTGGTGGCACTATTATGTCATGATTTTAAATATATAGTTTACCCAAATAGCGTTCTACCGCCGATGCTGCGGCGTAGGCTGGATGTTTTTCACCACTCGTGTCCCTACATCGGGTGCGGGTCATGACATGAATGCAGCTGAGAAGGTGAAGCTTATCTCGGATTGGTTTTGGGTGGCACAAGACAGACAGCGGTATTGAGCTGATAGCCACCAGAGACCCTTAGAGTTTGAGTTATAGGTTTTGTTTGCATTGTTTGTGATTTCTTGTTATAGTTAGAGTGCTAAGGTTGTATTTTATTCTAGGTTAACGATCTAGTGTTCTTGAGGATTTCTCCGATACGGGGCACGATTTGCTTTGGTTGAGGCAGAATGCTTAGTCCACGGTACATCGGACCCTTCGGTATTCTCGAGAGGGTCGGTGCAGTGGCCTACAGACTATACTTTTTGCCTACACTAGAGGGAGTGCACAACGTGTTCCATGTATTATAGCTGAGATGGTACGTGATAGATCCTAGCTATGTATTGGATTACTCGGAGATCGAGGTGGGTTCGACTCTCAGCTACCCAGAGCAGCCAATAGAGATTCTGGATCGCAGGAAGAATGTGTTGCAGAATCAGACGATTCCTTTGGTACGTGTCGCATGGAGGCATCAATCGCCAGGGGAGTCTACATGTGAGCGAGAGGCCAAGATGTGCGAGCGATATCCTTATATGTTCGAGTCATGAGGTATAATTCTTTCTTGCCTGTTGTGAATGCTTGTTGTAGTTAGTTTTGTCCTTAAATTTTGAGGATAAAATTTTCTAAGGGGGGTAGGTTTGTCACCCTCACTTTTCTAAATAGGAGTAATTTAGTCATTTAGCATAGTTATATTATTTTAGTAATTTAATAATTAATTAGTATTAATATTTGTAGTTGTGCTATATTTTAATTATGCTAGTGGGCTAAATAATAGTTAGACTTGACATATGTGAACCCAATTAAAATTTGTCATGACAACTTGTGAGCCTAACATGAACCAAGCCCAATGGACCCATTCCTACTAATTAATTAGAAGGATTAGACTAATTCCATTAGTGTAAAAACTTCCTAAAATAGACATCCTTAATTATTTATGTAGGGGAAAACTAGGCATTTGGTGGTGACTTGAGGAAGAGGGAAGGGGTCGGCCACTTTAAGAGGGTTCTCTTCACTCTCTTCTCCTTATTTGCATTTATTTTAGATCCCCAATTCTAGATCCCTCATTCCTCTCATTTCCTCCATCAATTTATTTCTCAATTCCTTCATATTTTTCTTTCATTCTCATTCCTCAAGTAGCTTAGAGTAGCAAAGAGCACAAGGAGAGGAGCTTTGGGGGAGAGATTGTGTCAGGGTCGTATCCATTATGTTTTCATTAGGAAGCCATCTCCCAATTGGTAAATTTTGAATTCCTTGTCATTATAGCTTTTAAATCATGCATTTAACCATTAAGAATGATCCTATGGCATAGGGCTACCAATAGGAACAAGTTCTAGGCTAATTGGTTGTGTATAGAGAATTCTACATAGGTTTTTGTATGTGATTTGGGAGAAATATGAGATTTGTGCACTATGTGCTTGTCAATGGGCTAATGGACCAAATTGGCATATGTTTGGTTGTGTGAGACTAGATATGTGTCCAAAAATGGATACAAGTAGGTAGTATCATGTCAATTTGGCGATACGGATTGATTTGGAGGATTTTTCCTTCGACATGGGGGTTTAAACATGCCATATTTTGATACGGGCACGTAGTTGAGTAGCTATCACTTTATATTTCTCATAAATATGATTCTAGACTTGATCACATTATTAGTGATATATTTGGTAATGTGTTGGAGCCGTATTGCAAGCATATCATAGATTTATGTGATACAAGTGCGATGCACTCCACGTATTTGATGGATTATTCTATGCTATATTTAGTAATATATATAATTAAGTTAGTGTTGATATTGGTATATATATCATCATCTACATATGTTTATACTAAGTATTAAGGTATTTAGAGTGTTTATGTGGTTTGGGAGCGCTTTAGACTGATGTAGGAATTTGTGGACTGTTGTTGGCTGTGAACACAGTGTTCAATGTGAGGAATGGGTATTACCCGATGGTTGGGGGGGACTTACCTAGTGTTAAGGAAGGTTAGATGGTATGCTTGGTGGAGTGGAGGGTTGTGCAAGTGTGCATGACAACATCAGTGTAAGGGGGACTATGCACATATGTGCACAGTCTGGTACCAAGTGAATGTGTAATGTGTGTACATTAGGGAACTTACACAACATCAGCAAGAAGATACCTTGCCACAACAAGTTTCTGTGTGTTGGAGATTGCATTTGTTAGTATCAGGTCTGTTCGCTTGGGGTACTGATGAGTTAGGTACTATATATGTGTAGATGTTCGTGATTGTTACAAGGAATGAGTTAGTTACATGTTGGATTGAATGAGAGGTTATTAGTATTATATGATATCAGTTGTTTGTCTATTAGTTGTTACGTTATGTGGATTATTTAATAGGATAATTAGCTTGTTGGATGTGTTAGTAGTAATGAGATGTCTGTTGGTAAGTTGAATATAGTAAAATGTAAATAGGTTAGCTCATGATAAAGTGTTAGGGTGTGTTAGTTAATAGGTTAGTTGTTTAGTTTAGTTGTAAACTATTAGATTAGTTATATGGTTATGATAGAGTTAGATATATGATAGGTTGTAGGAGTTGGTGGATATAAATGATGTATATACCACCAACTCCTACTAACCTATCATATATCTAACTTTATTATAACCATATATATATATATATATATATATTAGTTATTTAGTTAGTTAGTTGTTTGATCTGTTAGATAGTTGGTATTAGTTAAGAGTGAGGTGATCATAAGTTAGATATGATTAGATGTTAGTTGATATAAGTATTCATAAGGTTAGATATTAGTTACCTTGAGTTACCAAGGTAATACCTAGATATGGATTTTAACTCTACGTATTGGTTTTGAGTATCAAGAGGATAGTTAGGGTGTGATACCAAGTTGGCTCAAAGCCAAGGTATCCATATAGTGTTAGTATTAACTACAAGGATACTAGTATATATATTGTATTATGTATTATTGTGTATCTTATGATACTATATAGTATTGATACTCTTGTATCCTAATATAGCTAGTATAACCTAGATACATAGTGTATGAACCCAATAACCTATTGATTGACTCATACAACCTAGAAATAACAAGTTTGGCCTAGAGTTGATCTAGTTTGACTATTTTGACTTAGATTTGGCCTAAAGACCTAGAATTTGACTAGTTAACTTATTTATCATTGCAAAACCTTGTGTTGATGTTATATTCCATATTTAGGTCCTCGAGGCACTAACCCAGATACAAACGATACTTCACATCATATTTCAGTCGAGTATGTCTATCTGTTAGTTTTTATTTCATAATAGTGTATATATCACTTATTCTAGAACTGTTTACTTGATTCTGACACAGTAGCTACATGGATTGGTACTAAATAGATCATGTCATGGGATGTTATCCCTTACCTGTTCAATGGGTACTCCTTCATATGTATTTTATCATGTGTATCGGGTATTGATTATCGTGTACTTCGTGTTCAGTGTGCTTATATTCATGTTCGTAACGTGTCATGATTGGATCCATGAGTATTGGTTGGGGATGGGAGAGTAGGAGTTGGTTATGTGATCAAGCCCAAGTGTATTCGTGTATATGTCGATTACTTATCACACGTGTAATCGAGTTACCAAATTGTTTTTATGTTCAACCCAAACCGATCACATCACACAATAAACTTGTACTCCAAGGTACTTTAGCTAGTTTATCTATTTTTATTACTTGCAGCTTTTCATATTGCCTATTCTTTACTTTCAAGTATATTACATGTTCACTCTAGTTTATTTTCATTTTCTATTGCTAGTTATCTTGTATTCTTTTCTATTATTTGTCATATATGCTCTACCATATATTTGAAACTACTTTCAGAGGTATGTACTCCAATCCTGATTGGATATATTTTTCAGATGATTGGATTGTGGATCAGTGTCCGACTTATTACGGATTGCAGGATGGCGAATCATTAGGGGATTCTTCCCTACAGCAGGAGGACCTAGTCCTAGTGTCTAAGGAGGCTTAGTTATATATTTTTGATATTGTATTAGTCTTATTTCTAGACTCATGGCATGTATATATTATTTCGGGAGTGGCTATGTCTAGACTTATGGATTTGGACTTGTGGATGTATGACTTTTTCCACTCTTTTATTCCATATCATGCTTTTATCCTCTTTAAGTTTATATTATGATTGAGTATTGTTTACTATTATAATATACCATATTGTTCCTCTATTTGGGGCTGAGATGACATTGACAGGTACCTTATATATATTGTATGAGATGTGTAGATAGTTACATAGACCAGACAGCGTTCTACCATCGATGCTGCACCCTAGGCTGAGCGTTGTTTACAACTCGTGCCCTTATTCCGGGTGCGGGTCATGACACGTTTCACGTGACGATTTCCTAATTTAATACCATGTAGATAGTTTTTGAGTCTGTCACGCCCCAGTCCCAAAATACATGGAACTAGGCCACGTGGCAATAGCCAGCTGACACGTCTCCGAGGATATCCCAATTTAATGGATCCTAACGAAGAGTGCTACGCTATCCTAAAATACTAACATGTCTCATAACAATGAATCAACAGGTAACTAATCTCATCCACAATATAAACAGCAAGAAGTACTAATAAACTGCTGGAAGATAAACGCCAGTCTCAAGATATCATAGTACAACCAATACTGTCTGGTGGGAACAAACCCACTACTATGACGAAAGAAAGTACTGAAATGAATGATAAAAGATAAGACTAAGGCATCAGCTGAGATGATAATGATGCTCCCAATCCTAGGCAGTAGGCCTACCAAGTGATCACGGAAACTCTGACGGTAACACCTCAAGCTCCTCGGCGGTAGAGAATCTCGTCTCCTGTCCTGGGTCATATACTGTAGGGTAGAATGCCTCGTCCAAATCTGCAAAGGTACCAGGTCCTCAGAGGACGTAACAAGATACATAGAAGCATGCCATATATAAATGCTGAATAAAATAAATACAATAAAGGGTGTGCTAGCCATCTAAGTGAATGCAATATGAGGACAACTTTGGTACGTATGGGTAGGCGTAGGCATAACGTCCAACAACCCGAAGAGCGTAGCTGCAGTACAGTATATCGTCCATATCGCTCCGAAGAACGTGGCAGCATTACAGTATATCGTCCATATCGCTCCAAAGAACGTGGCAACAGTGTAAAGGGAGTCATTGGATCCGTGGCTCCTTTGGATACTACGGACGCCAATGGGGGTATCCCATATGCCTACTAATGTCCTCCCCGCCCAATATAGATACGTAAGTCGACTACTCGACGTGCTTACCGCGGATCTATATGCCAAGTCTCTATCAATAAAATATAACTGAACTACGTACTAACCGTGATGTAGGTTACACGTAACGAAAGCTAGTCAAGTACGTAAACCAGCATTCCAATATGAATATGTCTTAGTGAACGTGTAAGGTGTCAGGTCTCAGACGATAACATGGTATCATCCAATAGGGTGAGTCTGCTAAGAACTAGGTCAAGTACACTAATCATCGACGTATCCGTCGAATGCACCCGAGACAATCTCGGACGCGCACAGTTGTATAAAGTAAAAACAAAAAGAATACAATACAACAATTGCATAATTTAAATCAGACAGTAAATATGGCAATATCACGCCCCAGTCCCAAAATACATGGAACTATGCCACGTGGCAATAGCCAGCTGACACGTCTCCGAGGATATTCCAATTTAATGGATCCTAACAAAGAGTGCTATGCTGTCCTAAAATACTAACATATCTCATAACAATGAATCAACAGGTAACTAATCTCATCCACAATATAAACAGCAAGAAGTACTAATAAACTGCTTGAAGATAAATGCCAGTCTCAAGATATCATAGTACAACCAATACTGTCTGGTGGGAACAAACCCACTACTATGACGAAAGAAAGTACTGAAATGAATGATAAAAGATAAGACTAAGGCATCAGCTGAGATGATAATGATGCTCCCAATCCTAGGCAGTAGGCCTACCAAGTAATCACGAAAACTCCGACGGTAACACCTCTAGCTCCTCGGCGGTAGCGAATCTCGTCTCCTGTCCTGGGCCGTATACTGTGGGGTAGAATGCCTCATCCAAATTTGGAAAGGTACCAGGTCCTCAGAGGAACGTAACAAGATATATAGAAGTATGCCATATATAAATACTGAATAAAATAAATACAATAAAGGGTGTGCTAGCCATCTAAGTGAATGCAATGTGAGGACAACTTTGGTACGTATGGGTAGGCGTAGGCATAACGTCCAACACCCCGAAGAGCGTGGCAGCAGTGCAGTATATCATCCATATCGCTCTGAAGAACGTGGCAGCAGTACAGTATATCGTCCATATCACTCCGAAGAACGTGGCAGTAGTGTAAAGGGAGTCATTGGATCCGTGGATCCTCTGGATACTACGGACTCCAATGGGGGTATCCCATATGCCTACTAATGTCTTCCCCGCCCAATGTAAGGTGTCAGGTCTCAGACCATAACATGGTATCATCCAATAGGGTGAGTCTGCTAAGAAATAGGTCAAGTACACTAATCATCGACGTATCTGTCGAATGCACCCGAGATAATTTTGGGCGTGCACAGTTGTATAAAGTAAAAATAACAAGAATACAATACAACAAGTACATGATTTAAATCAGACAGTAAATATGGCATGATATCTTGCCTGTGTCCTGAAGCTGTGAATGCCAGAAGCCGGTTCCTGTAGTGTCTCCTTGCTGATGCAAAGGTCCTAAATATAATATAATATAACAATCTAATATCAGACGCTAATTATTAATGTACACGACTATGATGCGACGTTTGAATATTATCGCAAGTTCACGTCTGTTCAAATACAGCTTCACATGTGCGCGTAGCTAAGGTGCACACGTATTCTGTACTCGATCATCCTGGCCCTTGAGATAATAATTTTAAGTTACGGGTTGATCACGATCGTTGTTCTATGCGAACACATGCTCATTGGTTTCTATGTTCATTACCCGTGGTTTATGTACAGGTTTTAAGGTGAAAATGCTAGTCCTGGGTGTTATGCCTCACGATTAGGGTTTGCTAGTAAATAAACAGATTCTAAATCTTAGTAATCATTAATCCATTAAGCACATGATTAGGGTTGTATCCGATACCAATATTTATTGACACGACGATACGATGCTATAATATTTACATGAAGAAGCGGGGTTTGATGTAGTTACCTCTTCGTGGCTTGCTCGGACAGGGTATGCTCTCGTCAAGGCGTACTCCAGCGAGATGGCAACGGCGGTGGGACTGTAGCAGCAGCGGCAGCGGCACTGCAGCAGGCGCGGCAGCGGTAGCAATGCACGGGGGGTCGGTTTGGCGCCGGCCACTCGTCGTGCGACGGGGCTGGGTTGGTTGGCTGAAGGGGCAGCGGGCGGTTGTATGGGGACAGCGGGTCAGGGTGTATGGGGGCAGCGGGTCGGCTGAAGTATGGGGGCAGCGGTGGCTGAAGTATGGGGCAGCGGTGGCTGAAGTATGGAGGTGTAAGGTGGCGCCGGTGGTGTATGGATTGGTGTAAGGGAGGGGAAGTACTCAGCTAGGGTTAGGGTTTGTGAGGGCTTGCTGTTTTAGGGTTTTATATGGAGGAAGTTGAGTATTTATATAGGGAATGACTTCGGGCTTGGTCTTGGGGTTGGGCCGGCCAGGGTCCAAGGGTCTAGTTTGGTCAGGCCTAGTTGAGGTAAAATTAGCTATAATCAATTAACTAATTTATATAATTAACTGCGCGAGGTGACGTTAATTCACATCGCGTAGCTATGGCTGCAATATGGTCAAAGGGTACCTAAGAATCGTCTCCCGTAATTTAATTATCTCGGTTTGTCCCTAGTCGCAGTTTTAAAATTAAAAATAATACCTAAATTGGTTGAGAGGGTTTACAATCTACCCTCCTTAGAGCATTTTGTCCTCGAAATTAAACGTACGCATAACAAAAAAATTCCTAACTGAATAATTACAGTGCTAATACGTACCTAGTCCTTCGAAGAGGTAGGGATAGCGTTGTCTAATGTCCTCCTCGCGTTCCCAAGTCGATTCACCTGGTGCATGATGTCTCCATGTGACGCGGACTAAGAGAATAGTCTGCCCTCGTAGTACCTTCTCACTCCTATCCAGAATCTCAACAGGCTCCTCCTGGTATGCCAAGCTCGGGCCGACTGTGATCTCTGAATGGTCAAGTACATGACTCGGATTCGGTATGTACCTCCTCAGCTCAGATACATGGAAGACGTCATGGACTCCTTCCAAGGTCTACGGTAAGGCTAAT
Source organism: Iris macrosiphon (assembly GCA_036927795.1). NCBI lineage: Eukaryota > Viridiplantae > Streptophyta > Magnoliopsida > Asparagales > Iridaceae > Iris > Iris macrosiphon. Next base: position 106,781,886 of record JAYESA010000009.1, on the reverse strand, counting down.
CTGTAAGCAATCTCTCCGACGCGTTCTAACACGTCGAATGGTCCGATGTACCTCGGACTCAGCTTTCCTCTGCTTCTAAATCTGATAGTCCCTCGAGTAGGTGAGATCTTTAGAAATACGTGATCCCCAACCTGAAATTCTAAGGGTCGTCGATGCGCATTCGCCCAATGCTTCTGCCTGTCCTGTGCTGCTCGCAGGTGTCCTTGGATCTTCTTCACCTTCTCTACTGTATGAATAACCAACTCTGGTCCGAGAATCTGCCGCTCGCCTATGTCACTCCAACATACTGGGGAACGACATTTCCTTCCGTACAACGCTTCATAAGGAGCCATCTGAATGCTAGCTTGATAGCTGTTGTTGTAGGCAAATTCGACCAAATGCAAGTGATCCTCCCATGATCCTCCGAAATCTAGCATGTACGCTCGCAACATGTCTTCTAAAGTCTGAATGGTGCGCTCCGACTGGCCATCTGTCTGTGGGTGATACGTGGTGCTAAACTTTAGGCAAGTACCAAGACTCTCCTGTATACTCCGCCAAAAGTAAAAGGTAAACTCGTATCCCTGTCAGACATGATGCTAACTGGCACTCCATGTAGACGCACAATCTCCCTCATGTACATATCCGCTAAAGCCTCCGTCGATTGTCCAACTCTAAAGGGTAAAAAGTGTGCAGACTTGGTGAGTCTATCCACAATTACCCATACTGCATTGCGACCACTAGGACTCCTCAAAAAACCTATAAAAAATTCCATGGTGATGTGCTCCCATTTCCACTTTGGTATAGGGAGTGGTTGAAGCAATCATGCAGATCTCTGATGCTTAGCCTTGACTTGCTGACACACCAGGCACTTGGCCACAAAGCGTGCTATCTCTCTTCATTCCGTGCCACCAATAGTACTGTCTCAAGTCCCTATACATCTTTATGCCTCTCGGATGAATAGAATAGGTTGAACTGTGTGCTTCTGCCATCAACTCCTGACGAAGTTCTCCTTTTGGAACATAGAGACGATCTCCATATCTCAAGGTTCTATCTTCATGTATTCTCAGTCATGTCTGTAATCCAGCCTCCGTCCTCTTTCTAAGCCTCTGAAATCTGGCGTCTGTTGGCAAAGCAGCCTTGATTCTCTCTACTAATGTCGACTGCAGCTGGAAACTCGACAACTGTCCATCTATTCCGGACATGAAAATCTCTATACCCATCTTCTCTAGATCTCTCAGCAGATGTTGTTGGGTAGTCAAGAAAAATGCCATGGGTCTTCTGCTCAACACGTCACCTACTACGTTGGCCTTTCCAGGGTGGTACTGTAGCTCTATCTCGAAGTCTGTCATCACCTCGAGCCAATGTCTCTGTTTCTGATTCAGATCCTTCTGGGTGTAGACGTAATTTAAGCTCTTATGATCAGTAAATATCTCCACTCTTTCTCCATATAAATAGTGCCTCCAAAGCTTCAAGGCAAAAATCACCGCAACAAGCTCCAAGTCTTGGGTAGGATAGTTCTTTTCATGTGTCCTTAACTGTCTAGAAGCATAAGCTACAACCTTTCCGTGCTATATCAAGACACGTCATAATCCCTTCCCGGATGCATCGCTATAGATCACAAATCCTCCGGGTCTAGAAGGTATGGTCAAGATAGGTGCTGTAGTCAAGCGCTTCTTCAGCTCATCGAATGCCTTCTGACACTCCTCTGTCCAAGTGAACTCCTGCTCCTTTCGGGTCAAACGGGTCATCGGTTCTGCAATCTTCGCGAAGTTCTCTACGAACCTTCGGTAATATCCGGCAAGTCCTAGGAAACTCCTCACTTCTGAGACATTAGTAGGGGTTGGCCATGTCTCTACCGATAAAATCTTCGTTGGATCTACTGAGATACCATCTCCTGAGATGACGTGTCCAAGGAAAGTGACACGATCCAAAAGAAACTCATACTTGCTCAGCTTGGCATAAAGCCTCTCTCTCCTTAGTGTCTCTAACACTAGTCTCAAGTGCTCTTCGTGCTCCTCGTGGCTCTTCGAATACACTAAGATATCATCGATGAAGACTACCACGAACTGGTCTAGGTATTGGTAGAATATTTTGTTCATCAAGTTCATAAATACAGCTGGCGCATTCATCAGTCCAAAAGGTATAACTAAGAACTAGTAGTGACCATAACGAGTCCTGAATGCTGTCTTTTGAATGTCTTCTCTTCGCACCTTCACTTGATGATAATCCGATCTCAAGTCAATCTTGGTGAACACCACTGCTCCTGTCAACTGGTCGAATAAATCGTCAATTCGCGGCAAAGATACTTATTCTTGATAGTCAAAGCATTAAGGGCTCTGTAATCAATACACATACGTATTGTTCCATCCTTCTTACGCACAAACAATACTGGTGCTCCCCATGGTGATGCACTAGGACGAATAAATCCCTTGCTCTGTAACTCCTCTAATTGTAGTTTTAGCTCATCTAACTCTTTCTATGTCAATCGGTATATATTAGAGGATACCGGTGCTGCTCCGGGCACTAGCTCAATGGTGAACTCCACGTCCTTATCTAGCGGTAAGCCGGGCAATTATTTGGGGAATACATCCTCGAATTTTGCAACTATTGGTGGGGGTGCAATTTCCATAGCCATGCAAGCTCCAGCTATCTATCATACTCCTTGTTCGACGGTCCCTCGTATGTACTCGAATTTCGGTTGATCTGGTGGTCTAAAAGTGATGCTACCCTTCCGGCAGTTCAGTACAGTATTATACTGGCTTAACCAGTCTATGCCAAGCACCACATCAAAGTACGGCATGGGCAATACCAAGAATTGGGCTCTCATCTCTCTACCACATACAATTACTGAGCACGTTATGATAGTGCTGGTAACCGACACGATACCTCCTCCGGTAAGAATCTTCCAACTCTTAGGTAAGGGGGAAGTCGCTACTCTATGCATTGCTACGAATCTACTAGATATAAATGATAATGTAGCTCCAGAATCAAATAATGCAGTTGTAGGTAATAATGCAATCAAAATGGTACCTGTGATAGCTTTCCCTTCTGTCTCCTCCTCTGTAGCTGCTTGTGCAAAGGCCTGTCCGTGCCTCTGCCCTCCGGTCTGCTGTCGAGTTCGGTCAAACTGTGCCTCCTGTGAGGCCAAGGGTGGTCCCCTCTAAAATCCTCCAGGTACTGGTAGACGTTGTCCTCCTGGCGGGGGTGGTATCCTCGGAACTGGTGCTGCTGGCCTCTGTCCGGCCGGCGGTGCTGTCTCTCTGCGTTGTGGGCAGTCTCACACTTGGTGCTAGTCTGACCCACAAATCAGACATGTCCTTAGTCTCCTTCTGCAGTCCTTCTCGTAATGTCCTCTCTTACCACAGTGGTAGCAAGTCGGAAGCTCCTTTTGCTGGTATGGCATTGTCTTCTGCTGGGTTTGTGCTTCGGGACGTCGGATCGGTCCTCCTGCTCTGGGCTGTGCTCTGGCTGGTGTAGTCTTGCTGGAACGTCTAGCTCCTCTGACGATGGCCTCCTGGATTCTCGCCTCCGTAAGAACCTCTTCATAAGAAATCCTCGCCTGTGTGGTTGTATACCTCTGTAGCTCAAAATTGAGGTCGTGATGAAATCTCTGAGCTTTCTCAAGATCATTGGGTATCAAGACGGCACCAAATCTGCTAAGGCGGCTGAACTCCGCGTCATAGGCGTCAACAGTCATATTTTCCTGTTCTAGATGTAGAAACTGGGAGTACAGGGCATTTCTGACTGTAGCTGGGAAATACTTTACATGGAAGTATTCTAGAAATTGTTCCCAAGTCTGGTTCTTGCCTACACTGCGCTCAATAGAATCCCACCAGTGATGGGCGTTGCCTTTTAGTTGGGCCCTCACTGCGATCATCCAAAGGTCTGGATGCAGTTGTGAAGCCTCTAGTAACATCTCCGTATTGGCAACCCAATCGGAGATCTATTCTGCAGTCTCATTTTCTGAGAAAGTATCTGGTCCTATCTGTCGGAACCATCTAACAGTGCCACCTGTCTGGGCAGGTGGAGGTACTGGTATGGGTGCTGGGACAGGTGTCCTCCCTAGTACTGCCATCAAAATCTGTCTCAACGTCTCTGTCTGATGCCACTGTGCTTGCGTCATGGTCTGAAAGAACTGAAGCATCTGTGGCTATCCATCTAGATGTGGCATCTGGGGTGGATATGGTGGAGGCGGTGGTAGTGGAATCTCTGGCTGTGCAGTAGGCGTATCCTCAGACGCCGGCCTCTCAGTCTGCGGCATCGGTGTAGCTCTTGAAGTCTGGCCCTCACAATGCTGTGTGGGGATCGTCTAGGAATGTCCCTCAGGCTGTGGTATAGGGTCGCCCTGCGATGTCTCGTGTCAATGTATCAGCGGGGTCTATAGCGGTGGTCGCCCTTGGGGTACGTCATCTCCTTGAGTGGTGTTATCTGGCACTATTGCACGGGGTGCTCCTCGTCCACTACTCAAATTCATCTTGCTGCAAGAGATAGGACTTCATTAAAAGATTACGAAATCAAGCAAACATGATGCAGATATTTAGAAGCAATATGAAGGAAGTTCAAAGACGAATCAAAAGTGGATAAGACCTAATAATTTTTATCCTATTGTAGGCTCGCTGAGTATGTTACCATACAACAAGTGAAAAATTCGACCTGCATGGGCCACCACTAAAACCATGTCACGCCCCAGTCCCAAAATACATGGAACTAGGCCACGTGGCAATAGCCAGCTGACACGTCTCCGAGGTTATCCCAATTTAATGGATCCTAATGAAAAGTTCTACGCTGTCCTAAAATACTAACATGTCTCATAAAAATGAATCAACAGGTAACTAATCTCATCCATAATATAAACAGCAAGAAGTACTAATAAACTGTTGGAAGATAAACACCAGTCTTAAGATATCATAGTACAACCAATACTGTCTGGTGGGAACAAACCCACTACTATGACAAAAAGAAGTACTAAAATGAATGATAAAAGATAAGACTAAGGCATCAGCTGAGATAATAATGATGCTCCCAATCCTAGGCAGTAGGCCTACCAAGTGATCACGGAAACTCCGACGGTAACACCTCTAGCTCCTCGGCGGTAGCGAATCTCGTCTCCTATCCTGGGCCGTATATTGTGGGGTATAATGCCTCATCCAAATTTGGAAAGGTACCAGGTCCTCAGAGGGACGTAACAAGATACATAGAAGCATGCCATATATAAATACTGAATAAAATAAATACAATAAAGGGTGTGCTAGCCATCTAAGTGAATGCAATGTGAGAACAAGTTTGGTACGTATGGGTACGCGTAGGCATAATGTCCAACACCCCGAAGAGCATGGCAGCAGTGCAGTATATCGTGCATATCGCTCCGAAGAACCTGGCAGCAGTACAGTATATCGTCCATACCGCTCCGAAGAATATGGCAGCAGTGTAAAGGGAGTCATTGGATCCGTGGCTCCTCTGGATACTATGGACTCCAATGGGGGTATCCCATATACCTACTAATGTCCTCCCCGCCCAATGTAGATACGCAAGTCAACTACTCGACGTGTATACCGCGTATCTATATGCCAAGTCTCTATCAATAAAATATAACCTGAACTACGTACTAACCGTGATTTAGGTTACACGTAACGATAGCTAGTCGAGTATGCAAACCCGCATCCCAATATGAATATGTCTCATTGAACGTATAAGGTGTCAGGTCTCAGACGATAACATGGTATCATCCAATAGGGTGAGTCTGATAAGAACTAGGTCAAGTACACTAATCATCGACGTATCCGTCGAATGCACCCGAGACAATCTCGGACGCGCACAGTTGTATAAAGTAAAAAAAAAAAGAATACAATACAACAAGTGCATGATTTAATTCAGACAGTAAATATGGCAAGGTATCTTGCCTGTGTCCTGAAGCTGTGAAAACCAGAAGCTGATTCCTGTAGTGTCTCATGGCTGATCTAAAGTTCCTAAACACAATATAATATAACATTATAATATCAGACGCTAAACATTAATGTACACGACTATGATGTGACGTTTGAATATTATCGCAAGTTCACGTCTGTTCCAATACAGCTCAACATATGCGCGTAGCTAAGGTGCACACATGTTCTGTACTCGATCATCCTGGCCCTTGAGATAATAATTTCAAGTTACGGGTTGACCACGATCGTTGTTCTATGCGAACACATGCTCATTGGTTTCTATGTTCATTACCCGTGGTTTATGTATAGGTTTTAGGGTGAAAATACTAGTCCTTGGTGTTATGCCTCACGATTAGGGTTTGCTAGTAAATAAATAAATTTTTCTTAGTAATCATTAATCCATTAAGCACATGATTAGGGTTGTATCCGATATCAACATTTATTGACACGATGATACGATGCTATGATATTTACATGAAGAAGCGGGGTTTGATGTAGTTACCTCTACGAGGCTTGCTCGGACAGGGTCTGCTCTCGTCGAGGCATACTCCAACGAGATGGCAGTGGCGGTGGGACTGTAGCAACGGCACTGCAGCAGGCGCGGCAGCGGTAGCAATGCACGGGGGGTCGGTTTGGCGTCGGCCACTCGTCGTACGACGGGGCTGGGTTGGTCGGCTGAAGGGGCAACGGGCGGTTGTATGGGGACAGCGGGTCGGGGTGTATGGGGGCAGCGGTGGCTGAAGTATGGGGGTGTAAGGTGGCGCCGGTGGTGTATGGATTGGTGCAAGGGAGGGGAAGTACTCGGCTAGGGTTAGGGTTTGTGAGGGCTTGTTGTTTTAGGGTTTTACATGGAGGAAGTTGAGTATTTATATAGGGAATGACTTCGGGCTTGGTCTTGGGGTTGGGCCGGCCAGGGTCCAAGGGTCTGGTTTGGTCAGGCCTAGTTGAGGTAAAATTAGCTATAATCAATTAATTGATTTATATAATTAACTGAGCGAGGTGACGTTAATTCACATCGCGTAGCTATGGCTGCAATATGGTCATAGGGTACCTAAGAATCGTCTCCCGTAATTTAATTATCTCGGTTTGTCCCTAGTCTCAGTTTTAAAATTACAAATAATACCTAAATTGGTTGAGAGGGTTTACAGAGTCATTTTTAATTTAAATTTTTTCTTTAGGACATTTGGGATTCGTTGCATCTTCGGACGTGGACTTTGGACATGTTTCTTCTTACAACAACCAATAACAGAAAAGTGTACCTTGCCATGATGTATTACAGTTTCTATTGTTATATATTATATATATTATTATTATCATAATTACTTCTTGTATACAGTATGTTACCCTAGGATCGTAGTCATTACTTAGCGTTCGAGTTATATTCGGGTGCCGATGTCCGTTTGTGGAGTCGGATAACAATATTTAAGATGTCTTCACCATTCCACAAGCGTGCTAATATTTTGCACGTCAAACCTTAGGACACATGACACAATCATTCATGTGACAGCATTCGTACTCGATATTTTTATGGAGATCGAATTCTGTATTCGGTGCTAGGACTCGTGACTTGACATACTTCTCTATTACTTATTATGACTCGATGACTAGTTAGAGGTTTTGGCCTAGCGTATCGTGGATACAAAATATAGCCACATAGGAGGGAAGAGCATACACTGTGCGTAGGGATACTTTCATCATTAGTTTTCATTGTCTCTTTATAGAGCTTTGGGTTTTTATTAGGGCTACATGTTCGGTGATAGGGGCTTCTAGGTTTTATATTAGTTGCTGAAGTGTCTATTGAGATCTTCAAGTTTACACCATAATAGCCTAGCGTACGAGTGTTATTCTAATGTGCATATTACTCAGACGGTTAGATTTACCCCTGTCACGAATCACACCTGGAAAGGGGGTACGAGTACGTGAACAACGTCCAGCCTATGCTGCAGCATCGATAGTAGAATGATGTTTGGGTCCATCTAAACATCTCATACAATATATATATATGGTACCTGTCATGCCATCTCAACTCCAAATGGAGGAACAAATATAATAACATGATAAGATATCAATACTTAATCACAATATCAAACTATGGAAGATACAGCACGATATGGAATAGAAAGATGAAATAAGAATCATAAAACGTCCACAAGTCAATACTATGAGTCTAAACACAAAAAACTCCCAAAATATAAGACTAATACAATGTCTAAACAATATAAGCCTAAGCCTCCTCAGTCACTTGTACTAGGTTCTCCTACTCTAGGGGAGTATCCTATAATGGTTTGCCGTCCTATAGCCCGTATTAAGTGGGATACTGCTCCTCAAGCCAATCATCTAAAAAATATACCCAATCATGATTAGAGCAAAGTACAAAACTCTGGAAGCAGTTTCAAATAAATTGTAGAGCATATATGACAGGTAATAGAATAGAATACATGATAACTAGCAACTAGAAATGGAAATAAACTATAGTAAACTAGTAATGTATTGAAAAGGAAAGAACATGCAATATGGAATAACTACAAGTAATAGAAATATATAAAACTAGTTAATGTGCCTTAGAGTACAAGTTCGTTATGTGATCGGGTTAGGTTGAACACGAATATAATGTGGTAACTCGATTACACGTGTGATATGTAATCGACATGTACACGAATATACTGGGCTTGATAACATAACCAACTCCTACTCCCCCATCCCCAACCAATACTTATGGATCCAATCATAATACGTTACTAACACGAATATAAGCACACTGAACACGACCAGTATGTGAACACGAAGTATATGATAATCAATACCCGATACACATGATGAAATATATGTGAAAGAATACCCGTTAAACACAGTAGGGAATAACATCCCATGACAGGATCCACTTAGTACTAGTCCGTGTAGCCACTGTGTTAGAATCAAGCAAACAGTTCTAGAATATGTGATATACACATTATTATGACTGAAAATTAACTGAGAGATGTACTCGCCTCTGATCCTGAGCAAAAGATAAAACTTGGTATCCGAGCTGGCATCAAACACACCAATATGTGAATATCAAGTCTATGGGTGTAAAGAATAAAAAATGAGCTATAAATGTACTAAATATGATGTTCTTGGCCATTTCTAGGTTTTAACAAGGTTCTAGGTCCACTCTAAGGTTTTAGACTCATATGAGCTATTAATTATCTACTATAAGTCAATACTAGCTAGAATAGTTAATAACACTAATAACTATACAATAAATACTCTATATATCTATGTAAACTAACTAACAGTTGTTAGCCATTTAAATCAAAAAGAGAACTGGAAGAACTGGATTTAATTAACAAACTAAGAAAGTACAAAGAAGAGTCCTAGAAGACAATCTAACTACAATTTTATTTTTTGGGGGGTGACAATGGAGGGTTAGGAGTGTAGCAACTCTCTTTACTCCGTAGATGATCCGATGTAGAAGCTCTTTTTTCTTGCTCTAGTATAAATTCGTAGATAGCCAGCCAGCCGAGGGGTTGTATTGGGGTAGTACTCTGTTATTTATAGTTGTTCTGTAGCTGCATGCTATGGATGTCGCATACGCCCCTGTTTGATGGCCGCATAGGGCTCTTTCAACAAAATGTTATTACAACTGTGGCCGCATGTCACGGTAAAGTTGCCATGTGAGCTTGGTTAGGATTTACTGTTGATGAGATCTCAGGGTCGTTTTAGCCCGTTGTATGCGTGACTTGGTCGTTTGGGCACGTAGCCCGCATCAACTACACGAAGATCTCTTTAGTTGTAATGAAAAGATCTTGTTAGTTGGAACGCATTGGGCCAAAGAAGCATGGGAAGCATGGAGTCTGGAACGCATTAGGCAGAAAAGCATAGAACGTATGGAGTCTGGAACATATTAGGCCAGAGATGCATGGACCGCATGGAGTCTGGAACGCATTAGGCCAGAAACACATAGAACGTACGGAGTCTGGAACGCATTGGGCCAGAGACGCATTGATTTTTGTCGTCTTCTACATTCGGGGCATTTTGAACAGCTTTTTACTACCAAAAGTAATTATGACGAAGCCGTTAGTCCAGATTCCAATCATCGGAGCAAGATTCGAGGTGGTCAGGATGACTATCTATTTTGTCGGAGTCATAAATGCTCTGATGTAACTGTAGGAATGATGTGTCAAAGGGCGGCATACGTCTTAGGATGTCATGTATCTGAGGGTATTATGCGTCTGCCACTATTATGCGTCTATTGCTTATTTGTTGACTGTAAACTGGAGTGCATGGAGAGATTTTTCATGCTTCTACTAGACCCCCTTCAAAGTTTTCAAATTTGGCTAAGACTGGAATACTTTGAATAAGAAGCATGAAATCAATACGTATTCACTGTCTGTCTCCTACTGCTAAGTTTGTTTGGTTGACGCATGTAGAAGTTATCGCATGGAGGGCTCTGCCATGTTGTCAAATCTGTATTAAATAGCAAGATTTGGTTCTACCTTTGAGCTAATCTATTGGGATTCTAAACCGTCTGATAACATGGATCCTAAAGTGTTGGTTCATTTGAGGATGAAGGCAGATCAAAAACTCAATCGCCTCTCTCATCCTAGGTTGCCACATGGACAAAGGCATCCTTTACTTCGAAGCACCCTTGTCTATAAAAGGAGGAGAGTCTGGAGAAAGAAAGACTATTGCCTTTTCTTTTACTCTTTTATCTCCACTGTCGTTGGTTCTCTCCTTCCCCGTCGATTGTCATGGCTTTCCGAGTTCCTTCGTCTTCCGCCGCTGCCAAGGGTAAGGGCCCCGTGACTAAGGACGTTGCACCTAAAAAGAAGGAAAAGGGAAAGGGGAAGGGGAAGGCTACTACCGACGAGGTTGGACCCCTAAAGTTCCTTCAGACGTTCATAGGTCAATCCTAGGTGAGGACTCTCTTGTGGGTAGAGATACGCAAGAACACAGAGACACCATTTAAACGGTTCATCGCATGGATGTAGAGATATGCGCGGCCTTTACCCTAGCGCATAACTGGAGGAATGCCTCGTGCAACCTTACAAATATGCAAGCTATGATTCGTTGCATAGGCAAGTGTCCTTTACAGTCTCTGTAATGCACGGTCATGTCATGCGCCTATCATTCTTATTTGCATGTTAGATTGATGCAAAGTTTCTTTTGCTGATACGCATGTCTTTTCTATGCTATATAGTGAAGTTGCCCACTACCCCTTCAGGGGAGTTGGTGCTCAACCCTGGATGAGTTCTATTGAGTACAAATTTTGAGGACTTAGTCCATGTCGTTCAACACCAGCTAGATACGATTTTTCTGTCCAACAGGCAGAAGCAGATTGCTGAGCAGGGCAAGTTTTTTTTCTAAGTCAAATGACTTCAGGGGCCGCTACTACTGGGAAGGATCATACCTCTAAGAAGCCCTACTTTCTGTTTGGCGATGCTTTGACCTCGTTTGCCCCCGAATTGGAAAAGTTCAGAAAGGAATGGAGCTTTACTTACCGTAGGACGAAGATGTCCATACCTCCTTTCGAATATCATATTCCTTTATCAGATTTTTACATAGTGATGGGCCGGAGGGCGATGGCTGTCACGCCCCAGTCCCAAAAATACGTAGGGCTAGGGCACGTAAGCATGCCAGCCGCATGGATATGGCAACTCCAATATATGAAAACCAATCCATACGTATGCTGTAATATGAATATAAAATCCACAAGTGGTATAAAATGTAATACAAGTCACAGGAAAGAATCTAAATCTCATCCACCAAAATCATATAGAAATAAATAACCAGTATCTATGAAACTAGATCTCAACAAGAAGTATCTAAACATGATAGTTGAATGGAAATAAATCCACTACCAACTCGAATGGAAAGAATATACAATATAAGTATAACACCACTACACAATAAACACACCATAGGAATACCAGCTACAATCATGGGCTCGGAAAGACGACATCCACGAAACATATATAGCCATCCGATCTGTGCTCCTGCAAATACTCAAGAAAAGGTACACCTGGCAGCGGACTAGGTCCTCAGAGGGACATAACAAGTATACTTAAACATATGCCAATAAAGTACTAAAATAAATATCCACTGGGTCGCCTAACCGTCTAAAGTGAATGCAGTTTAAGAACAACTTTCCCCACAAGTGAGCTATCTGGCTGAAAACTTGGATTTGGCATGGTTCTTTTTTGGAGATCCAGGGGCCTAAAAGGCACGTCGTCTTTTGAATGCCGGTGGCCCGCCTGATAGTACATAATATATAGTGGTCATCATGACCCGTATCTCCAGCGAAGAATCCGGGCGTACAGGAGAAAAAGTGTAAAGGAGCTCAAATGCGGTACTTGTTGTTCTCCCCACCCAATGCTCTAAGCATGTCATGTCCATGACACGATAAACCTCTAATAACCGCCAGGTCTACTAGCATGCAAAGTTTCTATTGGCAGTTATCCCTATCGCACGGCCCATACGTACAGGAGGCCAGACCTGTCACGCAGTCCGTGATCTATATGAGACTCATACTCGTGTAACCGCTGTGTCACGGCCAATGAACCTAATGGTGCTACATGGTAATAGGGTAGTCTCACGAACAAGGTCAATGCAATACATAAATAAAAATATATCGCGACGACACCGTCGCGCGCATTTTATATAACAGTTAAAATATATAAAAAGATAGAAAATAAAGATGCATGCAACATATGGAATAAAAATAACAGTACAATGGCAAGGTATACTTGCCTGGCAAGAAATCTGTAAAGTGTACGCGCCCAAATGTCAAGGACACTGAACCTGGAACTAAGGACTCCGAACAAACGTCTCCGGATGCTGAAATAAACATCACCAACGTTTCCGGAATGAGCAAAATAGCTAAAAAGCACATCCCTTTCGTCCAATTTGGACACAGGGGCAAAACGGTAATTTCGGGTAAAAATGGGTTCCACGTGTGGCCCACTTTGCACCGAAAAGTGTGCCAAGGGTAACAGTCTCTAAATGGGACAAACTATAGGTCAAACAATTCTATATGTCAATACGAACCCAACGGTATGTCCAAATGTGGATTTCGATGAGCCGAACAAAATTTGGTCCAAAAAGTCAACTGTGGGGCCCGCCAATTGGCGATTTGGTCAACCATCTCAGAATCGCGTGAAATTTGGGTCACAGGACCAGCGCGTTATCACGAGTCCAGTGGCACAAGTTTCGTCGCAATTTGACAAGCGTGCACAAAATACGTGCGAGTTCCACAAAAGTGGCGACACGAAATGTGTCCACGGATACGGCCTGATTTCGGCGCGTACACGCCTCCGAATCAGTCCCCACGAATTTTTACGTGTCCATTTATGCTGCGTGCACCATTGGGTACACTTGGCACACGGCGGGGCGGTCACGTTTGGCGGGGCGCGCTCCGTTTTCCAACTTTTGGAAAACCGGAAAAAGTGGGTGCGCGCAGTTTTGTGACGAATATAACTATGTCCACAGCAACTATTAGCCTAGGGTTATTTTACAGAAATTAAACTAGGTCAGGTATTCTACAGGTATCAAAAAGAATCACCGAGTTCGGATCTCTGTGGTGGGAGATATGAACTCGGCAATACGGGTGGTCATTCTGGAATTCTGCGATCCCAGAATTCTGTCTGTCCGTCCATTTTGGACGCTGATTTACACATAGGGGCACACATTTTCCGAGGTTTGCTATAAAACGAATATTGGAGAGGGTTGAGGGGAGATCATACCTATGAAAACGGAACAGCGTTTGGTCGAGCGAGTCGACAGGAAATCATGCCGGAGCGAAGGTGCCTCGAGTGGGAAACTGCAGGATGCGAGGTCGGCGTCGACGGGATGGTTGGATGGCTTGGGGAGGCTTCTCTGGCTGCGGTGACGGCTCTTAGATGGGAAGGAGAAGTCTGGAATTTTAGGTTAGGGTTTTAGAGAGCTATTATATATATGTATTATATATATTAGGAGAGAGAGGGGGATATGGATCGCGGGTCCGCGGGTTTTACATGTGTTCGCTGAAGGGGGTTCGGGTCCCTGGCTGAAGGGAAAAGGGCGGGGCTTCTCTTTGGCTGCAAGTGGCAATTGCAAGTTGCTGTTTAGAGCAACTTTAGCAAAGGAATGCTAAGTAGCTAATAGTATTAATACTATTATTATTATATTATTATTATTAGTATTATTAACTTAATTCTTATTTTCTTTTCTTTTCTTTTCCTTTCTTTCTTTATAAAATATATATACATATATATATATATTTGTATATACATATATATATATATATACTCATAATAAAATTTATAGATTAGGGTATTGCACATCGTTAGGCTAGCAACAGCTCAAGGGGTCTCCTACATGGAATAAATTCCGAAAAATTCCTGAAGGTCCCATAAGTCATCCAAGTGCCCGAACACCTAACATAAGAATTATTAAAAATCTATTTCTCCTATTTAGACCTAATTACTATAATTTAATTAATAATTAATAAATAAAATGGTATATACGATTTTCTAGGAAGGGGGTTTTACATTCTACCCAACTTATAAAAATTTTGTCCTCGAAATTAAAATTAAGCCACGATAGAATGCAATGATGGTATAAGATTTGCATTATTTAAAATGCAAGGCTAGGTTTAAAGGGGTGGGCAATGTTGCACGTTGCACATCCCGAAAATTATGGAAAAATCCATATGAGCGAAAAATAGGTTTCTTCATGTGTCATGTCCAATGGTGTTGGCACATAAATGCTCTTTTGCATAAAAGCGTCCAACAATTGGAAAATTGCACAAAAATGAGAATTGGATGATGGGCATGTCTAGGATAAGGGTGTAGAATTTGTAGAAAGGCAGTGGCTAGTGTAGTGCTCCAATTATCGAAGCAATGGTAAGGCGCTAAGTGATATAACTATTGCAAAATTAAATAAAAAATACTGTATTCTACTTCTAACTGGGTTCAAGCTAACCTTAGTCTCACTAACTCAGCCAAGTAGGTCAAATTCTTAGGTGAGGGGGTTTTACAATTCAGCCAACTTAAGACAATGCCGTCCTCAAAATTAAAATAAGGCAGAATCGGTTAATCCTTTATGTACAATAAGGCAAGTCAGTCGCAATCTTCTTGCGATAACTAAAATCCTAATCATATCCATTGCAATCACTTCTAGGTTAAGATGACCACTGCTCCAATCAAAATTTAACCTATGGTTATCTCTTCTCTCCTTGTTTCAAATTATCCATATCCACATAACGTCTCCAAGATTTACATACGCATATAACTTTTACCTCACGATCTCTAACTATCATAATCTCCTTTAGAAGTGGTTTGAGTCCAATATATTCCCATTTTCACTTATAAATTTTTGTATGCTTCAACTTTTTAAATTCTATTCACATCCTCATTATTTTAAATAGGTCGTCCAACCAAAATTTTAATTCTTAATTCAAGTCACCAAATTAAAAAAAATAATTTAAATGCAGTCCACCAATATTCAAGTCTGAAATTCTATATTTATCCTCTAAATTCAAATTGGTGATTCTACCTTCAGTGTTCAAAAATTTACTCATGCACTTAAGGTATAAATATTGGGTCCTTAATATCAATTCATTGATCCTCATCATCTTAGTCATCCTTCTAAATTTCTCAAAATTACAATGGCTTGAACCTCTCCCAATCTAATCTTACTCGATCATAATCTAAAAGAAATTCCTCCCGAGTTGACAATGCACGGCTACCCAACTTAGAATTTACCCATCTTTCATCTAAGACTATACATCTAAGAAGACTATGTCCCAAATTATTTAATCATGCTATTGAATCATCAAGGTCTTTAACACCAAATATATCGTCGATGATGTTCCCTTAATCATTTATAAAAGGTAGTCACCAAACAATGTGATTGGCCTATGGGGATATCTAGTACTATCTATATGTCAAACTTATACCAAGCAAGAGGTTTCGTCTTTCCGAAATAAGGGAAGATAGAAAAACAATAATAAAGTATTCGAAGTGGAGGTGATAGAATAAAAGTATGGGGGTCAAGGCGTTTCAAGGAATCCAATTGGGAATTGTCAAGACAGTTGTGGACTGAAATCCTATTTGGTAAATCCGTATTCGCATGCTCGTATTAGTACAGTCATATAACCGATACGATATGTCAGACATGCCTAGGGCAAGTATATTCGTCTACTAATCACTACATATCTCAATCCACGTAAAGTAGCGTTACGAAGGGCGAATCGAGCGTACTAAGGTTAGCTAGACCTTCATACACTGATTCTGAAATGTATTATTGTGGGCGCCCACTAATGCATATGTAGTGAACAAGCTTGATAAAGAATAAGCTTGCAAAAACTAGGCTATAATAGCAGCATAAATCACGGTAGTACAGCAAATATGAATACGCTAGATTATGATGAAAGAAGGTTCAAATAATTCAAGTTGCAAAAATAAAACAACATGAGCAACAATAACAAAAGACTCTACAATCTCTACAGTTATCATATTAATTCCTTGTCTAAGTCGATAGTCGACAAAGTAGGGGTATGAGCCTCTAAGTTCTATAGTTTGAATAAACACTATCATCTTATGTTAGCATACAATTAATGCCATTCAGTTACACTTCATCAATGGATCACAAGGGCTATATGAGGAGAGATCTTGGTACTGATTAGGGTATCCTTTTTATGTAGGTAATGGTCATCCTAAGTCTTAGTCATAGCACTTACAAGCAAATGTCAATGGTAAAGATAGAAGAGTTACTGGCCGTTTAAGGAGGAAGGGTCTAACTTGTATCGAGGTGAGGGTACAAATTACGCGGTTTAAAAACTAAGGGTTAATCATTGGTCACAATCTACAAGACAACTTAAACTTATCAAGTTCTAACTACCAAGCATAAAAAAAATTTCACACTCAAGGCTACAACTATAATCCTAGCAAACTATGAGCCCTTAACAAAGAATAAAGTTACTTGGCCTACTATCCGAAGTGTCAGATGGCACGAGTTGAAGGATAAAGAAAAGAAGAACATGCTTAGTCGTCGCACAAATAGCGAGTGCTAGGATTTCAGGGAAACAAATATATGAAATAAAATAGAGAGGCTATAGATAATGTCAAGGTTTCCTAAGGGGAGATGCTACGCTACTCTCTGTGTTTACGGTATGTTCAAGAAACTACTATATTCAATGCTCTTGGCTTCCTAAAGTGTTATCTACTAATAATAAGACAATGATCTAAGTTTATAGTTCTAATATTATCTAACTATGAAGGTTAGTTCAGTCCAAATATTGAGTTTTGGTTTCCTATTGGTTCCTCAATACTAGGGTCAATAATATGGTCAAACTTCTAACTAACACTAGTAGTGTCTATACTACTCTCAAGTCTTCTTAATACATAAAGGGGTAATAATAAACCAATCTATAGATAAGGAATTCTACGGTTCACTTAATTGTTCTAAACTTAGTGGGGTGTCTATATTCTCGTTGTATTCTTAATAGGTGTACTACCCTAATTATAATCCTAATAACAGGGGTTCCTATATTCTAGCAGAAGGCTACACTCAAAGAATTATTAGGGAAGTACAAGAATCAAGCATGATACAATTATTCAGATAGAATGGATTGGAAGGAAAATGAATCATAGTCAATTGTGGATGAGATCCTATACTCTATTCCTAGGTGCAGGCTTGCTCGGCACAGTAACGTAACCGAGACAATATGCTCTTGACCTGCATGGGCCACCACAAAAACATGTCATGCCCCAGTCCCAAAAATACGTAGGGCTAGGGCACGTAAGCATGCCAGCCGCATGGATATGGCAACTCCAATATATGGAAACCAATCCATACGTACGCTGTAATATGAATATAAAATTCACAAGTGGTATAAAATGTAATACAAGTCACAGGGAAGAATTTAAATCTCATCCACCAAAATTATATAGAAATAAATAACCAGTATCTATGAAACTAGATCTCAACAAGAAGTATCTAAACATGATAGTTGGATGGAAACAAATCCACTACCAACTCCAATGGAAAGAATACACAATATAAGTACAACACCACTACACAATAAACACACCATAGGAATACCAGCTACAATCATGGGCTCGGAGAGACGACATCCACGAAACATATATAGCCATCCGATCTGTGCTCCTGCAAATACTCAAGAAAAGGTACACCTGACAGCGGACCAGGTCCTCAGAGGGACATAACAAGTATACTTAAACACATGCCAATAAAGTACTGAAATAAATATCCACTGGGTCGCCTAACCGTCTAAAGTGAATGCAGTTTAAGAACAACTTTCCCCACAAGTGAACTATCTGGCTGAAAACTGGGATTTGGCATGGTTCTCTTTTGGAGATCCAGGGGCCTAAAAGGCATGTCGTCTTTTGAACGCCGGTGGCCCGCCTGATAGTACATAATATATAGTGGTCATTATGACCCGTATCTCCAGCGGAGAATCCGGGCGTACAGGAGAAAAAGTGTAAAGGAGCTCAAATGCGGTACTTGTTGTTCTCCCCACCCAATGCTCTAAGCATGTCATGTCCATGACACGATAAACCTCTAATAACCGCCAGGTCTACTAGCATGCAAAGTTTCTATTGGCAGTTATCCCTATCGCACGGCCCATACGTACAGGAGGCCAGACCTGTCACGCAGTCCGTGATCTATATGAGACTCATACTCGTGTAACCGCTGTGTCACGGCCAATGAACCTAATGGTGCTACATGGTAATGAGGTAGTCTCACGAACAAGGTCAATGCAATACATAAATAAAAATATATCGCAACGACACCATCGCACGCATTTTATATAACAGTTAAAATATATAAAAATATAGAAAATAAAGATGCATGCAACATATGGAATAAAAATAACAGTACAATGGCAAAGTATACTTGTCTGGCAAGAAATCTGTAAAGTGTACGCGCCCAAATGTCAAGGACACTGAACCTGGAACTAAGGACTCCGAACAAACGTCTCCGGATGCTGAAATAAACATCACCAACATTTTTGGAATGAGCAAAATAGCTAAAAAGCACATCCCTTTTGTCCAATTTGGACACAGGGGCAAAACGGTAATTTCGGGTAAAAGTGGGTTCACGTGTGGCCCGGCCCACTTTGTACCGAAAAGCGTGCCAAGGATAACAGTCTCTAAATGGGACAAACTATAGGTCAAACAACTCTAGATGTCAATACGAACCCAACGGTATGTCCAAATGTGGATTCCGATGAGCCGAACAAAATTTGGTCCAAAAAATCAACTGTGGGGCCCGCCAATTGGCGATTTGGTCAACCATCTCAGAATCGCATGAAATTTGGGTCACAGGACCAGCACGATTAGGCCGTATCCGTGGACACATTTTGTGTTGCCACTTTTGTGGAACTCGCACGTATTTTGTGCACGCTTGTCAGATTGCGACGAAACTTACAAAATTTGTCCAAAAAGTCAACTGTAGGGCCCGCCAATTGGCAATTTGGTCAACCGTCTCAGAATCGCATGAAATTTGGGTCACAGGACAAGCGCGTTACCATGAGTCCAGTGGTGCAAGTTTCGTCGCAATCTGACAAGCGTGCACAAAATACATGCGAGTTCCACAAAAGTGGCGACACGAAATGTGTCCACGGATACGGCCTAATTTCGACGCGTACACGCGTCCGAATCAATCCCCATAAATTTTTACATGTCCGGTTATGCTGCGTGCACCATTGGGTACACTTGGCACACGGCAGGGCGGTCCCGTTTGGCGGGGCGCGCTCCGTTTTCCAACTTTTGAAAAACCAGAAAAAGTGGGTGCACGCAGTTTTATGACGAATATAACTATGTCCACAGCAACTATTAGCCTAGGGTTATTTTACAAAAATTAAACTAGGTCAGGTATTCTACAGGTATCAAAAAGAATCACCGAGTTCGGATCTCTGTGGTGGGAGATATGAACTCGACAATACGGGTGGTCATTCTGGAATTCTGCGATCCCAGAATTCTGTCTGTCCGTCCATTTTGGACGCTGATTTACACCTAGGGCACACGTTTTCCGAGGTTTGCTATAAAAACGAATATTGGAGAGGGTTGAGGGGAGATCATACCTATGAAAACGGAACAGCGTTTGGTCGAGCGAGTCGACGGGAAATCACGCCGGAGCGAAGGTGCCTCGAGTGGGAAACTGCAGGATGCGAGGTCGGCGTCGACGGGATGGTTGGATGGCTTGGGGAGGCTTCTCTGGCTGCGGTGATGGCTCTTAGATGGGAAGGGGAAGTCTGGAATTTTAGGTTAGGGTTTTAGAGAGCTATTATATATATATATATATATTATATATATTAGGAGAGAGAGGGGGATATGGATCGCGGGTCCGCGGGTTTTACATGTGTTCGCTGAAGGGGGTTCGGGTCCCTGGCTGAAGGAAAAAGGGCGGGGCTTCTCTTTGGCTGCAAGTGGCAATTGCAAGTTGCTGTTTAGAGCAACTTAAGCAAAGGAATGCTAAGTAGCTAATAGTATTAATACTATTATTATTATATTATTATTATTAGTATTATTAACTTAATTCTTATTTTCTTTTCTTTTCTTTTCCTTTCTTTCTTTATAAAATATATATACATATATATATATTTGTATATACATATATATATATATACTCATAAGAAAATTTATAGATTAGGGTATTGCACATCGTTAGGCTAGCAACAGCTCAAGGGGTCTCCTACATGGAATAAATTCCGAAAAATTTCTGAAGGTCCCATAAGTCATCCAAGTGCCCGAACACCTAACATAAGAATTATTAAAAATCTATTTCTCCTATTTAGACCTAATTACTACAATTTAATTAATAATTAATAAATAAAAGGGTATATACAATTTTCTAGGAAGGGGGTTTTACAATGGCTTAGAATTTGAGGCCTGAGCTGCGAGAGGATTTTACCGGCAAGATCCGGGCCGGGGAAATCAAAGAAAGGGGTTTTCTCATGTCACAAGGAGTCGCCCTCTTATTCTTCTATTGGGTTATCACCTGGCGTCGTTAGGAGTGACTTTGGGCTGAACCTTGATGTGTATATTACGGATACCTTCCTTCACGTGGTCGCCGAGAAGGGTGCATACCCACCTGGACAGATACGAACCCTTGGTTGGACCCATTATACTCCTTCTTGGTATCGCTTGACTTAATGGGTGTTGAGGTTCTACGGGCCAGAACTCCAAGCTGCTGATATTTTCTTCGTTGTGAGGGGCACTTGTTACGGCCTGTATACAAACCGTTGCCTCTTTCTTGCGCTGATGGAGATGTACAACTGCAACACGGGAACTTTCTTCACTCCTGGCGGGGCGATAGGGTTGACCCTACACGAGATGCATTCAGTCTCGAGGCTTCCCAGGGGTGAGGTACCCTATGAAGAATATGCCCCGAGCAACGACAAGCTAGGAGAATTTAAGAAGGAGAATCCGGGATTCTTGGTTGTATATCAAAAGTTGTTGTGCCATCATAGCTTTTGCCAGAGAGAGTATAAAGAAGATAAAGCTTCTGAGGGGCCTATCCCGCATATCACTGTCTGGACGCATTATCTTTTTTGGAGATACCTGGATCGAACAAGGTTTATATTCGGGCACCGCAGTCCCAGAAGGACTTTGCGGCTTCGATCCAATAGTATTGCAAGAATTTGGTTGAAGGCGAGGAATTAAGTTATTTTCTCATGGACACCCATGAGCTATCCGATAAAGCATTGTTGGTGGGGTACTTGATGATCTGGTTGCGCAACTGCGTATTTATAAGAGGGTTTGACTCGATTAAAAGAATCATTCGCAACCTCATCCTTCCAGCTGTGCAGCTAGCTTTTGGCCACCCACTTGCGTTACTGCCTGCGATGGTTTGTTGTATCCATCGAGGTCTTCGGCGATTTGTCAAAAAATTTAAATGCCCCAAGGGGGTTAGAGAATTCAATAGGGTAGAGTTACCCTATCATTACCTTATGGGTTTGCTTCTATTGCACCATCGGCCCCTGATGTATCCCGATACCTAGTAAGGGATGTTAGAGGGACACGTCATTATTCGCCATTATCGGGGGATTAAGTAGAAGTATGAAGATATACCCTCCTGTAGGAGGGAGCTTTCCCATATGAATGGTTGGATATTTTTCACGATAATTCCAGAATTCACTAAGGAGGAGACGAATATCATAAACCGGGATAGTAGTGATGTCGATCGTCGATTGTCAGTGACCCTCTACCGCTGGTACCTTGTCATTTGTCCTTCTCACTTGGTATATAAAAACCCGATTGAGGTCTTCCTGGAGCCCTATCTTCCCAGTTAGTTTTTCCGTCAATTCGGGTATAGCCAACTCTTGCTGGAGACTCCCAATGCCTCGCTTGAGAATTATGATGATCTTCTCGATGGTGCTCGAGCATGAAGTTATTATACTGCCATTGGTACAAAGGTGCAGTTCGGTTGCCTACGGCTAATATGGCGCCGAACATACAGTATGTTGCAGGAATATTTTATTGCACAGTCAATACTCCACCAACGAACTATGTTCCAGAAATGGGCTAATTAGCTGGTACCGTCTTTGTGCCTCCGTCAACGAAAGGTCGACGAGTGCCTAAGAAGGGCAAAAGTATAGCTCAACCTTTGCTAGTTGACTCGGATCCGACGTCTGTAGAGGGGAC
The DNA here is from genome assembly GCA_036927795.1 of Iris macrosiphon. Lineage (NCBI taxonomy): Eukaryota > Viridiplantae > Streptophyta > Magnoliopsida > Asparagales > Iridaceae > Iris > Iris macrosiphon. The sequence continues at coordinate 106,759,352 of JAYESA010000009.1, read as the reverse complement.
TTCTCCTGGCGACCCTCCTGCTCCTAGGCGTAAGGTCGCGGTAGCTCACCACCTAGGTCATCCCAAGAAGGCGCGAGTCAAAGTGGCCCCGGGTGCGGGACATGTCGGAGATTCAAACCCTGGCGGGGAGGGCTCTGTGAGAGAGGAGGTAGGACCCCTTGTATTGGTGGCATTTGATCCAGACTCTACTTTGGATGCTATGGCGGTATTCGTAAATCCTCTTAATTTAATTCCACTTGATCCTTTGTATAAATACCTTGGTTTTGGTATTTTTGATGATTCACAAACAAAAGGGGGGGCTCCCTCAACGGTCGACGACCGCCAGGATTTCTTACGCGGAGCCGGAGGAGGGAACGACCTCTTACAAGTCCGAGGCTGCCATTGAAGAGCTCATCCCTGAGGATCCGGGTGATCATATCCCTAAAGGGCCGTCAATAGAACCCGCTTCTCTCCGAGTCTTGGAAGATAACTTAAGTACTTTGGAGGTAACTCCAACTGTGACGGGTGGGCCTTCAATCCTGCTATCTTCCCCAGATATGTTATTTCGTAGTTTTATCAGAGATGACATTTTCTGGCTTGAGTTTTCAATTCTTTGGGTAATGCTGCCCCTCGATAACTGTGATCCTGCAGGCGGTGTCTCTCCTTTGAGAACGGCGGACCCAGCTGCCGAGGTTGGTATAAAGGAAGGAGGGGCGGTGAGCTCGTGAGAAAGAAGTCTGAACCTTCCCTTGGCTCTAGGAATACGAAGAATATCCGGTGGCACCCTCTACGGGGGACATGATGGTGGAGGTTCCTATGGCTACAGGTCCTTCTGGTGCGGTGGTTGCTCCCCTCCTTGTCATTGTCGAACTGACTTATGCTGGAAAATCCTCAGATGTCAACCCTAAAGAGGTCAAGATTTTTTGACTGTCGAGTGCCCAGATGCTTCTTTCAACTGGGAGGCAGCTTGCAGAGGCTAAAGCCTCTCGACGTTCCGTGGTTGCCTTCCTGTTATTGGGGCCATCTGTTGTTGTTGTGCCTCCTCCACGGCCAACTGTAGTCCCTACAGTCATGACTCCTTTGACTCCTTATACTTTGGCTAACGTGGAAGATACCTTGAAGGATACCATTCAGAGCTTCTACATACACCTGAAGCAGGGGATGCAAACCGTCCTAGGATGAGGCAAGAACTTTACTTGGTCCAAGCACTGCACCCAGAACCAAGTTAAGCTTTTGAGGACCCTCCCTGGTCATGAGCAAATGGCTGACCTTTTGAGCCAAAGCTGGTAGCATCTAAATGAATTGCATCAGGCATGGTAGATTAATCTGGTCATCGCAGTGGAATAGGAGCATGAGTTTCTTCTGATGTCCATAGAGCAGGTGATGATCACTTATGCGCAAAACAAGGAGGCCATGGAATAAGACCTCAGGAAGCTGGCCCTTAAGCATGACGAGTTGAATGATCAGGGGAAGGTATGTCTTGCCCGGGAAGACCCCATAACCCGTGCCATAGTTGAGATCAACGAACAAATTGTGCAACTTTATGCCAAGCAGGCGATCGCGGAGGGCGATCTTCAGGAGGCTCGTCGAGAGAGGGAGTCCATGAACGAAAAAACTCGTGCCTTGGAGGTCACATTAAAAAGACTGGAGGATAAGCATCAGGAGTACGCTCACCTTGATGATCCTGTGGCTTTGGCTCAGGAAGCCGAGCGCAGAGTCAGAACAAAAATTGACGCTTCTATTGCTCAGCTCCAGGGGCGTATAGAGGAGTTGTGCACCAATGAGGAGCAGCAGTAGTTTGCATTTTATTTTCTGAAATGGTCTTTTGTTCTTATTTTGCAGTTTATTTTGTGGTTGGGAAATGGATGATCCCTCTAAGTGTAGTTTTCTCTTTTCACCTTGGTAAAATAAAAAAAGCTTTTCTTTTTATTACGATTGTCTGGCTGACTTAATTTGTATCATGAGAGAGAAATGACCACATTTTGCGCTTTATATGTTGATGAGCGCCTGATGTGTTCACACCATTGTGTCAATCTGGGTCTCTGAGAGGATTAGGCCAAATACTGGCAATCATATCTTAGGTTGTGTAGGAGCGAATTATCGTATCTTGTGCAGTAGATAGTTATGGCTTAGGAAGTGAGCCATTGATCCCTCGCTTATAAATGGTGGACCATCACGAGACTCCTTACATCCATTTATGTTTTTGGCATGATGTCTTCTGGTAACGCTCTGAAGAAAACCAACACGTCTCATTCTCAGGCTCCAGTTGCCTTTAATTTTTGCTCTGGCGAGTCCGAGCTGCCTCCCGTTGAGAAAATGGGAGAAACATCTGTCGCCCGGGTGCGGAAGACTGATATCTTCCAGGAATTCTTTGAGCCCCTTGTAAATTCAGAGGAGCAGATTTTTATAGACGCTTCTCGTCAATTGTTTGCATCATCAGACGCTTGTTTCTTTTATTTTCTAGCAATATTTGTATTCTCCCCTTCTTTTTGTATTACCCTTTTATGCACTTGGGGGTATGAGTAATAGATTCGAAATAAACCCTATCTGAGGTAATATGGACGTGATAGATTTTATTGATAGTAAGGATATCCCGGTGGGGGATTTTGGTGGACCTATTACCATTTTGCGCATTTGGGGTGCGAGTAATAGATTAAAAAATAAACCCTATCAGAGGTAATATGGACGTGATAGGTTTTATGGACCCACTATTTTTTGCGCACGTTAATGCAAGTAATAGGTTTGAGACAAGACCTTCCAGAGGTAATATGGACGTGACAGTTTTGATGGACTTAACACTACTCCGGATTGGGTACGGGTGATAAGTTGAAAGATAATCGATAGTTGTAAACCCCGTCACCCAAAATAGGTATTTTGTGTATATTTTATATTATTATATTTATTATAGATTATTTTAAATATTAAATTACTTTAGAGTATTCTCTTAATTAATTAGAAAATAAATTTCTTAGTATATTTACTTATGTAAATATTTATTTAAAATCATTTTTAGGCTATTTTAGATTTTTGAAGATTTTTCTAGAATTTTTAGGTAATTAAAACATAGGGAACGTAAATTTCTAGGACTTTCATGATTTACTATGAGACCATACTTGTATATTGTTCGTACCAAATATTTATTTTAGGTTAAAATATTTAATTATTTTTTTTTGTAATTTATTTAGAATTTTAAGAAATTTATTTAGATTTTTGAAATTATTTAGGATTTATTTGGATATATATAGTCTAAATATTAAATAGATGCTAATTTAGTGTTAATAGATATTAATAAGATTATATATAAATTATTTGTATTATCTTTAATTCTATTTAAGATTATAAATTTTTGAAATGAACTCAAACTCTATTTTAAATTAATTCAAATCCTGAGCCTGCTAGGAAAGCAACTTCATACATATCATATCCTTATTTAAACTCATCCTAATCATATCCAAATTAGCCAATCATAGTCGTATTCAATTAAGTAGTCTCCACCATTATAAATATCTATTAGACTTATAGAATAAACTCTTCTTTCATTTTTTTCCCCCAAACTCCTCTCTTTTTCACCCAAAAATTATCGTATTTTTCTTCCGGTCTTCTTGGTGAACTTAAATTATTTTGTACATTCCTTCATCATAATCCAGCGTACTTATATTTTCTGGACTACCTCCGTTTATGCTGCTATTTTATAGCCTAGTTTTGCAAGCTTATTCTTTTATCGAGCTTGTTCATGATATATGTGTTATTGGGGACGCCTACTAATATATTATCTAAATCAGAATCAGTGTATTACGGTCTGATCAACCTTAATGCACTTGGTTCGCTCTTCGTATGACTACTTTACATGGATTGAGATATACTTGACTCAGCTTGTTAGACGAATATACTTGCCCTCTAGACATGTTTGAGCATATTGTATCGGTTACATAACTGTACTATATGAGCATGCAAATAGGAACGTACCAAAATAAGATTTTAATCCACAACTGCCCTGACAACTCTATTTTTAAATTCTTTGATCGCCTTGAACCTCGTACTTGTATTCTATCACCTCCTCCTTGAATTCTTTATTATTGTTTTTTGTCTTCCCCTATGTCAAAAAGACGAACGCTCGTGCTTGGTATAAGTTTGATATACGGATAGTACTAGATATACCCCATAGGCCAATCGTATTACTTGGTGACTATCTTTTATAATTAAGGACATAAAATATGTAAGATATTTTATGGATTAAATAATAGGATTAAATAATTTGAGGATATTTTTCTTAAATGTATAGCCTATGTGATAGATCGGTAAATTCTAAGTTGGGTAGAAGTTGCATTGTCAACTTGAGGTAAATTTTTTAGATTGTGATCAAGTAAGATTAGATTGGGAGATTTAAGTCATTTTAATTTTGAGAATTTTTAGAAGAATGATTTAGATGATGATGATTTAACTTTAAAGATAAGAATGCCTTATAGAATAAATTTTAAAATTTTGATATTGCAGACCAAATATTTATAATTTGAGCACATGATTTAAATTTTGAATATTGGAGATTGAATTAACAATTTAAATCTTGAGGAAAAAAATATAGAACTCTAAACATGAACATTGATGGATTGAATTCAAAATTTTATAATTTAATAATTTAAATTAAAAGTTAAATTTTGATTGTTGGATCACCTATTTGAAATATTGATAATAGAAGTTGAATTTAAAATTTAAAGAGTACAAAATTCTTAAGTTGAAATATAGGAATAAGATTTGATTAGAATTGTTTAAAATTTATAGGAGATTATGATGGTTGGAAATCGTGATGTAAAATTTGATGTGAGTTATTTAAATCTTCAACATATCATATAGATTTGAATTAAATTTGGTTGTTAATTTTTTAAAAATCTAGAAGAGATTATGATAGGTTAAATTTTGATTTAAATAGTGGTTATTTTAATTTTGAAGAGATTATGATAGATTTGAATAGATTTTATTTTTTAAATTTTTAAGAAGATTGCGGTTGACTTGGCTTAGATACGAATGTGAAAGATTTAACAAATCATTCCTTATTTTTAATTTCGAGGACAAAATTTTTGTAAGTTGGGTAGATTGTAAACCCCCTCACCCAAAATAGGTATTTTGTGTGTATTTTGTGTGTATTTTATATTATTATATTTATTATAGATTATTTTAAATATTAAATTACTTTAGAGTATTATCTTAGTTAATTAGAAAATAAATTTTTTTAGTATATTTACTTATGTAAATATTTATTTAGAATCATTTTTAGGCTATTTTAGATTTTTGGAAAATTTTCTAGAATTTTTAGGTAATTAAAACCTAGGGAACGTAAATTTCTAGGACTTCCATGATTTACTATGAGACCATACTTGTATATTGTTCCTACCAAATATTTATTTTAGGTTAAAATATTTTATTATATTTTTCTGTAATTTATTTATAATTTTAAGAAATTTATTTAGATTTTTGAAATTATTTAGGATTTATTTGGATATATATAGTCTTAATATTAGATAGATGCTAATTTAGTGTTAATAGATATTAATAAGATTATATATAAATTATTTGTATTATCTTTAATTCTATTTAAGATTATAAATTATTGCGATAAACTCAAACTCTATTTTAAATTAATTCAAATTCTGAGCCTACTAGGAAAGCAACTTCATGCATATCCTATCCTTATTTAAACTCATCCTAATCATATCTAAATTAGCCAATCATATTCGTATTCAATTAAGTATTCTCCACCATTATAAATATCTATTAGACTTATGGAATAAACTCTTCTTTCATATTTTTCTTCCCCAAACTCCTCTCTTGTTCGTCCAAAAATAGTCAAATTTTGTCATAAATTCAATCTCATTTTCTAGTAGTTATGACGACTTAAAAAGATGATATCTCCTAGTTCCGGACTCCAAACGTGTTCTAGTTTTTTTGTTAGAACCATATCAAGGTTAGTTTTTTGAATATATAAATTATTTTAATGATTTATGAACCAATTTTTCTAGAAAATTATAAAAGTGCCAGCTGTCCGAAATCAGACACGTTTTTGTGTTTTCGAGATTTCGGGAGATCCCGGACTCGGAATTATGAGTTGTTTGAAGTTTCAAAAATTTGACATGATGAACTTGCATAAAATTATTTTTCTAGAATTTAACATAAAAGTTTATTCTACTATAAAATTTGTGCAACATAGACATAAATAGGAAACTATAAAAAACTGTCATCTGTGCACCCTTGTGGACATAACTCTTTACCGACTTGTAATTTTATAAAAACGTCGATTTCGATATTCATATAGCACTGAAATATATAGAGTTTTACACACAAATCAAGGATTTGAGTCAGTTGACTTTTTGGTCAACGGATTGCCTCGATTTGTGTGCCACGGATCACAAATCCGTAAAGTTGACTTTCTTTGGACCAAAATTAGGATTTAACCATAAAATTAGATTATAATAAGATTAAAATAGTATTTTAGTTTATTTTATTCATAATTAAAATAGATTAAAATAGAGGAACCTATTCACCCAATTTTGTAACCTAACTTATTTAATTTATGTGACGGGTAGATCGGACGACGCCTTGAGTTGGGACTTTATTCTTTTTTAGAGCAGGCAAGATACCTTGCCAAATTGCTTATAGTACTTTGCATGCTTATCATATTTTTATATATTCATTATATATATGTTTTTTCAGTCATAATTATATACTATATATGTTGACACACACTTGACACATAGTATCATTGGAGGGAAGGATAATTAATAGGCGTATGGGCTATCCACTCTGGTAAACCATAGTAACTAGCATGCACTATGGGAGTTGTGTCGCGATGGTCGCTACCCTCATGGTATGTCGGCTGATGGTGTCACGATGGTCGCTACCCTCGCGGTATGACGGCTGATGATGTTTATGGACGTGTGTGTTAGTTGTGAGATAGATAGAGTATCCTACACCTACCTATACGTCAAAAGGTTGTCCTCACTATGCATTTTCATATAGATTGTCTTGTACAGTGTACTTATATATTTTTTGTCTATTATGCATGTTTTACTGTATTCAATTGGCATACTTCTATGTATCTTGTTACGTCTCTCTGAGGACCTGGTCCCTTTCCAGGTGTAGACGATCATGACTATTCGCAGGAGCACGGATTAGGACATGCTACTTATCTTTCTTTCGAGGAGGTCTTCTCTTCGAGTCTCATTGTTCATTAGATGTACTTATGTGGTTTTTCTTATATTCTAGTTGGTAGTGGATTTGTCTCTACCCAACTACTTGTTCTTATCAAGCATTTTATACTTAATTCAGTTATATAGTTGATTGTTATTTGATTCTTTGGATGAGATCTAGTTATGCCCTGTGACTTATGACATAAATATATACCACTTGTGAATTGTTGTTATTTATAATACAGTGTACGTATGTGTTATGGTTTCCATATATTGGAGTTGTCATATGCATACGGCTAGCATGCTTACGTATTCCTAGTCCTACGTATTTTGGGACTGGGGCATGACAATAGCAGAGGTAATACGGACGTGATGATCGATAGTCAAGGCCGGGAATTTTGCTCAGAGGTAATATGGATATGGCAGACTCCGCCGGAGTAGTGTATTAGAGCGACGCTCCAGAGGTAATATGGACATAAACCAGCGCCCAGGAAGATACGAGGTAGTTTGGTAATAGAAGAGTACCGGTCTAATTTAGACGTCGTACTTTTTGAGAAACTTGTCGTTGATAGGCATCAAGAGCAAGTCGCCATTGGGTTTTGCTAGCAAGTATGCGCCATTAGAAAATACGGTTTTCATAATGAACGGGCCCTCCCATTTAGGTTAGAATTTGCCAACCGTCTTGTTAGTCATAACCATCGATCTTCTTATTATTAAGACGAGGTCACCTATTTGAAACGTTCTCTGTTTTACCCATTTGTTGAAGGATCCAGAGAGACACGCTTGATACAACTCTACATGTTGTTGAGCTAAGAGCCGTTTCTCGTCGACTGCTTCCAACTCCTGTAACCGTCGATGGTAGTTGTCGTCTATGGTTAGTTGGTTAGAGAGAGCCGCTCGTAGTGAAAGGATTTTGATCTTAAGTGGGAGAACTGCCTCACTTTTATACACCAAAAAGAATGGCATATTTCCAGTAGCTGTTCGGACTGTTGTATGGTAGGCCCAGAGTCATTCACCCAGCTTCTCGTTTCAGTCGCGTTTGTTGAAAGACACAAATTTTTTGAGGACCTTGATGATGGTTTTGTTGAATGCTTTCACCAGACCATTTGTTGCGGGATTGTATGTCGTGGAGGCTATGTTTTGGATTTGGTTCTTGTTACAAAATCGATAGAAGCTGTAACTTATAAATTATGGACCATTGTCGTGGATGATCCTACGTGGCAAGCCGAAGCAATATATGACGTGATACTTGACGAAGTTAATCATGTTTGATGTTTTGATCTCAGCTAGTGGAACAGCTTCCGCCCATTTGGAGAAGTAGTCGTAGATCGCCAGGATGAACCGATGTCCTTTTGATGAAGGAGGACTGATTGGCCCTATGATATCTATTCTCCATGCCTCAAATGGCCAAGATGTTACCGTTGGGTGTAGAAACTCGGATGGTTGGTAGATAAAATCTGCGTGAATTTGGCATGCTTAGCACTTCCTCGTGTAATCGACAGCATCTGCTACCATCGTCGGCCAATAGTAGCTCATTCTCCGAAGACAGTCCTTTAGCTTTGGACTAGGTTGATGCGCCCCACAGATGCCATTGTGAGCATAGAGGAGGGCTTGTATTGCCTCTACGTTCAACAAGCATCAGAGCAGAAGCCCATTATAGGACCGACGGTACAATATTTTGGTCTCCATATCATAATAGAAACGGAGAGAGCGTCTTCTGATTGTAGTAGCTTCCTTCGGGTTTTTGAGAAGAATTCCATAGACTGCGTAGTCGAAGAATAGAATCTTCCAATCTTGAGCATTGGTGTCGACCTCCATTGCATAGCTGAGTCATAAGCATAGGTTGCTTTTGGGATATACCAACTCTTGATCGATCACCGTGATTAACTGGTGGGTGTTGTCTGGGACTGCCAAGGAAGCAGAGAGGCCGGCTAAAGTGTCTGTCTTAATATTTTGCAACCAAGGGACATGCTCAATAAAGGACATCTCGAAGGTCGTGATAATATTATGTGCAGCTTGGGGGTAGGGGATTAAGTCTTCATTTCGGACTTCATATACTCCCCAAACTTGATTGACGATTAGCTGAGAATCGCTGTGGGCCTCCAGGTACTCTACTCCGACTTGCTTGGTGAGCTGGAGTCCGATGATTAGGGCATTATACTCTGCCACATTATTGGAGCATGGCTCCGTAAGAGAGTACACACGATTGATGATGAGGCCGTATGGGGAGATCAACACTATCCCGACCCCAGTGATGATGCCGCCTTTGGGCCCTAATCTTGAAGCACCGTCAAAGAATATTTGCCATACAACTTCATGTGAAGTGACGTTGGCATCCGTCACTTCTCTGGAATCTCTTCATAGAGCTTTGAGATTTCTGACCCTGGGTGGGCTGCCAGAAAGTCGGGCAATGCTTGACCCTTGACGGTCTTCTGTGGGATGAACACCATATCTTATGGGGATAATAGTATTGTCCAGGTAGCCAAGCAGGAACTGAGGTCCCCAAGTTTGTTCATGAGGACACTAAGGGGTTGACTCACGAGATTACATGAATGGTCTGTCCAGTCACGTAATGTCGAGTTTTCTGGATGGCGAATATCAACTCAAGGCACTCCTTCTCGACGGTGGTATACCTATGCTCTGGGCCGACCATCATTCGGCTGAGGTAGTATATGGCCTGCTCGTGGCCTGAATCACTATTCTTGGCTAACATAGCATCGAGAGAGTTATCGATTATGCGTACGTAGAGCAGGAATAGATTTTCCATGGTCAGGGCAACCAATACAGGAGGGTTTGATAGGTATTGTTTGATGTTGTCGAACGCTCATTGGCACTCTTTATTCCAAACAAAAAAGACACCTTTTTTATGAGCTGTTTAAATGGTCGACAATGTCCAGAGAGGTTTGATATGAATCTTCTAATGTATGCCAACCTTTCTTCGAGGTCGCAGAGTTCCCAAAGGTTCCTTGGCAGATTCATCTCCAGGATGACCTTGGTCTTGTCGGGGTCTATGTGAATAGCCCAAAAAGTGATAACGAAACCCAGAAATTTGCCGCTGGAGACTCCCATGAAGGACTTGGTAGGGTTCATCTTGAGGAAGTATTCCCGCATTAAGTCAAACACAGTCCTCAGGTCTTGGAGGTGATCATCTTTAAAGCGACTCTTGACGGCGATGTCGTCGATGTAGCATTCCACCGTCTTACGCAGATATTCATGCTCATAGCTCATTGATATGTAGCACCTGTATTCTTCAGGCCGAAAGGCATGACCGTATAGTAGTATACGCCTATTGGGGTCTGAAATGATGTATATTTCTTATCGTCAAAAAATATCTTAATTTGGTTGTAGCTTGAGAAGCTATCCATGAAGGACATGCGCTCAAAGCCACAAGTGTTATCGATTATTAAGTCGATAATTGGAAGAGGGAATTTGTCTTTGGAACATGGTATGTTTAGATCATGAAAGTCAATACAGAATCGGATCTTCCCATTCTTTTTAATGACAGATACGATGTTGGCTACCCAGTAGGGGTGTTGTTCCTCGTGGATGAAGCTACTAGCTATCAGCCTGTTGACTTCAGCTTCGATGGATTCCATCAAGTCTGGTCGAAACCGTCATTTTTGTTGCTTGACTGTTTTAGCATTTGGCATAATATTAAGTATATGTGAATGCCAATGAGCTCACCCTCGACTTCGAAGATAGGACAGTCATTGCAAACATAGTGTCCCTCCAATTAGTCGACTTTCCTGTGATGGAAACCCAGGAAACCAGGGTGGTCGTCAACCTCCCGCTGGCTCGCAATCGAGTAGTAGGCTTAGTATCACTTACAACCCCAAGTGGTGAGGACATTGCCCAAAAACTGGCATCGATCAATTGATGGATACATCTCTTCAACATAGAGCAGTCTCTGGTTGGATGATGAATGTACCGATGAAAGAGGTAATATTTTGGATCATCGACCTTGTCAGCCTCTTCAGGGCATCTGATGTTAGGTAACCGAAGTTTTTTTTCCTTCATCAGTATGTTAAAGATTTCAATGATGTCGTCATTATTGAAGGAGAAAGTTCGCTTTGGCTTTTGGGCTTCTGATACCTGAGGCGTACGGTCCTCAAGAAAGACCGGTAATTTTGCATCATTTTTGGACTCGGAGGGAATTCTATCCCCAGCTTTGGACGATGCTCTGTCTTGTCGAGGGAAAATAACCCTAGATATGTCATTGTCTGGTTTTTGGGAATCATTGTCCTCGCGGCATGACGAGTTGGTATGGATTATCAAGGGATTGATACTCCCGCCTTGCCGAGTTATTGTGGGCCCTGAGGGTGGTAAGACAATGTTCGCCTTGATATCCAGAATTGCCTGGGCCAGAGTCTATATTGTGGCACTCATGGTGTTCATCATTGCCTCAAGAGCATCGATATGTTGGCAATCTTTGAGCCCTTCCGCCTTCGGTTCCTGAGTCGTACTGTCCTCAGGGAAGACAGGCATCGTTTCATCATCTTCAGACTCAAAGGAGATGCTACTCCAGCTTAAGATGATGCTCTAACTATTCGAGAGTGACTCTCCCTAGCCTGTCATTGTTTGTTCCTAGGGAGTTGCGGTCTTCAGGGGAGTTAGGCATCATCGCACCGTCTTCCAATTCCGGAGGAGTGCTACCCCCAGCCCTAGATGCTGCATTAACCCTATGCATGTTGCTTTCAGCTTTCTCAGAATCGTTGTCCGAGGGAAAAGCTGAAAGTGCTATATCTTCTTCAGACTCGGAGGAAATATTACTCCCAGTTTTGGAAGGTGCGTCTTCTTGATGAGGATGATTACCCCAGAGAACTCGGCATCTATCCCTTGAGATTCACTATCTTTACGGAATGTAGAGTTATTACGTATGTCCAGGGGGACACTACTACCAGCTTGGGCCTCCCCCAGGGATTCTGAGGAAGAACTATCCCCAGGGTCTGAAGGCTTCTTCCTTAAGGGGGTGCCATGGAAGACTCCTTCCGCAGGTGCCGTTGTCAGTCCTTCGGGTAGTTGCCTTCATGACCCAGTGGTAGAGAGCACCGGACTGGAGGTATTTGACTTCTTTCTTCCCTTGGTGGCGGAAAGCTTTCCAGTTGAGTAGCATGAGGGGAAGGGCAACTCTTCCTTCTCTGATACTTGCACCTGATCTCTGGGTTATTGCCTTTAGGTACTTTCTGGTGCAGTCGCTGAAAGGTCTACTGCATGTCTATGAGTACTGCCACTTTATTGCAGCAGCAGTGATAATAATGTTGGTGCAGCTGTGCCTTGGAGAGGTTATATCGTACGCCATTGTTGTTTCCCTTGCTTTGCGCTTGTGAGTAATCATGTCACACAAATTATGCGAAGGGTGTTTTACCTTTGCATCCTCTTTGTGAGCCCGGGTATCCCGGGCACACGGTCGCGCAGGCGCTGTATTTGCTTTCTGGCCTAGGGTTCGTACATGAACTTGTCCCGAGGTACCGGAGGAAGACATTTGAGACTAACTTTGTCCATTGTTCCTTGTGGGCTGGATGCATGGGTCAGTCATGTACAACTTCTCGTCAGAGGCTCGCGTAATAGTTAGCGATGTTTGTTGGCGGTCGATCGGTCGTATGAGCAGTTGCTTGAGCTTAACGGGCTCGTACTGCCATGGACTTCTTCGTCTTAGAGATCGTAGGTGCGTAATATGAAGAGTCGATATTTGGGTTTTTACCATTCTTAGTGGGTATCATAGGATCTGCATCGCATGAGATACGATAAAAATAAAGATTATGTTGCTATCAAGGTCGCATGTGGCCTGCTGTATGCGGCTGTGAGTTGATGCCGCATGGACAGTCTTATGCGGCCTCCTACTTGGCTGCATAGAAGCTGCCTCAGCACCAGAACGTATGGCATCATAGTTTTTTTCTCTACCAAAATATGGATGCTGAATAGTTTCTGCGTCAGCCTGGGCTACCACATAGACATGGACGTTCTGGGTGTACGTCCAACGACCGTCATTGCCAACAAAGTGAGAGGCTAGAAGTGTCTGCTCTACAGTTGGGTGGGGCACAGCGGCCTTGGCAACCCACGTTCTGTGGGTCTTCTTGGGCTTGGCTATCCTTGGCGAAGGATTAGCACTTTCTTCGGAGAGTATGTCCTCGAACACTTACTGGTAAAGCGGACCACCAGCATCTTTTACGTCGAGCCGATCTTGGCCGCATCGGATTGTGTCATCAAATTCTCAACAGTAGAGAAGGACGTCCCCAGCAGAGTTGACATCGTGTTTGCCATTTAAATCAAAAAAAGAACTGGAAGAAGTGGATTTAACTAAAAAGTACAAAGAAGGGTCCTAGAAGACAATCTAAGTACAAATTTGTTTCCTGGGGGTGACAATGGAGGGTTAGGAGTATAGAAACTCTATTTACTCCATGTATGATCCGATGCAGAAGCTCTTCTTTCTTGCTCTAGTATAAATTAGCAGATAGTCAGCCAGCCGGGGGATTGTATAGGGTAGTACTCTGTTATTTATAGTTGTTCTGTGGCCGCATGCTATGGATGCCGCATGCGCCCCTGTTTGATGGCCTCATAGGGCTCTTTCAACAGAATACGGTTGCAACTGTGACCGCATGTCACGGTAAAGCTGCCATGTGAGCTTGGTTAGGATTTACTGTTGATGAGATCTCGGGGTCGTTTTAGCCCGTTCTATGTGTGACTTGGTCATTTGGACACGTAGCCCGCATCAACTGTACGAAGATCTCTTTAGTTGTAACAGAAAGATCTTATTAGTTGGGACATATTGGGCCAAAGGCGCATGGGATGCATGGAATCTGGAACATATTGGACCAAAAATGCATGGAACTCATGGAGTCTGGAACGCATTGGGCCAGAGATGCATGGACCGTATGGAGTCTGGAACACATTGGGCCAAAAATGCATAGACCTCATGGAGTATGGAATGCATTAGGCCAGAGACCCATGGACCGCATGGAGTCTAGAATGCTTTGGGTGAGAAACACATGGAACGCATGGAGTCTGGAACGCATTGGACTAGAGACACATGGATTTTTTTTGTCTTCTGCATTAGTTATATTTTGAACAGTTGTTTACTGCAAAAAGTAATTATGATGAAGCCGTCAGCCCGGATTCCAATCATCGGTGCAGGATTCAAGGCGGTCAGGATGACAGTCTGTTTTGTCAAAGTCATAAATGTTTTGATGTAACTGTAGGGATGATGCATCAAAAGGAGGCATACGTCTTAGGATGTCATCTATCTGAGGGTGTTATGCGTGTGCCATTGTTATGCATCTCATGCTTATTTTTTGATTGTAAACTGGAGCGCATGGAAAGATTTATTATGCTTCTACAACAGTTACTCAAAGAGACTGACACTAACATACATGATCTGATACCTACTGATATCAGTACTTATAAATAACTTATACTACCTAATTCATATCTATACACTGACTGACATTCACTTACTATGCGAGCTGATACACAATACTGACACTAGCTAACTATCAGTTAACTGACACACTAATCTGGGATATACCTATAATTGCCTAACTGTAACCAACTACATCTAGCGGTTAGCTAAGACTGATAGATAACTCAACCTACTGCTACTGATGTTCAATCCCAGGTAACTCCATTTTGTTCAGATTTGAACATCACAAGTTAGCACTGCTAACTAACTATGTTGCACACAAGTATCAGACTCTCTCTCTTGGATACTCTATTGATACTGCTACTAGTAGTGACTAGATGCTACCTTGCAGTGCTAAGACCACACTTTATTCCTACACATGGCCTCCTACTGATGTTGTATTTTACTTCCAGACCAGCAGCCCCATGTGGACCTGCACACACAGACACAAGTATCATATTTTCTCCAACACAGCATATTGAATACCTGCACATCAGTGCACAACCCTACTGCTACCCAATCTCTACAAACACTTGCACTAATAACTGAAGCCACTTATCCTCAAACCACTCACAATCACAACTGATAACTCATAACAAATATAACCAAACTTCCCTCATCACCTGATACCTTACAGCAACCCCCCAAACACCTCTTGCTGTTAAATGATCCCAGGCATTGCTTGATCCAATACCCTTCTTTATTTGTTGTTATTGCTGCTATGTCCCTACTGCCTTAAACTTAACTTCTCATCAAACTGCCATACCCGATCCTAACACCTGATACACAAGAGTGTATCATACACTGCTACTCCTAATACTTCTTGTTGCACTGACACCCTCTCACCTAACTCACTTTCAAGTACCAGTCTAGCATCTGCAACCCCTCTAGACCCACTGATACATCCCAGTATCAGTTATCTCACTGATCACTCACTGTGAAGTCTCTAATACCTTTAGTTAACACCACCTTCAACACAATATTACAACCCAGCCTGCTCGAGTCCAACCACCCGGCTGCTACTCATCCCTGCACCACAGTATGACCAACACACCAACACTCACACTCAAAGAATAAGACATACACACACACACACACACACATAAACATCTGAACACAGTGCACATCCACATCTGGTCACAGTGTGTTCCCCCCTCTACATGAACACTCATCGAGTATAAATATCCATATATAATTATATATCAATGTATAATGTAAAGATACACACAAGTATATATATATATATATATACACACACACACACACACACACACACACACACACACATACACACACACACAATGGTATTAAATGCACAAATTCCACACTAAAAGCTATTTCACCAAACACATAGGGTGCACCATATGGATACTTATGATACTCATCTCCATAAAGTGCCTAAACTTTTAATTCTCTCTGATGATCATACACACAAATCAATTACATATAATAATAGCTATTAGAACTAGTTAGAATAGGAACTAAAGAGAATTTCATAAAAACCCCCAAAATGAGCTCTGTATCTCACCGTATCGTGATACGGCCTGCTCGTATCCAATTTTGGACACATAGCTAGTATCCAATATGACTAAATTAGTGTCATGACACACACTTGATGTGTCAATCTCGTAATTTTTCTAAAAGGACATAAATTACCATGTAGAAGTCACAATAAACAACTAAAGAGTCAAGAACTTCTTCCTATAGGTGGTCATATGACATAGGAGGGTTCCTAATGGTCAAATGCATGATTTGGAACCTACAATGAAGGTGAATTTAGAATTGTACCTATTGGAAGATGGATTCCTAATAAATTGTTTTCACAGACACGATCCAGACACAATCCCATTGTCAAAGCTCCTTTTCCTAGTGCTTCTTGCAACTCCAAGCTCCTGTGCTGTCACTACCACATTTTAGGAAAAAGGGTATTTTAGTAATTTCCTATTTAAATAAATATTGTGCATGGTAAATAATTTTTGTTGTATTATTTAATTATTGTTAGATGTTATTTAATTATTTTGGACTTATTTTAGTGGACCCAACTAGTGTAGTTTGGACCCATGGACCAACATGAATTAAATAGTTAGATTTGGCCCATTTAGAAAGCCCATAGTTAAGGAGATGGATTAAATTAATTAAGTGATTAGACTAGAAGCTTCCTTCCTTAATTATTTCTTCATGAGAGGCCCCAAGGGGTATATTGGACATTTTACAATTGCTTGGGAGAGGGGCAAGGCCGGCCTATTAAAAGAGGGGGGAAATTTCTCTCTCCTCTCATTCTCATTCCAAATCTAGATCTAGAATTTTTCACTCCCAAATTCCCTCCATTCCCATTCCAATTCCCTACCAAATTCATTCAAAATTCTTTCCAATTCACCATTAGAGAAGGAGGAAGCAAGGATCTAGAAGAAGGAAGCAAGGATCTACAAAGAGGAGCAAGGATCTACAATTTGGAAGCAAGTTCTTCTCAATTAGAGATTTCATTGGGAATCCATCTCCCAATAGGTATAATTCAGATTTTCCCATTTAAATAGCTTCTAAATCTGAGATTTAATCATGTAAAATTAACCTATATGTATGTACTACCCATAGGACTTTGTTTTGTGTTCATAGGAGACCCATGGAGAAAGTTATGGTACTTTTTGTGTTAATTTTGTTGGAATTCCGAATTTACATTTTGTTGTGTGTATCAATTGATCCTATAGATCAATTGGACATGAGATTATGTGTTTGGGGCTAGTGTCGTGTCCATAATTTGGTACATGTGGTTCGTATCCCAACTATTTGGTGATACGTGTTATTTTGGGGGTTTTCCCTCCGACACGGGACTTTGAACATGTCATATTTTGACACGGACACATAGATCTACTTTTGACACTTTGATTTATTCATAAATATTATTTGTGATTTGTTTGTATCCTTCGGGGTGCAATTGGTTGTGTGTTGGACTCGTGTCACATGCGTATCCTAGATCTAGTGGGATACGGTGTGATACTCTCCAATTGTGTGGATTTTTGAATAGATCTAATTATGTATGGTTTAAATTCTTCAATTATAATTAGTAAATATATATAGATATTATATATTTATTTTGTATATTTATTATAGTAATTATTGTAGCATAGATCTATATATTTTTGTGTGTGCTAATATGATGTACAAATATAATATGTAGCTTTTTTGCATTTAATTATATATGTACTTATGTTAATAACATAAATTATACATAAATGTTTTATAAAATATATTTATGTGTTTAATTGTGTAATTATATTATTTATAATTATTATATAATTATTTGTATATTAATGTATATATTTTAGGTGTGCTTCTAGCCATATAAAATATGAACATTAATATGTGCATGTGTTGTAACTATTGGTATTTAATTATAAGTTTATATGTGCATATATATATATATATATATATATATATATATATATAAGTATATAATTATTTATTTATATATATGTATTGTGATTATTATTGCATATATATTTATATATATATATATATATATTTCTGTGTTTTAGTGACAGTGGGTTTGTGACAGTGAAACTGTCGCTAAATAGGCGGGTCAGCAGCAGCCGCTGTAGCCCACTGTGCATTAATGACAGTTCTGTCATTAATGCTGCGGGCGGGATCTTAGCAGCAGTGGCGACAGTTTTCGGTGACAGTTGATTAACTGTCACCAATGCAGCAGCAGTGGGTTTTATTACACAGTGGCTTTTGCGACATTTTCTGTGACAGTTGAGACTGTCACTATAAGCTGTTTTAATTAAATTGTATTTTTAACTCCCTGTTTTCAGTGACGCTTTGGCAGTTTTAAATTATATTTTATATATTATTATTGTATATATATATGTGTATATATATGTGTTTTGTGAGGTATAATATTTGTAATAATATATTATGTTATTTGTATACATATTGGTTTGTATATATATTATTTTAGGGTATATATTATTTGTATTAGTAGTATACTTTGTGTGAGTATGATTTGGGATCTAATTTTTATTTTTAAATTGTTGTATTTTATTTCTATATTATTTATATAGATTTCTTGTGATGTTGACCTTGGTTTGACTTTAGTTGACTTTAGAGTTGACCATAGTTGACTTTTGACTTAGAATTTATTTATTGACCTAGGAGTTGACTAGTTTGACTTGTTCTCTTTCTGGGACCTTGTTTTAATGTGGTATTCCATATCTAGGTCTTCGAGGCACCGAGTCAGACATCTGTGAGACTGTTCTTTGGATTTCAGGCGAGTACATTCTCTGATAGTTTCTCATTTATGATATCCTCTATGTTCGTTGTAACTAGTGTAGATTTACATGTTTCTTTCGACACTATGGTTACACTGATTGGTATATTCGGATCTCGTCATGAGGTGTTATTCCTTGGTATATGGTGTATATGGTGCAAGTATTGTTTTATTGGTTATCTTGTACATGTACAGACACCGATTCTCGGGGAGACTAGCTATCTTCTTGGGGAATCTAGTGCCATAGCATACCATGGTTGGATCTATTATACCAGTTGGGGGTGGAGAGTATTAGTATAGATATTTTATCAAATCCCTATTGAATAAATTATTGGTAAGCGAATAGTGTTGATCATGCACCGCACGTATGATTAGCCAGGCCGCATTGTATCTTGCCCAAGCCGATCACATGTTAAGCTAGTACTCACACACTTAGTCATTAGTATTATTGTTTCATTGGCATATTGTTCATTATTGTATTTCTTTCCAGTATTTCCTTATTGTCTATATATCTCTTGTATCTATTTTGTGCATCTTGTTTATCCACAGCTATTTACTGTTACATAGTTTTTATCATGGATTAGAACTGCTGTTAGAGATGTACTCTGCTCCTTTCCTGACTGAATATATTTTTTCAGATGACACTGAGGAGTACCCTACCTATTATGGACCCCAGGATGTTGTGGGTTTAGATTCGGAGACCCTGGCTCAAGAGGAACTTATCCCAACTGAGACAGTTGACCCTGGAGTGTAGCTTGTAGTATGATAGTATTCTTTTGTACTGGATTTGTCTCCAGCTTATTTTTGTTACTCTTCAGACTCATTGATGTATTATTTTAAACTCATGAGTTGATGACTATTCTATTCTTATCTGATTCGTGTTCATTCTATCTTAGTTCTGTGATTGAGTACACTATCTTTTGGTGGTTCATTATATTAGATAGACTTTCTAGACAGCGTTCTACCGCCGATTCTGTGGCGTAGGCTGGGCGTTGTTTCCGACTAGTACCCTTACCCTGGGTGCGGGTCGTGACACGTTTTTGGTGGTGGCCCATGCAGGTCTAGCTTCACAAAGTATGTGATGTCATGGTAGTGCAACAACTTAGTTGTACTACTGCGAGCCTGCAATAGGATATAGGATATAGGCTGAGATACTCAATCACATCTAGGAAAATTCTTTTGATTCAACTATTCTCCTTTGATATTGATACTTGATCTCTTAAACTGTCCTTTCCTTGATGTCTTACATCTTGTGCCATATTGATTCTTTCTTTCGCTTTGTCTCAGGATGCCGCCTAAGACTAGATCACAGCAGGGGAGAGCTGCTTCTGAGAGGTCTGCGACATCCCGAGGGCCTGCACCAGTCACTTCTCCGGTGATTGGAGTGTCAGCTGCTTTCAGAGGTCCACCACCTACTCAGAGGACTGTGCCAGCTGTATCTGAGGGGCTTTCACCTCCACCTCCTGTGCCAGCAGAGGCGTCACAGATGTT
This sequence comes from Iris macrosiphon, assembly GCA_036927795.1. Taxonomy (NCBI): domain Eukaryota; kingdom Viridiplantae; phylum Streptophyta; class Magnoliopsida; order Asparagales; family Iridaceae; genus Iris; species Iris macrosiphon. The sequence continues at coordinate 106,739,041 of JAYESA010000009.1, read as the reverse complement.
TACACTGTTTTGTGAGATGTTCGAGGCACAGAGGGCTCAGTCAGAGGCACATCAGAGGCAGACCAACGTTCTACGACAGGGCATCGAGAGTGCTCATCAGCTTGCTCGTGCTGTAGTTGAGAGAGGAGTTCCGATCCAGCAGCAGGTTGTTCCTCAAGTTGCTCAGCTTCGGCCAGGCAACATTCAGGACTTCAAAAAACTGGAGCCTAGGGTTTTCAAAGGGACGGAGGGCATCGTCTATGCTGATGATTGGCTCGAGGACATTGAGCGTCTTGTGAGGGTGTCCCGTCTTTCTGAAGATCTGAAGGTTGAGGTAGTAGGACTTCAACTGTTCGACGTCGCTCGCACTTGGTTCAGGAATGAGCCGGTTCTAGTTGATGCAGGACAATCTTGGGAGGTATTCAAGGACCTTTTCAAGAAGAAGTTTTTCGCCCGGATAGACAGGCTTGACTTGGGGAGACAATTTGAGAGTCTCATTCAGGGGAGCATTTCTGTGGAGGAATACGCTGCGGAGTTCGGTAGGTTGAGCCGATTTGCAGAGTACTTGGTGAGGGAACCGGAGGTTCGAGCTATTCGTTTCCGAGAGGGTCTAAACTGGGAGGTAAAGATTCTCATTCCATCTTTTTATGAGACATACTCGGAGATACTTGCGGAGGCACGCAAGGTTGAGCGGGATCTGGGTTTGAAGACCAAGAGAGACCGTAATTCTTTTTTGGGGGCCAACGGCAGTACAGTATCTGCCAAACGTCCTCATTTCCAGTCTAGACCTTTCCAGCAGCCACAGTAGAACCAGACTCCAGCTAGAACGCTTTTTCACCAGGCACCTCAGCAGCAGAGGCAGTTACAGCAGGCTCCATTCAACTTCTGCAAGAAGCCCGGCCACATCTTGGAAGTTTGCAGGAGGAGGCTAGGAGTTTGTTTGTATTGTGGTACTGAAGGACATCAATCGAGGGAGTGTCCTCGTCGTGCAGTTCAAGGAGCAGCTCCAGCTCCGAGGACATAGACGAGACCACCTGCAGCACAGCCGAGGGGACCGCTTCCGACACAGCAGCAGTATTTTGTCCAGCATCAACAACAGGGAGGTGCTCGGCAGGGACGAGCGTTTGCTATGACCGTCGAAGAGGAGGAACCCACCGGAGATATTATCGCAGGTTCTATTCTTCTTGATTCCATTCCAGCTTTAGCTTTGTTTGATAGTGGTGCTTCCCATAGTTTTGTATCTGTTTCTTTTGCTCTGAAGTATGGTTTGGTAGCTGAGTCTTTGCTTAGGACTTGCAAGATCATGACCGGGGGAGGCATTATCCTGGTTAATAATATTTGTAAGGATCAGAGAGTTACTTTGGGAGGCCGGGAGTTGAGTGCGTGTCTACTTGTAATGCCACTTCCAAGCTATGACATTGTACTTAGGATGGATTGGTTGAGTAGGCACCGTGCTAGCATAGACTGTAGAGGAGGTAGAGTTTTGTTTGGTTCGCCAAGAGAGCCAGAGTTCGAGTTTGCTAGAGGAGCTGCGGAGCAGGGAGAAAGCATTATTTGTGGAGCTATGGTGGAAGACAAGGAGTTGCCACATCCGTTAATAGCAGAATTCTTGGATGTGTTTCCTGAGGAAATGCCAGGATTGCCACCAGATCGAGATATTGAATTTTCTATAGACTTGGTGCCAGGTGCAGAACCAATTTCGCAACATGTCTATAGAGTAAACAACAGCGAACTGGTCGAGTTGAAGAAGCAGGTGGACGAATTGCAGGATAAGGGGTTTATCAGATTGAGTTCTTCACCATGGGGAGCCCCGGTATTGTTTGTATCGAAGAATGATGGATCGGTACGCATGTGCATTGATTACAGGGCTTTGAATAATCTCACTATCAAGAATAAGTATCCTTTGCCACGGATTGATGATCTGTTTGATCAGTTGAGTAGTGCAAAGGTGTTTTCTAAGATAGATTTGAGATCAGGCTACCATCAAGTGAAGGTGAAGCCGGAGGACATACCGAAGACTGCTTTTAGAACTCGGTATGGTCAGTACGAGTTTATGGTGATGCCGTTTGGTTTGACTAATGCACCGGCGATATTTATGAACTTGATGAACAAGGTGTTCCACCAGTACCTTGACAAGTTCATGGTGGTGTTCATCGACGACATACTCATATACTCGAGGACACCGGAGGAGCATGAGGAGCATTTGAGGATTATGTTGGATGTGCTGAGGAAGGAGAAGCTGTATGGGAAGTTGTCCAAATATGAGTTTTTCTTGGACAAAGTAGAATTCTTGGGGCATGTTGTGACTGGTGATGGTATTTCAGTGGATCCGAAGAAGATTTCAGCAGTGGAATCTTGGAAGACTCTGAGTTCAGTAGTAGAGATCAGGAGTTTCTTGGGATTGGCAGGCTATTACAAGAAGTTTGTGCAAGATTTTTTGAGGATTGTCGAGCTGATGACCAGACTCACAAGGAAGGATGTGGAGTTTGTTTGGACGGAGAATTGTCAGGTTGCTTTTGAGGAGTTGAAGAAGAGGTTGACGTCTGCTCCTATTTTGACGTTGCCATCAGGGTCCGGAGGTTTCACTACTTATAGTGATGCATCGGGGAAGGGTTTAGGTTGTGTTCTTCAGCAGCATGGGAAAGTGATTGCCTATGCATCCAGGCAATTGCGTCCTCATGAAAAGAACTATCCTACCCATGATTTGGAGTTGGTAGCTGTCATATTCGCCCTGAAGTTGTGAAAATATTATTTGTACGGAGAGCGTATGGAGATCTTCACAGACCACAAAAGCTTGAAGTATATTTTCATGCAGAAGGAGTTGAACATGAGGTAGCGTCGGTAGTTGGAATTGATGAAGAATTTTGATATCTCTTTGCAATATCATCCTGGGAAAGCCAATGTAGTTGCCGATGCTTTGAGCAGGTATCCGGTAGCTATGTTCTTGACGCAGGATCGATATCTGTTAGAGGACTTGGAGAGCTTGGGCATTGAGGTGATTGTTCCTGGGTGTGCTATACAAATGTGGGGATTGCAGATACACTCAGATTTGATGGACAGGATCAAGGCAGCACAGTATGATGATGTATCTTTGAGGAGTATCAGATCTCAGGTGAGAGCAGGATTGGAGGATGATTTTACTATTGCAGAGGATGGATCTTTGAGGCATGGAGTTAGATTATGTGTGCCTAGTAGGGAGTTGCGCAAGGAGGTGTTGCAGGAAGCGCATCGCTCTCAGTATTCCATACATCCAGGTGCTAACAAGATGTATAGGGATATGCGAGAGAGTGTGTGGTGGTATGGCATGAAGAGGGAAGTGGCACCGTTTGTATCCAGATGCTTAGTGTGCCAGCAGGTGAAAGCCGAGAGGCAGAGGCCAGGAGGGTTACTTCAGCCATTACCCATTCCAGAGTGGAAGTGGGAACATATTACTATGGATTTTGTGTCCGGACTTCCACGATCTCTAGGAGGGAAAGACGCGATTTGGGTCATTGTTGATAGATTGACCAAGTCGGCCCACTTTTTGCCTTTCAAGGTGGGTTTGTCTACGGAGAAGCTGGCAGAGATGTATGTGAGGCAGATCGTTAGGATACACGGAGTTCCCGTCAGCATAGTCTCAGATCGAGATAGTCGTTTCACTTCTCATTTCTGGAGGAGTTTGCAGGAGAGTTTGGGCACTCAGCTCAAGTTCAGTACTGCATATCATCCCCAGACAGATGGGCAGTCAGAGAGGACTATCCAGACTCTCGAGGATATGTTGCGCACTTGTGTACTAGATTTCGAGGGTTCTTGGGAGGACCATCTCCATTTGGTAGAGTTTGCTTACAACAACAGTTACCAGGCCAGTATAGAGATGTCACCTTTTGAAGCTCTATATGGTCGGAGGTGTCGTACTCCTTTGTCTTGGGACGATATTGGAGAGAGAATTTTGCTTGGGCCAGAGATGGTTGTGGATGCAGTGGAGAAGGTTCATTTGATCAGAGACAGACTTCGAGTGGCGCAGGACAGACAGCGGCATTGGGCCGATAGCCATCGGAGACCTTTGGAGTTTGAGGTATAGTTTAGATTTGGTTTGTGCTTGTTCTTGTTTGTTATAGATTAAGTTCTTAAGATGGTGTTTTGTTCTAGGTGGATGGTTTGGTGTTTCTGAGTATTTCTCCGACACGAGGCACGATTCACTTCGGTGGAGGCGGAAAGCTTAGTCCGCGATTCATCGGACCTTTCACTATTCTAGAGAGGGTCGGTGCAGTTGCTTATAGACTAGACTTGCCACCTATATTGGAGAGAGTGCACAACGTGTTTCATGTGTCACAGTTGAGACGATACGTGGCAGATCCTAGTCATGTATTGGATCACTCGGAGATAGAGGTGGGCCCTGCTCTTAGCTATCCAGAGCAGCCAGTTGAGATTCTGGATCGGAGAGAGAAGGTGCTGAGGAACCAGACTATTCCTTTGATGCGCGTCGCATGGAGGCATCACTCTCCGGGGGAGTCTACCTAGGAGAGAGAGGATGACATGCGAGAGCGTTATCCATATTTGTTTGTACCTTGAGGTATGTTATTTCTAGTTATATTCTGTTCATTGTTATGTTCTGTTCATTAGTTAGTTGTGATTCTTTAGTTCTGTTCTGTGTTTTTCTGGGGGTAGTTTTCGTCTTTGAATTTTGAGAAAGAAATAATTTTAAGGAGGGTAGACTTGTCACTACCATATTTTAGGAAAAAGGGTATTTTAGTAATTTCCTATTTAAATAAATATTGTGCATGGTAAATAATTTTTGTTGTATTATTTAATTGTTGTTGGATGTTATTTAATTATTTTGGACTTATTTTAGTGGACTCAACTAGTGTAGTTTGGACCCATGGACCAACATGAATTAAATAGTTAGATTTGGCCCATTTAGAAAGCCCATAGTTAAGGAGATGGATTAAATTAATTAAGTGATTAGACTAGAAGCTTCCTTCCTTAATTATTTCTTCATGAGAGGCCCCAAGGGGTACATTGGACATTTTACAATTGCTTGGGAGAGGGGCAAGGCCGGCCTATTAAAAGAGGGGGGAAATTTCTCTCTCCTCTCATTCTCATTCCAAATCTAGATCTAGAATTTTCCACTCCCAAATTCCCTCCATTCACATTCCAATTCCCTACCAAATTCATTCAAAATTCTTTCCAATTCACCATTAGAGAAGAAAGAAGCAAGGATCTAGAAGAAGGAAGCAAGGATCTACAAAGTGGAGCAAGGATCTACAATTTGGAAGCAAGTTCTTCTCAATTGGAGATTTTATTGGGAATCCATCTCCCAATAGGTATAATTCAGATTTTCCCATTTAAATAGCTTCTAAATCTGAGATTTAATCATGTAAAATCAACCTATATGTATGTACTACCCATAGGACTTTGTTTTGTGTTCATAGGAGACCCATGGAGAAAGTTATGGTACTTTTTGTGTTAATTTTGTTGAAATTCGGAATTTATATTTTGTTGTGTGTATCAATTGATCCTATAGATCAATTGGACATGAGATTATGTGTTTGGGGCTAGTGTCGTGTCCATAATTTGGTACATGTGGTTCGTATCTCAACTATTTGGTGATACGTGTCATTTTGGGGGTTTTCCCTCCGACACGGGGCTTTGAACATGTCGTATTTTGACACGGACACATAGATCTACTTTTGACACTTTGATTTATTCATAAATATTATTTGTGATTTGTTTGTATCCTTCGGGGTGCAATTGGTTGTGTGTTGGACTCGTGTCACATGCGTATCCTAGATCTAGTGGGATACGGTGTGATACTCTCCAATTGTGTGGATTTTTGAATAGATCTAATTATGTATGGTTTAAATTCTTCAATTATAATTAGTAAATATATATAGATATTATATATTTATTTTGTGTATTTATTATAGTAATTATTGTAGCATAGATCTATATATTTTTGTGTGTGCTAATATGATGTACAAATATAATATGTAGCTTTCTTGTATGTAATTATATATGTACTTATGTTAATAACATAAATTATACATAAATATTTTATAAAATATATTTATGTGTTTAATTGTGTAATTATATTATTTATAATTATTATATAATTATTTGTATATTAATGTATATATTTTAGGTGTGCTTCTAGCCATGTAAACTATGAACATTAATATGAGCATGTGTTGTAACTATTGGTATTTAATTATAAGTTTATATGTGCATATATATATAAGTATATAATTATTTATTTATATATATGTATTATGATTATTATTGCATATATATTTATATATATATATATATATTTGTGATTTAGTGACAGTGGGTTTGTGACAGTGAAACTGTCGCTAAATAGGCGGGTCAGCAGCAGCCGCTGTAGCCCACTGTGCATTAATGACAGTTCTGTCATTAATGCTGCGGGCGGGATCTTAGCAGCAGTGGCGACAGTTTTCGGTGACAGTTGATTAACTGTCACCAATGCAGCAATAGTGGGTTTTATTACGCAGTGGCTTTTGCGACGTTTTCTGTGACAGTTGAGACTGTCACTATAAGCTGTTTTAATTAAATTATATTTTTAACTCCCTATTTTCAGTGACGCTTTGGCAGTTTTAAATTATATTTTATATATTATTATTGTATATATATATATGTGTATATATGTGTGTTTTGTGAGGTATAATATTTGTAATAATATATTATGTTATTTGTATACATATTGGTTTGTATATATATTATTTTAGGGTATATATTATTTGTATTAGTAGTATACTTTGTGTGAGTATGATTTGGGATCTAATTTTTATTCCTAAATTGTTGTATTTTATTTCTATATTATTTATATAGATTTCTTGTGAGGTTGACCTTGGTTTGACTTTAGTTGACTTTAGAGTTGACCATAGTTGACTTTTGACTTAGAATTTATTTATTGACCTAGGAGTTGACTAGTTTGACTTGTTCTCTTTCCGGGACCTTGTTTTAATGTGGTATTCCATATCTAGGTCTTCGAGGCACCGAGTCAGACATCTGTGAGACTGTTCTTTGGATTTCAGGCGAGTACATTCTCTGATAGTTTCTCATTTATGATATCCTCTATGTTCGTTGTATCTAGTGTAGATTTACATGTTTCTCTCGACACTATGGTTACACGGATTGGTATATCCGGATCTCGTCATGAGATGTTATTCCTTGGTATATGGTGTATATGGTGCAAGTATTGTTTTATTGGTTATCTTGTACATGTACAGACACCGATTCTCGGGGAGACTAGCTATCTTCTTGGGGAATCTAGTGCCATAGCATACCGTGGTTGGATCTATTATACCAGTTGGGGGTGGAGAGTATTAGTATAGATATGTGATCAAATCCCTATTGAATAAAGTATTGGTAAGCGAATAGTGTTGATCATGCACCGCACGTATGATTAGCCAGGCCGCATTGTATCTTGCCCAAGCCGATCACATGTTAAGCTAGTACTCACACACTTAGTCATTAGTATTATTGTTTCATTGGCATATTGTTCATTATTGTATTTCTTTCCAGTATTTCCTTATTGTCTATATATCTTTTGTATCTATTTTGTGCATCTTGTTTATCCACAGCTATTTACTGTTACATAGTTTTTATCATGGATTAGAACTGCTGTTAGAGATGTACTCTGCTCCTTTCCTGACTGGATATATTTTTCCAGATGACACTGAGGAGTACCCTACCTATTATGGACCCCAGGATGTTGTGGGTTTAGATTCGGAGACCCTGGCTCAAGAGGGACTTATCCCAACTGAGACAGTTGACCCTGGAGTGTAGCTTGTAGTATAATAGTATTCTTTTGTACTGGATTTGTCTCCAGCTTATTTTTGTTACTCTTCAGACTCATTGATGTATTATTTTAAACTCATGAGTTGATGACTATTCTATTCTTATCTGATTCGTGTTCATTCTATCTTAGTTATGTGATTGAGTACACTATCTTTTGGTGGTTCATTATATTAGATAGACTTTCTAGACAGCGTTCTACCGCCGATTCTGCGGCGTAGGCTGGGCGTTGTTTCCGACTAGTACCCTTACCCCGGGTGCGGGTCGTGACATGTGCTCCTTGAGTTATGAGAATGAAAGAAAATATGAATGAATTGAGAGAAATTGATAGAGGGATGAAGTGAATTGGGGATCTAAGAATTTGGAAATCTAGAAATGAGTACAAATAAAGATGTGAGAGAGAGATTATCCCCTCTATAGTGGTCGACCCCTTTTCCCCTCTCCAGGTCACCCCCAAATGTCTAAGTTGACTCTACATAAAAAATTATAGAGAATAATTAAAGAAGGGCTATTTGAAAAGTCTCTACACTAATACAAATTAGTCTAATCCTCTTAATTAATTAGAGAAAAATAGTCTAACGGGCCTAGTCCATGTTGGGCTTACTAGTTGTCATGACAAGTCTTATTGGGTTCACTAGTATCGAGTTTAAAGAATAGACTAGCCCACTACTATAAATAAATAATACAAAGCAACAAATAATTATATAGCACACTAAGTAATATTTAATTCCTAAAAATAAAATAACTATGTCTAATTACTAAGTTACCCCTATTTAAAAAAGTGAGGGTGACAACCCCACTGTACACTCATGTACCTATTATACTGTTTTATTGTTGACTATTTCTATGTACCTTGTTACGTCCCTCTAAGGACCTGGTTCCTTTCCAATTTTGCAGCATAGACTGTCGTTGAGTCTTCTGGAACTGCTGATGCATATCGTCTTGTTATAAAGGTATGTGGACTAGTTTCTTGTATCATATCTTCCATAGTTATATTTACTTATTCTTGTTGGATATTGATTTTTTGTTATAACATAGTTTTATAGACTCTATTTCTACCTCGAGTCTATTCGAGCTTGTGCATTACTGGGCGATCAACTTTAGCATATATAGTTTATTATTGATATTTTGTGTCCTCGTGGATTGAGACATAGAGATATATATTTATTATAATATTTAGATAGTACAGCTTATACATATTCGAGTTGGATTGGAGTCTACTTGATACGTAGCTAGCCATTACCACGTGGTCTGGTCCCATATATTTTTAGGACTAGGTATGACAGTTACTGTCCAAGATGGCTTGTGGTGCTAGTGACCTTTCATATATATTAAGTCAGCAAACTAGCGATAATCCGCGTGTAGGTTATTATGTAATCAAGAATTGGATACATTACACACAATACATATTTGAGAATAACACATCTTCTATAAAGACACGTTTGGAATACATCGAGTTTACATATATGCTCGTTATTTTATTTCATATACTTGGATAACATTGTTTTATCTTTGGACAGGGAAGGACGAATGGTAAGTGAGGGTAAGGTGAACTATGATAGAAAAGAAGTGCAAAAACCTTTTCCCAAACCTGAGAGTACCTGCGAGAGAACCGAACAATACAATGCATAAACCAAACACCAAACCACAGAAAAATAATCAATGCAGGCACAGAGAATTTTGACATGGAAAATCCTTGCTGGAAAAACTACAGGACGATCGGAGTCCAACCTTGAAGATCCTCCACTAATGAAATAAAGAGAATTAACCCTCTACAAGCTCATCCCGATCCAACAAGGATCACCCAACACTTAGGAAGAGAAAATAGATCATACCACAGAGATAGAAGACAATGAGAAATTACCCAAAATTGATCTCCTCCTCGAAACGGCCTCCAATTCTTTTTTTTTTCCTTCTCAAAGTTTCAATGGCACTCTTGCCTCATTTTCTCCTTTTTCTTGAAATGATATGTTATAGTTAGGGTTCAAGAAAACCTAATATATACCCCATAATCCCACAATAAATCCTAGACCGTAGGATACGATCCAACGTTGTATAAAATACCTCTAAATTTTCGTCCAGCCCGCCGACCGAACTCGGACCGAATTCGCCCAAGTCGGTGATTTACGAGTAAACGAAGACAACATCTTTCTGGAGCTTCTGGAGCACCCTGACCGAACTCGGACTGAGTTTGGCCCGAACTCTGTCTCCCCCTGTACAGCAGCTGCTCCTTATTCTAAAACCATTGCACACGCAACACGTATAGTAGAGTCCGAACCTCTTGCTTCCTCTGGAAATCATCATTGAACCTATGGAAAGCTTCTACTGACTATTCCTGAAGAGACTAAAGAAACCCTCATCATCTAACCTTTCAACCGATACCAGGTTGAAACGGATATCAGGGATATGACAGACATCTTTGAGAACAAGAACTGCACCCGCCTTTGTCCTCAAATACACATCTCCAATGGAAACTACCTTTGACACATCTCCATTGTCCATCTTCAACACTCTACAGTATTATGTTATGTATGTAGCAAATAGTGCCCAGTTGTGAGATACGTGCGCTGAAGCACCTGCGTCCACCAGCAAAGAGTTATCATCGCAGGCGAGATTCATAACTACCTCATTACCTACAATGATCACGTCGCCTCCATGTGTCGAGGCCGTCGATGTAGTGTTCTCACTTTACTTTCCCTTGTCACCCTTCTTCTCTCTCTCACTTTTAAGCGAAACAGTTTCGCTTGATGTGGCCCTTCTTGCCACAATGGTAATACTTTGAGTCATCGTACCGACCCTTGGACCTTCCCCTGCTTTTGTCTCTGCCACCGCCTGGAGCCCTACTTTTATCCCTTCTGCAGCTCTCTGAAACAAGCGCCTCTGAGTGGGATGTGGATGAAACAACCTGAGAACGTCTTCGCATCTCTTTATTTAGTACCCCGCTCTTGGCAAACTCCAGACTGATCATGCCTTCCGGGGCAAAAGCGATCATAGACACTCGTACGGTCTTACACGATTCTGGAAATATATACAGCAGCAATAGTCCCTGAACCTCGTCGTCGAACTTGACTCCCATCGAGGATAGCTGGTCAACCACGCCCTGGAACTCACTCAAGTGATCCATAATAGACGCCCCATATTTGTACCGTAGACCCATCATCATCTGGATTAGGAACAATTTATTTACCCCGGTCTTCTTTCCATACAAAGATTACAGCTTATTCTACAGTATTCTCGCGTGCTCAATACTGGCAACGTAGTTATACACGTTCTCGTCAACAAACTGTCTAATGTACCCACACACCTGTATATGCTAAAATTCTAGTCCTCTTCAGATTTTTACTGGGCCTTTCGGAAGCAAATACCGGCAGATGCGGCTCCTTGACAAATAGCAGATCCTTCATCTTGCTCCTCTAGTAATGATAGTTGGTACCATTCAGGTTTACCATGTGCACCAGCTTCACGTCCATCTCTTCTCCCTGGTTTGTCTGTCAACTCCTGACACCCTTCTAAAATTTCAAAATCTGGCTTTGATACCACACTGATGGAAAAGAAGCACAAAAACCTTCCCCCAAACCAGAGAGTACATGCGAGAGAACCGAGCAATACAACGCACAAACCAAACACCAAACCACAGAAAAATAATTTATGCAGGAGAATTTTGACGTAGAAAATCCTTGTGAAAAAAATCACGAGAAGATCGGAGTCCAACCCTGAAGAACCTCTACTAATGGAATAAAGAGAATACACCCTCTACAAGCTCCTACCAATCCAACACGGATCACCACAACAATTAGGAATAGAAAATAGATCATACCACGAAGATAGAATATAATAAAAAATTATCCAAAACTGATCTCCTCCTCGGAAATGGCCTCCAATCCTTCTTTCTCCTTCCCAAAGTTGCAATGGCACTTTTGTCTCATTTTCTCTTTTTTCTTGAGATGATATGTTACAGTTAGGGTTCAGGAAAACCTAATATATATCCCATAATCCCGCAACAAATCTTAGATCGTAGGATACGATCCTGTCACGTCCCAGTCCCAAAAATACGTAGGACTAGGACACGTAAGCATGCCAGCCGCATGGATATGGCAACTCCAATATATGGAAACCAAATCCATACGTACGCTGTATTATGAATATCAAATCCATAAGTGGTAAAAATGTAATACAAGTCACAGGATAAAATCTAAATCTCATCCACCAAAATCATATAGAAATAAATAACCAGTATCTATGAAACTAGATCTCAATAAGAAGGATCTAAAGATAATAGTTGGGTGAAAACAAATCCACTACCAACTCAAATAGGAAAAGTAAATACAATATAAGTACAACTCACTCAAACAATATAAGTACCAGCTACCAATCACGGCTCGAAGGGAAGACATCCACGAAGCTTCTATATCCTTCCAATCTGCCCTCCTGCAAATACTCAAGAACAGGTACACCTGGCAGCGGACCAGGTCCTCAGAGGGACATAACAAGTATACTTAAACACATGCCAATAAAGTACTAAAATAAATATCCAATGGGTCGCCTAACCGTCTAAAGTGAATGCAGTTAAGAACAACTTTCCCCACAAGTGAGCTATCTGGCTGAAAACCTGGGATTTGGCATGGTTCTCTATTGGAGATCCAGGGGCCTACAAAGGCACGACGACTTTCGAACGCCGGAGGCCCGCCTGATAATAATATAATATATAGTGGTCATCACCACCCGTATCTCCAGCGGAGAATCCGGGCGCACAATAGAAAAAAGTGTAAAGGAGCTCAAATGCGGTACTTGTTGTTCTCCCCACCCCATGCTCTAAGCATGTCACATCCATGACACGATTTGGTCCATAGCCTATTCTTAGTACCTAGCCCAATCCTGCAACCAGACAAGGACAAGGATGGGACCACCGTACTACAATAGACTATGTCCATAGACCTCTAATAACTGCTAAGTCTTCTAGCATGCAAAGTTTCTAATAGCAGTTATTCCTAACGCACGTCCCACACGTACCGATGATCAGTCAATACGTGCGTCCGTGATCTATATGAGACTCACAACTCGTGTAAAAATATGTGTCACAGTCAAATGAAATCTAATGGTGCTACATGATAATGGGGTAGTCTCATGAATAAGGTCAATGCAATACATAAATAAAAATATAACGCGACAACACCGTCGCGCGCATTTTGTATAACAGTTAAAATATATGAACTAAGGACAGAAATAAAGATGCATGCAACATATGGAGTATAAATAACAGTACAATGGCAAGGTATACTTGCCTGGCAAGGAAGCTGCAATGTACCAATAACCTGCTCCAGAAATCGCGCAGAACAATCCAATATCCTATGTACACATAAATATAATATAATAGAATCATTAGTCATTACACTAGCACATACTCAACCATATTTACACTGGAATCAGGGGGTATACTAGGGGTAACACTAGTCATCTAACACGGTCAATTACGCATTGAATTACGCGGGTGTCGCGTCTTCAAGTACTGTACGAAATCAGTCAGTCAACTGAAAGGTGTCTATGCCGGTACGTTAGTGTACGCAAGGCAGACAAATTCACAAGTTCTTAGGGTCAATATGGTCAAGGTAAGTATGAGATAGTCCACGATGTCCTAGGGTCATACAGTCTGAATATTTAGTCATAATTATCAATTAGCATTTACTTACATATATATTCATATAACTATATAATAATATAACCATTAATTTATTTTAATTTATTTAATTCTGGAATAATTACTCTAAAATCCTATTTTAATCTTATTATTCTGATTTTTATGTTAATTCCTAAATTTTGTCCAAAGAAACTAAATTTTATCAACTCGAGACTCATGACACGCAAATCGAGGTGATCTGTTGACCAAAAAGTCAACCGATACAAACTCGACTTTCATGCATGATTTCCTGTAGATTTCAGCATTAAAAATATACTGAAATTTATGGCTCGTCTGAATTCAAATTCGTTTGGGAATTATGGCACATACAAATTTTGTATTGTGCACCGATGGTTAAATTCTAACCTAAAAGTTCTACAGAATTAACAGTATGTAAATACTTCGAAATAAATTCTAGGAAAAATATATGTTGATGATCTCGATATTAGCTTTCCGAAACTTTAAACGGTTCGTGATTCTGATTCCTGGTTCTCCCGGAATCGCGAAAACATCAAAATACGTCTATTTTTGGACATGCTGTGCTCTACGAATTTTTCAGAATTTAATACTAATAATTTAGAAAAATAATTTATATTATCAGAAAGCTAACCTCATTATCGTTCTAACAAAAAAAACTGGAGCGTGTTGGAGTCTGAAGCTAGGAGATATCGTCTTTTTAATTCGTCATAACTAGTAGAAAATGTGGCTGAATTTATGACGAATTTTGAATATTTTTGGACGAAAAAGAGAGGAATTTGGGAAAAAAAATATGAAGGATGAGGTATATATAATGGTGGACACTACTTAATTAAATAAGAATAGGATTGGTTAATTTGGATAGGATTATGATAAATTTAAATAAGGATAGGATATGCATGAAGTTGATTTTCTAGTAGGTTCAAGATTTAAATTAATTTAAAATAGAGTTTGAATTTATCTCAATAATTTATAATCTTAAATATAATTAAAGATAATACAAATAATTTATAAAATCTTATTAATATCTATTAACACTAAATTAGTATCTATCTAATATTAAGACTATATATATCCAAATAAATCCTAAATAATTTTAAAATCTAAATAAATTTCTTAAAATTCTAAATAAATTACAAAAAAATATAATTAAATATTTTAAACTAAAATAAATATTTGGTAGGAACGACATGCAAGTATGGTCGTATAGTAAATCATAGAAGTCCTAGAAATTTATGTTTTCTAAGTTTTAATTACCAAAAAAATTCTAGAAAAATCTCCAAAAATCTAAAATAACCTAAAATAATTCTAAATAAATATTTATATAAGTAAATATATCAAGAAATTTATTTTCTAATTAACTAAGAGCATATTCTAAATAAATTCAATATATATAATAAATATAATAATATAAAATATACACAAAATACCTATTTTGGGTGAGGGAGTTTACAGATCCAATGGTGTATAAAATACCTCTGAATTTTGTCCAACCCGTCGACCGAACTCGGACCGAATTCGTCCAAGTCGATGATTTGTGAGTAAACGAAGACAGCAGCTTTCTGGAGCTTCTGGAGCACCCTCACCGAACTCGGACTGAGTTCGGCCCGAAATCTGTCTCCCCCTATACAACAGCTCCTCCTCCTTCCACCAGTGCTTTTTAAACCTCACGAATGGCTCTTGTCGCCTCTCCGAGCTTCTCTTACCACAGACGGCGCTCGTCGCACTCTGGGGTATTCTCCACATATGCTGGAAACCCCACCCACTCCAACAAACTATGTTACTTAATGCGTGACACCTATGCATGCATGTGATACGAGTACCTTATATTTGTTATATGCCATGAATCTGATCCTAAGGCAAGATTAGAAAGACAACATAAAAAGTTGGTACACAAACATGATAGACGTGTTGATTTTGTTGAGTGGGCGAGAGGCCACCTCACCATTGCATTCTATGTATTGATAACCCACCAGACTGTCTGCAGGCTATTGGGAGCAACTAGTTCGGTGCAGAGTTCGCTTGTTGTGCTGAGGCGTTGGAGCATCTTTGGTGCCTTGGACGTGTCGGCCGGACCTGAAGCTCATGTATACGGGACAATGTTTGGGACATCATCTATTGTATTGTTCTCAAGTTGTAAGCCTTATGGCATGATTCATTGTATATATATATATATATATATATATATATATATATATATATATATATATATATATATATATATATATATATATATATATATAGAGAGAGAGAGAGAGAGAGAGAGCATGAGCGATTGTATTCTCGGCTTCGAGCCTTTGTAACTTATATTTCATATCATTAAAGAAAAGTGTTCTTTACATACTTGTGTTGATTCAACTTTTCTGCTTGGGGACCTTCAGTGCGACTTTGTAACTTAGCATTCCAATTGGCTGTTTGTTGCTTGTCTTGTGCGAGCACAACTTAGGCTCGTACGGCATCGCGTCCAGCGAGGACGTTCGGTTCTACGAAACCGGGACGTGACACCCCCTCATTAGCTCAAATCCCAACCCCCTGCATTCACGGGGGACACGTCAACGCGGAATAAATCTTCCCAACAAGAATTGCATTTTCTGACATGGTACTTTTAAAAATGGCCAAATTAGGCTTCACTTTTAACTTACCAAATAGCCTCTAAAGGAATTTAGGAAGTATACTTGTGGAACTGTAATATTTGTATTCACGATAATTGGCCATCACAACCATGCATAATAAATCTCTTATATTTTACTAATAATACTTCTCGAACCGAAGGGGAGGGGGGAATCGCAGCTCAAACCATGCGCTGACATGTCCCCTCCCCCCTCATTGGCCAAATTCCAACCCCCCTGCTTTCACGGGCTGTCCATCCAAACCGTCTAATGGGGGAGGGACACGTCAACGTGGAATGAATCCTCCCAATATGAATTACATTTTCTCTGACACGGTACTTTTAAATAGCAAATACTTATTCATTCAAACAAGTGATTTTGGCTCCTCTTCCGTAAATCCTGAAAAATGGTCAAATTCGACTTCACTTTCAGCTTAACAAAAAGTCTCTAAAGAAATTTAGAAAGTATACTCGTGGAATTATAATATTAGTATTCACAAGAATTGGTCATCGCAACCATACATAATAAATCTCATATATTTCACTAATAATACTTCTCGAACTGAGGGGGGAACTGCGACTCAAACCGAGCGATAATGTGTCCCCTCTCATTGGCTCAAATCTCAACCACCTCTACTTTCACGGATTGTCCGTCTAAACCGTCCAATAGGAAAGGGGCACATCAACGTGGACTGAACCTCGGTCCCCCCTACCCCTATTGTTTATAAAGCACTGATATTTCATAATCTAGTTTCAATACTAGGGGGGAAAAGAAAAATGTTAAGTTTACAACCAACTCCCTACAACCTACTTACAACCAACACTCGCATTTTGCTACATGGGTCCCATCTCTTCTCCTTCTCTTTCAATAGAGGTCAGCCACATGACAGTTGTAACTTTTTGCATCTACTTTTTATTGTAAAAACAGTATAGTCCTTGAAAAAAAAAATGTGAGAATGAATGTGTTTTCTTTTTTGATTTGTCGTTCTTTTGAAATGTTGCTTCCCTACCTACAATGTTTCCTAATCCATGGGATACTCTGGATTTTTGACATTATTGAGTCGGTCATTTCTTCACCAAATTTTGAAGAATTTTCCATTTTTCAAAGTAGACCCATTATTCGAAAAGAACTAATATTCAATTCTCTGTACTAAGTCCTGGACCACCCCTTCGGTGGGCTAGCAAAGATAGCAAGAGTAATGCTACAGTTACAACCAAATGCTTACAACATTCTTACAACCAAGGTCACTGACAAGTGGGACCGGGTGGGGCCCACCTGTCAGGGTGGGAGAGAGGGTTGTAAGAGGGTTGTAAGCATTAGGTTGTAAACTTAGCATTATTCAGCAAAGATATGGTAGTAGTTCCAATATTAAAAAGAGTAACCTAGTGCAACGAACCAAATAAACGGATCCCAGATCCAAATTTGATACTTCCTAGATCCAACCATCCATCCGCCAGCCATTCTAAAACCATTGCGCAAGCCAGCCAGACCCCCTGTTTTGGTTTCTCAGTTCTCTCTCTCCCAACTCCCAAGTAAACTACACACACGTCTATATATATATGCCATCTCCCCTTCTTTTTCTCCACAAAATACCAACAACAACAACTCGTTTCATTGCTCTCCGGTACCACTAATCATCCTCCTCCTCTCTTTCTTTCTTTGCTAATGGATACCACTATCGGATCTGTCGACGGAGCATCCAAACCCGCTTCCAACGGCGTGGTCGGCAGCCCCCCATCGAGCAACCCCTCCACCATCACCCCCTGCGCCTCCCACCCCCTCCCCTCGGAGGCCACCCTTGGCCGCCACCTGGCCCGCCGCCTCGTCCAGATCGGCGTCAGCGACGTCTTCACCGTCCCCGGCGACTTCAACCTCACCCTCCTCGACCACCTAATCGCCGAGCCAGGCCTCACCAACGTCGGATGCTGCAACGAGCTCAACGCGGGCTACGCCGCCGACGGCTACGCCCGCAGCCGCGGGGTCGGAGCCTGCGTCGTCACCTTCACCGTGGGGGGGCTCTCCGTCCTCAACGCCATCGCGGGGGCCTACAGCGAGAACCTCCCTGTCATATGCATCGTGGGCGGGCCCAACTCCAACGACTATGGGACCAACCGCATACTCCACCACACCATCGGCCTGCCGGACTTCTCGCAGGAGCTCCGATGCTTCCAGACAGTCACATGCTTCCAGGTCTTCACTCTCTCTCTCTCTCTCTCTCTCTAAAATTATAATAATTCTGGGTTCGTACTGAATGAATGGTTTGTGCTTAATTAGGCGGTGGTGAACAACTTGGAGGACGCGCACGAGCTCATCGACACGGCCATCTCGACCGCGCTCAAGGAGAGCAAGCCCGTCTACATCAGCATAGGATGCAACCTGCCGGCGATCCCGCACCCGACCTTCAGCAGGGACCCCGTCCCCTTCTTCCTCGCTCCTAAGTCAGTCAGTAGTACATTTCTTTCGTGTATGCTGCATATATATTGGAATTCGTGTTTCTTAATGCGTTGTTGTTAATGTGTGCGTGCAGAATGAGCAACCAGATGGGTCTCGAGGCCGCAGTGGAGGCCGCAGCAGCCTTCCTGAACAAAGCAGTGAAGCCGGTCTTGGTGGGCGGGCCGAAGATCCGTGTGGCCAAGGCCGGCGAGGCCTTCGTTGAGCTAGCGGATGCCTCTGGCTACCCGGTGGCTGTCATGCCCTCCGGGAAAGGCCTCGTCCCGGAACACCACCCGAGGTTTATTGGTACCTACTGGGGTGCCGTCAGCACCGCCTTCTGCGCCGAGATCGTGGAGTCTGCCGACGCCTACCTCTTCGCGGGTCCCATCTTCAACGACTACAGCTCTGTCGGATACTCCCTCCTCCTCAAGAAGGAGAAGGCCATCATAGTTCAGCCTGACAGGGTGGTGATTGCCAACGGTCCAGCATTCGGGTGCATTCTGATGAAGGACTTCCTCAGGGCGCTGGCCAAGAGGCTCATCAAGAACACCACGGCGTACGAGAATTATCATCGTATCTTTGTGCCGGATGGGCAACCACCGGAAGCTGCACCCAAGGAGCCGTTGCGTGTCAACGTGCTCTTCAAGCACATCCAGAAGATGATCTCAGGAAACACTGCTGTCATCGCTGAAACTGGGGATTCATGGTTCAATTGCCAGAAGCTCAGGCTTCCTGAGGGTTGCGGGTGGGTAAATTCAGTTCAATTACCAATTTTATTCGCAAGTAGTCGGGAATGCATTGTGTACTTGATTCATGTTTAATCGGCTTGCTTGCTTGGTTGCAGATATGAGTTCCAAATGCAGTACGGATCCATCGGTTGGTCAGTGGGGGCGACTCTGGGTTATGCACAGGCTGCCAAGGATAAGCGGGTGCTTGCATTCATTGGGGATGGAAGCTTTCAGGTAGCAATCGATCGCCTATACAATGCATTGTTGAGTTCTTCTAATATATATATATATATATATATATATATATATATATATATATATATATATATATACTTGTGGTCGGTTGTTCGGCCGGTCGGTGGTATTGAACAAAATTAAATTTCAGGTAACAGCCCAGGATGTGTCGACAATGCTGAGGTGCGGGCAGAACACGATCATCTTTCTCATAAACAACGGAGGCTATACCATTGAGGTGGAGATCCACGATGGCCCTTACAATGTTATCAAGAACTGGAACTACACTGCATTAGTTGAAGCAATCCACAATGGCCAGGGCAAGTGCTGGACTGCCAAAGTGTTCTGTGAAGAGGAGTTGAAGGAGGCTATTGCGACGGCAACGGGGCCGGAGAAGGACTCCCTGTGCTTCATCGAGGTTATCGCGCACAAGGATGATACCAGCAAAGAGTTGCTCGAGTGGGGCTCCAGAGTTTCTGCAGCCAACAGCAGGCCGCCTAATCCTCAATAAGCAGCAGATGAACCGTTTCTCTTTCCTTTTCCTATTTGGTATTTCAGAGATTTCTATGTAGACGTCCATCGTGTCGTACATGCTTTAGTTTCTGCAATCTTAAGTATTTAATGAAGCCCTGTCGTTTTATTTGCATTGTTTTCTCTCGCTTGAATTATATATTGGTGAAACCATTTTTGAATGAAAAGTTTGTGCGCGACTTCACTATTTGTATATTTCAGAAAGTATCTGCCAAGTTGTTGGGATGACAATAGTTCGGGATACTCGGTGTTCTCAAATAGACCAAACTGGATCGTATATTAGAATCGGCTTATATTCTTCCAGCGTTTTCAAATGTCAAGCCTCTCTTTGCCAAGAAGTTTTCAAGTATTGTTCTGATGAATTATGATGGGGATTACTACCTACACTACACTTTGCAACAAAGGTTTTCACATGTTAGGTAAGTTGTGATATTGTTAGGGGCAGTGTTGTCCCCAAGGGTCAACTGTGCCCTAAGAATTTTATTTTATTATTATTATTATTTATTTATTTTACAAATGTACTGCTGAGGTGCTTGTCATAAATTTCTTGTTATGCACATTATAAATTTGAATTTTCTTGAGATAAAAGAGGTGACATGTTGCGGAAGAACACTGATGTCTTTTGTGGATCCACATTTTCATCCACCCATTTAGCCCATGTCCTCTTGGAATGGGTGGGATTTTCCACCTATGTGAAAAATATTTTGGAGTTGGAATGAGAATTCATACATATAATAGAATACCTCAATATATTTGGATTGGATATTCCTATATATAATAGAAATATGTCAATAGATTTGGATTTGAATTGGGTATTCCTATATATAATAGGAATACTAGTTGTGAGTTTGAGGCTATATATATTAGGTGTCTCATATCTCTAAAATATATCTCATATATCTCAAAAATATTGCAAAAGGATGTAAGAGTGCTTTTACAACATTGGAAGGAGAGGAAGAGATTGAAGGCTATTTTTAAGTGGAGATCGGTTTCGGGTAATTCTTTTCTCGTCGTCTCCGTTCTTCGTTTGTCTGTGATATATTTTCTATTCCAAATAGTTGTGCTGATCCATTTGGATCGGTGAGAAGTTTGCAAGGAGTCGATGTATTTCTTATTTCATTTGTGGAGATTTTTTAGGGTTGGACTCCGATTGTCCCGTAGTTTTTTTTTTAGGATTTTTCAAGTAAAATCTATGTTTCTGCGATTTGTGTTTGGCATTTTTTCCATTTTCCAATTTCTTCATTCCCTCACTATTCCCTCACAAATTTTTTCACAAATTCCTTCCATATTCTTTAATTGAGGCTACTACAAGAAGAAAGCAAGGATCTACAAGGAGGAGGCCAAGATCTACAAGGAGGAGCTACATTCTATATTTGTGGATTTTTATTGGGAATCCATCTCCCAATAGGTATATTTCAGTTTTTTCTCTTGTAGTAGGTTCTAAATCTGATATTTAACCATGAGAAATTATCCCACATGCATAGGCTACCCATAGGAATTGGTTTTAGGTTCATATGAGACCTATGGTGGAAGTTATGTGTGTTTTGGTGTCAATTTTGGGAGAATTTCGAGATTGGCACATGTGGTGTTTGTTAAATGGTCAAATAGATCAATATGGCATATGAATGATTATTTTTGACTAGTGTCGTGTCCACAATTGGGTACGTGTAGGTCGTATCTCGTCGATTTGATGATACAGGTTAATTTTGAGGGTTTTTCTTCGACACAGAGATTTGTGCATATCACTTCTTGACACGGACATGTAGTTGTTATTATTATTGTTCGTATAGTGCATAATTAGTATTCTAGACTTGCTCGTGTCCTTCGACATATGTTTGGTTGGGTGGTGGAGCCATGTCGCAATCATATCATAAAATGGGTGTGATACGGGTGCGGTGCACTCCACGTGTTTGGTGTATTGCTCTTAATTCTATATGTAACTAAGTGTATAGTATATATTGTTTTTTCCAGCGGTTATTGCTTTATGAAAGATCGGAGCGTAATAGCTAAAGAGCTAAGAGTGCTAGTGTGATTTCGTATAACAAAAGTGTCATTCCGTCTAGCGATAGTGGGCAAAGCAAGATGTCCAGTAACAGATGCTAATAGCAAGCATTCCATCAGTAAATCACCTGGGCTACGGATTTGTCGGTTGGTTTATTCTCGAAATTTATTCGGAAAAAAAAAACTGTCTGTTTCTTAAGGGCGCTAGCACGAACGACTAGTCATTAAGAAACCCATGAAAGAAAAAGACAAATGAAACAAAGATCATTAGATCTCAATTTAAAAGAATTTTTAAAAATATAGTGAGAAACCATTCAAAGCAAGTTAAGAAAAAACCACCGCTCCTTGGGCTAGTTGAGAGACGTAATGCCAGAAGATGAAGAGGTCAATCCTTTCGCTCCCAGCGGAGCAATCAATTCAAGAGATTGACATCCTTTAGAGAAGGCGCGTAGCGTTCAGATTCCTTTGTAATACACTTTACATCGAAAAAGTTTTCCAAATTCTGACAAATTTTACTTTATTTTGAATTTAAACTTGTTCGAATTCCCTGGGGTTGGTAAAGCGAAATGGGGGCCAGTGTATATGTATCTATGTGTATAGCTATATCTATATCAAGAATATATATATATATATATATATATATATATATATATATATATATATATATATATATATATATATATATATATATGTGAGTGTATTTATATCTATGTGTTTATATCTATGTGTGAGTGTATATATATATATATATATATATATATATATATATATATATATATATATAGTAGAGTGAGTGTTTATATATGTGTAGAGTGAGTGATATACATAGAGGTATATGTATGTATATATATATATATATATATATATATATATATATATATATATATATATATATATATATATGCGTTCGGGTGTGAGCTATGCATGTATGTGTCGAGAGGAGATTGATATATTATATATATAGATTGATATTGGAGGCATATGTATGTATGAATGATAACATAGGTATGTGTGTTGTGTTGTTGTGTGTGAGTGAGTGTGTGGCAGCTAGAGGGAGAGCACAGCAGCTCGTGCACTGAGATGGATGCTGCAGCCAGCAAGATACTTGAGCCAACGCAGTTTACAGTACTGCGTAGCAGTTGCAGCTAGCTGCACTACCGTGCAGTACCTCAATATCAGCATCAGTGCAGTTCAGCAAGAGGGAGGTGCAGCAATGGACCAAGCAGTAGCAGTTCAGCAAAGTGGTTCGGGTCAGCATGTTCGGGCCAGGGGAGAGACTGTGCAGTGGCAAACTACACAGCAGCTACTCGAAGAAATATGTGCAGCTCGTGCACCAATGTATGAGCATCAGTGCACCAACTGCATAGCAGGTATCCTCACCCTATCAGCAAGTTATCAGCAAGCAAGAGGGAGTGCAGCAGAGCAGCCTGTGCAGGCAAGGCATTCAGTTCAACAGCATTCCAGTGAGGGGATGCAGTACCAGTTCAGCAGCAAATACAGTAAAACATTCATTCACTGCACAGTGAGCCAGCACAGTAACAGTTACCTCAGTGAGCAGTTCAGTATCTGCAGTGTCAGGTATTTGGTTAGTTGGTTTAGGGTGGTTTCAGTCAATAGGTAGTTAGCTAATAGTTGGTTTAGATAGTCTAGTTAGTTAAGTTGGTAGTTAAGTATTAGCAATTACTGGTTAGTTAAGTATCTATTTATATATCTCTATGTATGTAGGTTGGCATCTATGTACTCGTAGGTATATATTTGTTAGTAGTTAGTATAAATAGATATGTATATTAGCATAGAAAATACATGTCCGTAGTTAGTGGTATATGTTAACTATTAGTTTAGCATATAGTTTAGATATATTAATATAGTTAGTACATGAGGTATTAACTATAGATTAGCTATACTCAATAGGTTTTGAATTACCTTGGGATACCAAGGTAATGTCAAGGTAATGGGCCGATACCAAGGTATTGGGTTTGGGTATCAAGATAGGTAGTGTGATACGCATTAGTGCAAGGCCAAGGTATCCTAATTTCATTGTTTAGTTAATATACTATAATTATTGACTTGTATATATATATACAATTTTTTATTTTTTATATGTTAAACTTGTGTATCTTGATATACGGCATTTTTGTGTGTTTCATAGTATCGTAGATTAGCTAGTATAGCTTAGTTTCATAGTGTATCGACCTGGTGTCTTAGTGTTAGACTACTGCAACCTAGAATTAGTCGGTTTGACTTAGAAATGGCTTTATGACTTAGAATTGCATCAGTTTAACTTATTTTCATTCCAGAACCTTGTATTGATAGAATATACCATATATAGGTCTGTGTGACACCAGCTTGGGCATCGAAAGACACACCTTGCTCAGGACTTCAGGCGAGTACATTCTCTGATAGTTTTTATTATGTTGATTATTACTATGATTCTAGTTGTAGTGTATGCTTGATTCTGACACTGTGGATACACATGCTAGTATCATAGATACCTGTCATGAGGAGTCATGATTGGAATCCATCGTGCTAGCTAGTGATGGAAAAATATTAGCAAAATTATGTGATCATACCCCACTTTACATGCATCATAACTCACCCCATATATCACGTTGGGTGTAGCCTGACTATTTACATGCCTCATAACCTGTTATATATGATTAGTCTAACTATTGCTCGCATCATAGCTAACCAGATGGTTAGCCTGACCTCACATGTATCATATCCAATCATATATAACAAGCCTGATCTAGTCCCAAGCCGATCACATAGTAAACTGATATTTCATAACACTTAGTTAGAATTTCTACTCTTTTTCCAGTTCACTCATTTCTAGCATTCACATATATCTGTTCATTGACAGGTAGTACTATTGCTGATTACATGCCTCTCCAGTATTCCTTATTTTTCCAGTATTTCTTATTTTTTTAGTATTTTTTTATCATGTATTTTCTTACACTGTCTTATAGTTTTTGTCAATATAATTGAAACTGATGTTTAGTGTTTGTGCTTCGTTCCAATCCTGACTGGATAACATTTTTCAGAGGACCTTGAGAATTTTGTCCTACTTACTATAGCCCAAGAGTAGAGGGAGACTACATATCGAAGATTCAAGAGGAGTCACTCTCCTTAGAGGAGACACCACCCACAGTCGTTTAGACAGCTTCTTGGTCTAGTTATCTATGTATTAAATTGTTCTAACTTGAGATTTGGATTGTATTATGTTGAGACTATTTATGTTGGGATAACAAGACTCAAGATTATTGTTATATTTGGGTTGTGTACTAGACTTATGTCAGAACTTCCATATCTTTTACATCTTATCGTGCCAACTACTTTCTTATAGTTATTATGATTATCTTATGAATTAATGATCAAATACATTATTCATTGTCCTCCTTATGAAGTTGAGATCATTGACAGGTTCTTTTGTGAGTTATGTTTAGTAGTCTTGATACCTAGACAACGTTCTACCGTCGATGCTGCGGCGTAGGCTAGACGTACCCACGGCTCATGCCAAAATTCTGGGTGCGGATCGTGACACGTTTTAGTGGTGGCCCATGCAGGTCCAAATTTGCAATTAGAGCGATGTCGTAGTAGTGCTCACTTAGATTATTGCCACGAGCCTGCTTTAGAAAATAAGATTTCGGATAAGAGTTTGCTCAATCACAACTAGAAAATTTCTAATTTTATAATGCTATTCTGAATAATTGTTTCCTTTAAATTTTACTCTCCTTCTTTGATGATATCGTATATGTTGCCTTAATTAATTCTTTTTGGTCTGTCTTCAGATGCCACCAATGTCACGCCCCAGTCCCAAATACGTAGGACTAGGAATACGTAACACGCCAGCCGTATGTATACGAACTCTAATATATGAAAACCATATACACACGTACGCTGTACATGAAAATCCAATCCACAGTGGTAATATATGTCACAATAAGTCACACGCAGTTCTATATCTCATCCACAGCACAAATAATAGAATGATGGAAATTAATAACTGAATATCGAAGAAGCAGTCTCAAATAGTAATCTCAAAGTGTGATAGTCGGATGGAAATAAATCCACTGCAAATTGACTATAATAAACTACTAAAGAGAGAAGAGAATAAACTCTAATATAAGAATAAATGTCTCAAAAAGAATAGCAACTAGAATCTCTAAACAGCTGCAATGAATCACATATAATCAGAAGGTAAGATCGTCTCAGACTGATAGGTAGCGTCAGGTCCAGGTCCATACTCCTGCGGGTACTCCTGCTCATCTATATCTGGAAAGGGACCAGGTCCTCAGAGGGACGTAACAAGATACAAAAAATGCATGTCAATAAAGTACTAAAATATAAACATCCATTGGGGTCGCCTAACCATCTATGTGAATGCAGTTAAGAGCACCTTTTCCCACAAGTAAGCTATCTGGCTGAAAACTGGGATTTGGCATGGTTCTCTATTGGAGATCCAGGGGCCTGCAAAGGCACGATGACTTTCGAACGCCGGAGGCCCGCCTGATAATAATATAATATATAGTGGTCATCACAGCCCGTATCTCCAGCGGAGAATCCGGCCGCACAATAGAAAAAAGTGCAAAGGTGCTCAAATGCGGTACTTGTTGTTCTCCCCACCCAATGCTCTAAGCATGTCATGTCCATGACACGATAAACCTCTAATAACCGCCAGGTCTACTAGCATGCAAAGTTTCTATTGGCAGTTATCCCTATCCGTCGCACGACCTATACGTACCAGTGGCCAGCCGAGTACGCAAGTCCGTGTCCTACATGTGACTCACACTCGTGTAAGAATAGTGTCATGGCCAATGAAACATAAATGCCTCATGAAAATGGGGTAGTCTCATAAAGTAGGTCCAATGCATATACATAAATAAAAACATAGTACGACGACACCATCGTTGCACCCAAGTTTTCTTGGACGCGCAGTTTATATAGCAGTTAAAATAAATAAACTAAAATAAGCAGAAAATAAACATGCATGCCTCATATGGAATGTAAATACAGTACAATGGCAAGGTATACTTGCCTGGCAAGAAATCTGTAAAGTGTACGCGCCCAAATATCAAGGACACGGAACCTGGAACTAAGGCCTCCGAACAAACATCTCCGGATGCTAAAATAAACATCACCAACATTTCCAGAATGAGCAAAATAGCTAAAAAGTACATCCCTTTCGTCCAATTTGGATACAGGGGCAAAACGGTAATTTCGGGTAAAAGTGGGGTCCACGTGTGGCCCACTTTGCACCGAAAAGCGTGCCGAGGGTAACAGTCTCTAAAGGCGACAAACTATAGGTCAAACAATTCTAAATGTCAATACGAATCCAACGGTATGTCCAAATGTGGATTCCGATGAGCCGAACACAATTTTGTCCAAAAAGTCAACTGTAGGGCCCGCCAATTGGCGATTTGGTCAACCATCTCAGAATTGCGTAAAAATTGGGTCACAGGACCAGCGCGTTACCACGAGTCCAGTGGCACATGTTTCATCATAATCTGACAAGCGTGCAAAAATACGCGCGAGTTCCACAAAAGTTACGATACGGGGTGTGTCCGCGGATACGGCCTGATTCCGGCGCGCACACACCTCCGAATCAGTTCCTACAAATTTTTACGTGTTCGGTTACACTGCGTGCACCGTTCGGTATACTTGGTACATGGCAGGACGGTCCTGTTTGGCGGGGCGTGCTCCGTTTCACAACATTTAGAATTCTGGAAAAAGTGGGTTCGCGGAGTTTTGTGACGAATTTAATTATGTCCACAGCAGCTAATAATCTAGGATTATTTAACAGAAAATATACTAGATCAAGTGTTCTACACATATAAAAAAGAATCACCGAATTCGAATCTCTGTGGTGGAAGATACGAACTCGACAATATGGATGGTCACCGCAGTTTTCTGCGATCCCAGAATTCGGTCTGCTCGTGCTAACTTGGACGCTATTTTCGTCTATGGATACACGTTGTTCGAGGTCTGCTATTAAACAAATATGGAAGAGGGTTAAGGGGTGAGCATACCGGTGAAGACGGAACGGCGTTTGGTTGAGCAAGTCGACGGAAAACAACTCCGGAGCGAAGGTGCCTCGTGTGGGAATCTGCAGTGCGCGGGGTCGGGGTCGGGGTCGTCGGGATGGTTTGGACGGCCTGGCGGGGTTCTCTGGCTGCGGTGGCCGCTCTAGATGAGAAGAGGGGGTCTGGAGATTTTAGGTTAGGGTTTTATGAAATTATATATATATATATATATATATATATATATATATATATATATATGATAGGAAGAGAGAGAATAGAAGTAGTTTCGCAAGGGGGGTCGGGTGCTGTGTCCGTGGGAAGTGGGATGGTTTGGTTTTTCTACGTTATGCTTTTGCTAGCGGCTGTTCCTTTAGTAATAGTTAGTTGCTTTGTAGTTTTGCTAAGAATAGTAGTAGCTTTAAGAAGTATAGTATTATTACTTTATTAATTCTTATTATATTATTAATTCTTTTCTTTTCTTTTCCTTTTTTTTAAATATATATATATATATACATATATATATATATATATATATATATGTATATATATATATATATATATATATATATATATATATATATATATATATATATATATACACATAAGAAAATTTATAGATTAGGGTAATGCACACCGTTAGGCTAGCAACTGCTCAAGGGGTCTCCTACATGAAATAAATTCCGAAAAATTTCTGATGGTCCCATAAATCCTCTAAGTGCCCGAACATCTAAAATAAAAATTATTAAAAATCTATTTCTCCTATTTAGCCCTAATTACTTTAATTTAAATTAATAATTAATAAATAAAAAGGGTATATACGATTTTCTAGGAATGGGGTTTTATATTCTACCCAACTTGTAAAAATTTCGTCCTCGAAATTAAAATTAAGCCACGATAGAATGCAAGGATGGTATAAGATATAAATTAACAATGTAAATTCATACCTTGGTCTGCGAATAGGTTCGGAAAACGCTTGCGCATGTCATCCTCGCGCTCCCAAGTTGATTCTCCTGGCGCGCCATGCCTCGATGCTACGCGAACCAAGGGAATAGACTGGTTCCATAACACTTTCTCTCAACGATCAAGGATTCCCGTGGGTTGCTCTTGGTATGACAAGCTCGGCCCAATGGTGATCTCTGAATGGTCAAGAACATGACTGCTGTCTGCCATATATCGCCTGAGCTGCGACACATGGAATACGTCATGTACTCCCTCCAGTGAAGGTGGTAGCGCAAGTCGATATGCCACCTCTCCAACTCTCTCGAGCACGTCAAATGGTCCAATATACCTTGGACTTAACTTATCGCACCCTCCGAATCGGATGGTGCCTCTGGTCGGTGATATCCTCAAGAAGACGTGATCGCCCTCTTTGAACTCCAAGGGACAACGATGAAGGTCTGCCCACTGCTTCTGCCTGTCTTGCGCTGCTCGCAAGTGTCCCTGAATCTTTTTGACTATCTCTACGGTGTTGACCACCAACTCGGGTCCCAGAATCTGACGTTCTCCCACGTCACTCCAACACACAGGAGACCTACATTTTCTTCCATACAATGCTTCAAACGGAGCCATCTGAATACTCGCTTGATAGCTATTGTTGTAAGAAAACCCTAAAAGATGTAGGTGGTCTTTCCATGATCCTCCGAAGTCTAACATGCAAGCCCTCAACATATCCTCCAAGGTCTGAATAGTACGCTCCGACTGTCCATCTGTCTGCGGGTGGTAAGATGTACTGAACTTCAGACGAGTACCAAGACTCTCTTGCATGCTCCGCCAAAAGTGCGATTTGAAGCACGAATCTCTGTCCGATACAATGCTGACTGGTATGTCGTACAATCTCACGATTTGCTTCATATATAAGTTAGCTAAAGCTTCAGTAGACTGACCCACTCTAAAAGGTATAAAATGGGCTGACTTGGTGAGTCGATCCACTATTACCCACACTGCATCTCTCCTACTTGGACTCTTGGAAAAACCCGTGACGAAGTCCATAGTGATATGCTTCCACTTCCCCTCTGGAATCAGAAGTGGTTGCAATAATCCTGCTATCCTCTGGTGCTCCGCCTTCACTTGTTGACATACCAAACATTTAGCTACAAAGCGAGCTATCTCTCTCTTTATTCCATGCCACCAAAAATGCTGTCATAAGTCGCGATACATTTTGGTGCCTCCAGGATGAATAGAATAAATCGAACTATGAGCCTCTGTCATTAGCTCCCGTCGAATATTTCCATTTGGAACATAAAGACGATCACCACATCGTAATGTCCCATCCTCATGAATGCGCAATCCGGTCTGCTCTCCGGCCTCTGTCCTTTCTTTTAGTCTCCTGAATCTGGCATCTGTAGGCAAAGCTGCCTTAATCCTCTCTACCAATGATGATTAAACTTGCAAGTTGGCTAGTGTCCCATCTGCTCCGGGTAATATCACTTCAATGCCAAGCTCTTGCAAGTCCTCCAATAGTTCCCTCTGTGCTGTCAAGAAGTAAGCTGCTGGCTTCCGGCTTAATGCGTCTGCTACCACGTTAGCCTTGCCTGGATGATAATGTTGCTCTATCTTGAAATCTTTCATCAACTCGAGCCATCGACGTTGCCTCATATTTAACTCCTTCTGCGTGAAGACGTACTTGAGGCTTTTGTGGTCTGTATAGATTTCCACTCGTTCCCCATATAAGTAATGTCTCCATAGCTTCAGAGCAAATACAACGGCTGCAAGTTTCAAGTCATGAGTTGGATAATTCTTCTCATGCACTCGTAACTACCTAGATGTATATGCAATCACCTTGCCATGCTGCATCAATACGCATCCCAAGGCTTTCCCTGATGCGTCATTGTAGATCACATATCCTCCTGATCCTGACGGAATCATCAATACTGGTGTTGTAGTCAGTCGTTTCTTCAACTCTTCAAAGGCGGCTTGACACTCGTCGGTCCATATAAATTCTTGGTCCTTACAAGTCAAACGAGTCATAGGTTCCGCTATCCGTGAGAAATTTTCCACGAACCGTCGGTAATATCCCGCAAGTCCAAGGAAACTCCTCACCTCTGCTGCTGATTTAGGAACAGAAAATGTCTCAACTGCTGAGATCTTCTCTGGATCAACAGAAATACCATCTCCTGTAACAACATGTCCAAGAAATGAAACTCTGTCCAAGAAGAACTCATATTTGCTGAGTTTAGCATATAACTGCCCTCTCCTCAAAGTCTCTAGAACAATCCGCAGATGCTCCTCGTGCTACTCGTGGCTCTTCGAATAGACAAGTATATCATCAATGAAGATGACCACGAACTGGTCCAAGTACTTGTGGAAGACTCGATTCATCAAGTCCATGAAGATCGCTGGAGCATTGGTCAATCCAAATGGCATGACCAAAAACTCGTAGTGCCCATATCTTGTTCTGAATGCGGTCTCCGGAATGTTCTGCTTCCGTACCTTTACTTGGTGATATCCCGATCTCAAATCTATCTTCGAGAATACCTTAGCTCTACTGAGTTTATCAAATAAGTCATCAATGCGTGGCAATGGATATTTGTTCTTCATTGTTACTGCATTCAAGGCTCTGTAGTCAATACACATACGTACTGACCCATCCTTCTTGTGTACAAACAACACTGGTGCTCCCCAGGGTGATGGACTTGGTCGGATGAAACCTTTCTCCTCTAGCTCCTTTAACTGTGCCTTCAGCTCGTCCATCTCCTTCTTCGCTAGTCTGTAAACATGCGATGCTATAGGTGCTGCTCCGGGTGCTAGTTCAATTGAAAACTCTACGTCTCTGTCTGGGGGTAGTCCTGGCAAATCCTCTAGAAAGACGTCTTGAAATTCTGAAATAATAGGATGATAAACAACATCGTCCATTGCGAGCTGCATACCATCAAGGATTTCTGTGGATCCTCGGGCAAACTCAAGTTCAGGCTGGCCTGGTACCTTAAAAAGAATGCTTCCTCCAAAATAATGGAAGAAAGCGTGGTACTTGCTTAGCCAGTCCATTCCAAGCACAATATCAAAAGTTGGCATAGGAAGGACTAAGAGTTGGGCATTCATCTCTCTGCCACGTATCACTATAGGTCCCGATCTATAAACTCGACTAACTGGTACAACTCCTCCTCCGGTAAGAATTATAACACAACTAGATAATGGTATAGTAGCAATGTTGTGTTTGGCAATAAAACTAGATGATATGAATGAGTGGGTGGCTTCCGTATCAAATAATGTCACAGCAGGAAAAGTAAAAGCAAGGGTAATACCTGTTATGACATCCACCTCATGATCCATGTCATCTACCTCCATTGCAAAAGCTCGCCCGTTCCTCTGCGGCTGTCCATGTCCGGTCCTCATATACTTCTCCTCTTGGGTAGGTAGCGGTGGTCCTCTCTGAAATCCTCCTGCTGCTGGGAATGGGGTGCTCCCGGTCCGGTCATCTGCTGGGCTGGCTTCGGTGCTGGAAGAGCTAGTCTCTGTGCTGGCGGTGGTAGTGTCGATGCCTGCATAGGGCAGTCTCTCGCCATGTGTTGTCTGGAGCCACATCTCATACACCGACCCAAGCGGGTCCGACAATCTTTCGAAATCTGCCCGATTCTCCCACAGTAATTGCAGTAGGGCATCCCCGGATTCTGGTACGGTGCTGCTCGGTGTTGCTGATGCTACTGTGCCAAGGGACGTCTGATAGGTCCTCCATGTTGTGTCATGGCTGGTCCCTACTGTATCCTTGCTGATCTTTGTTGTGTCCTCAGCTGACCTCCCTTTCCTTTGTTAATGGTTTCCTGAAATCTG
Source organism: Iris macrosiphon (assembly GCA_036927795.1). Classification (NCBI taxonomy): domain Eukaryota; kingdom Viridiplantae; phylum Streptophyta; class Magnoliopsida; order Asparagales; family Iridaceae; genus Iris; species Iris macrosiphon. Next base: position 106,706,292 of record JAYESA010000009.1, on the reverse strand, counting down.
GCCTCTGTTAGTAGTTCAGTATAAGAGACTCAGGACTGCGAGCTTATATAATGTTGTAGCTCCTGGGTCATTCCTCGATGAAACCTCTTAGCCTTAGCCAAGTCATTTGGTATCAAAGCAGCGCCATATTTGCTGAGTCAACTAAACTCGGCATCATACTCGTCCACTGTTCGGTTCCCCTACTCTAAGTAAAGAAACTGATCATACAAGGTGTCCCTGACAGTGTCCGGGAAGTACTTTTCCTCAAAGCACTCCAAGAACTGCTCCCAAGTCTGGTAAGTACCCAACAGGCGCTCCATGGATTCCCACCAGTGATGAGCATTACCCTCTAGAAGCGTCCGTACACCCGTCATCCATAGGTCCGTAGGTAACTGTAATGCCTCCAGTAGCTTCTGCGTGTGAGTGATCCAGTTGGTAGTCTCCTCCGGGCTCTCAGTGCCCTTGTACTGCCTTGGGCCCATCTGAACAAAATCCTTTACTGATCCAACCCTAACTCGAGGTACTGGAGCTAGTGCTTGGGCTGGTACAATAGCCTGTGCAGCCATCCTCTCCAGTGCTGCCAAAAATTCTTGTCTCTACTCGGCTGTCTGCTGCCTCTGTTCCTGTATCATCATCTGAAAGAATTGGAACATTTGCGCTTGGCCATCTTGGGGTACTGGGACAGGTGGAAGGTTCCCAATAGGTGAAGCGGGAAGATCAGATGAAACTGGAGTGCGAGTCTGTCCATCTGGTCCCGAAAGCCTAGGAATCGTTGGGGTCCCTCCTTGAGTCTGACCATTGACTCCAGAAGTTGCGTCGCCATCGGCAGCAGTACATCTATTTTGTAAATCCATCTCTCTACAGGTGATGTACGAAATGATTAGAAAAAGTACAGGAATCAAACATGATGCAAGTATTAAATAGGAAGGATGAGTTTCAGTCAAGCGTGGATGAGATCCTTATACTCTATTCCTATACGCAGGCTTGTTCGGTACAGTTACGTAACCGAGACAATATATTCTCGACCTGCATGCGCCACCATTAACAACATGTCATGTCCCAGTCTCAAATACGTAGGACTAGGAATACGTAACACGCCAGCCGTATGTATACGAACTCCAATATATGAAAACCATATACACACATACGCTGTATATGAATATCCAATCCACAGTGGTAATATATGTCACAACAAGTCACACGCAGTTCTATATCTCATCCACAGCACAAATAATAGAATAATGGAAATCAATAACTGAATATCAAAGAAGCAGTCTCAAATAGTAATCTCAAAGTGTGATAGTCGGATGGAAACAAATCCACTGCAAATCGACTATAATAAACTACTAAAGAGAGAAGAGAATAAACTCTAATATAAGAATAAATGTCTCGAAAAGAATAGCAACTAGAATCTCTAAACAGCTGCAATGAATCACATATAATCAGAAGGTAAGATCGTCTCAGACTGATAGGTAGCGTCAGGTCCAGGTCCATACTCCTGCGGGTACTCCTGCTCATCTATATCTGGAAAGGGACCAGGTCCTCAGAGGGATGTAACAAGATACAAAAAATGCATGCCAATAAAGTACTGAAATATAAACATCCATTGGGGTTGCCTAACCATCTATGTGAATGCAGTTAAGAGCACCTTTCCCCACAAGTAAGCTATCTGGCTAAAAACTGGGATTTGGCATAGTTCTCTATTGGAGATCCAGGGGCCTACAATGGCACGATGATTTTCGAACGCCGGAGGCCCGCCTGAAAATAATATAATATATAGTGGTCATCACAGCCCGTATCTCCAGTGGAGAATCCGGCCGCACAATAGAAAAAAGTGCAAAGGAGCTCAAATACGGTACTTGTTGTTCTCCCCACCCAATGCTCTAAGCATGTCATGTCCATGACACGATAAACCTCTAATAACCGCCAGGTCTACTAGCATGCAAAGTTTCTATTGGCAGTTATCCCTATCCGTCGCACGACCTATATGTACCAGTGGCCAGCCAAGTACGCAAGTCCGTGTCCTACATGAGAATCACACTCGTGTAAGAATAGTGTCATGGCCAATGAAACATAAATGCCTCATGAAAATGGGGTAGTCTCATAAAGTAGGTCCAATGCATATACATAAACAAAAACATAGTACGACGACACCGTCGTTGCACCCAAGTTTTCTTGGACGCACAGTTTATATAGCAGTTAAAATAAATGAACTAAAATAAGCAGAAAATAAACATGCATGCCTCATATGGAATGTAAATACAGTACAATGGCAAGGTATACTTGCCTGGCAAGAAATCTATAAAGTGTACGCGCCCAAATGTTAAGGACACGGAACCTGGAACTAGGGCCTCCGAACAAACGTCTCCGGATGCTAAAATAAACATCACCAACGTTTTCGGAATGAGCAATATAGCTAAAAAGCACATCCCTTTCGTCCAATTTGGACACAGGGGCAAAACGGTAATTTCGGATAAAAGTGGGGTCCACGTTGGCCCACTTTGCACCGAAAAGCGTACCGAGGGTAACAGTTTCTAAAGGGGACAAACTATAGGTCAAATAATTCTAAATGTCAATACAAACTCAACGGTATGTCCAAATGTGGATTCCGATGAGCCGAACACAATTTTGTCCAAAAAGTCAAACTATGGGGCCCGCCAATTGGCGATTTGGTCAACCATCTCAGAATTGCGTGAAAATTGGGTCACAGGACCAGCGCGTTACCACGAGTCCAGTGGCACATGTTTCGTCGTAATCTGACAAGCGTGCAAAAAATATGCGCGAGTTCCACAAAAGTTGCAACACGGGGTGTGTCCGCGGATACGGCCTGATTCCGGCGCGCACACGCGTCCGAATCAGTTTCTACAAATTTTTACGTGTTCGGTTACGCTGCGTGCACCGTTCGATATACTTGGTACACGGCGGGACGGTCCAGTTTGGCGGGGCGTGCCCCGTTTTACAACATTTAAAATTCTGGAAAAAATGGGTTCGCGGAGTTTTGTGACGAATTTAATTATATCCACAGCAGCTAATAATCTAGGGTTATTTAACAAAAAATAAACTAGGTCAAGTGTTCTACACATATAAAAAAGAATCACCGAATTTGGATCTCTGTGGTGGAAGATACGAACTCGGCAATATGGATGGTCACCGCAGTTTTTTGCGATCCCAGAATTCGGTCTGCACGCGCTAACTTGAACGCTATTTTTGCCTATGGGTACACGTTGTTCGAGGTCTGCTATTAAACAAATATGGAAGAGGGTTAAGGGATGAGCATACCGGTGAAGACGGAACGGCGTTTGGTTGAGCGAGTCGACGGGAAACAACTTCGGAGCGAAGGTGCCTCGTGTGGGAATCTGCAGTGCACGGGGTCGGGGTCGGGGTCGGGGTCGGGGTCGTCGGGATGGTTTGGACGGCCTGGCGGGGTTATCTGGCTGCGGTGGCCGCTCTAGATGAGAAGAGGGGGTCTGGAGATTTTAGGTTAGGGTTTTATGAAATTATATATATATATATATATATATATATATATATATATATATATATATAGGATAGGAAGAGAGAGAATAGGAGTAGTTTCGCAAGGGGGGTCGGGTGCTGTGTCCGTGGGAAGTGGGATGGTTTGGTTTTGCTACGTTATGCTTTTGCTAGCGGCTGTTCCTTTAGTAATAGTTAGTTGCTTTGTAGTTTTGCTAAGAATAGTAGTAGCTTTAAGAAGTATAGTATTATTACTTTATTAATTCTTATTATATTATTAATTCTTTTCTTTTCTTTTTCTTTTTTTTAAAAATATATATATACATATATATTTGTATATATATATATATACACATAAGAAAATTTATAGATTAGGGTAATGCACACCGTTAGGCTAGCAACTGCTCAAGGGGTCTCCTACATGAAATAAATTCTGAAAAATTCCTGATGGTCCCATAAATCCTCTAAGTGCCCGAACACCTAAAATAAAAATTATTAAAAATCTATTTCTCCTATTTAGCCCTAATTACTTCAATTTAAATTAATAATTAATAAATAAAAAGGGTATATACGATTTTCTAGGAATGGGGTTTTATATTCTACCAAACTTGTAAAAATTTCGTCCTCGAAATTAAAATTAAGCCACGATAGAATGCAAGGATGGTATAAGATATAAATTAACAATGTAAATTCATACCTTGGTCTGCGAATAGGTTCGAAAAATTCTTGCGCATGTCATCCTCGCGCTCCCAAGTTGATTCTCCTGGCGCGCCATGCCTCCATGCTACGCGAACCAATGGAATAGACTGGTTCCACAACACTTTCTCTCGACGATAAAGGATTCCCATGGGTTGCTCTTGGTATGACAAGCTCGGCCCAATGGTGATCTCTGAATGGTCAAGAACATGACTGCTGTCTGCCACATATCGCCTGAGCTGCGACACATGGAATACGTCATGTACTCCCTCCAGTGAAGGTGGTAGCGCAAGTCGATATGCCACCTCTCCAACTCTCTCGAGCACGTCAAATGGTCCAATATACCTTGGACTCAACTTGCCGCACCCTCCGAATAGGATGGTTCCTCTGGTCAATGATATCCTCAAGAAGACATGATCGCCCTCTTTGAACTCCAAGGGACAACGATGAAGGTCTGCCCACTGCTTCTGCCTGTCTTGCGCTGCTCGCAAGTGTCCCTGAATCTTCTTGACTATCTCTACGGTGTTGACCACCAACTCGGGTCCCAGAATCTGACGTTCTCCCACGTCACTCCAACACACAGGAGACCTATATTTTCTTCCATACAATGCTTCAAACGGAGCCATCTGAATACTCGCTTGATAGCTATTGTTGTAAGAAAACTCTAAAAGATGTAGGTGGTCTTCCCATAATCCTCCAAAGTCTAACATGCAAGCCCTCAACATATCCTCTAAGGTCTGAATAGTACGCTCCGACTGTCCATCTGTTTGCGGGTGGTAAGATGTACTGAACTTCAGACGAGTACCAAGACTCTCTTGCATGCTCCTCCAAAAGTGCGATGTGAAGCGCGAATCTCTGTCCGATACAATACTGACTGGTATGCCGTACAATCTCACGATCTGCTTCATATATAAGTTAGCTAAAGCTTCAGTAGACTGACCCACTCTAAAAGGTATAAAATGAGCTGACTTGGTGAGTCGGTCCACTATTACCCACACTGCATCTCTCCCACTTGGACTCTTGGGAAAACCCGTGACGAAGTCCATAGTTGATGTTCTCCCACTTCCACTCTGGAATCAGAAGTGGTTGCAATAATCCTGCTGTCCTCTGGTGCTCCACCTTCACTTGTTGACATATCGGACATTTAGCTACAAAGCGAGCTATCTCTCTCTTCATTCCATGCCACCAAAAATGCTGTCATAAGTCGCGATACATTTTGGTGCCTCCAGGATGAATAGAATAAATCGAACTATGAGCCTCTGTCATCAGCTTCTGTCGAATATCTCCATTTGGAACATAAAGACGATCACCACATCGTAATGTCCCATCCTCATGAATGCGCAATCCGGTCTACTCTCCGGCCTCTGTCCTTTTTTTTAGTCTCATGAATCTGGCATCTGTAGGCAAAGCTGCCTTAATCCTCTCTACCAATGATGATTGAACTTGCAAGTTGGCTAGTGTCCCATCTGCTCTGGGTAATATCACTTCAATGCCAAGCTCTTGCAAGTCCTCCAATAGTTCCCTCTGTGCTGTCAAGAAGTAAGCTGCTGGCTTCCGGCTTAACGCGTCTGCTACCACGTTAGCCTTGCCTGGATGATTATGTAGCTCTATCTCAAAATCTTTCATCAACTCGAGCCATCGACGTTGCCTTATATTTAACTCCTTCTGCGTGAAGACTTACTTGAGGCTTTTGTGGTCTGTATAGATTTTTACTCGTTCCCCATATAAGTAATGTCTCCATAGCTTCAGAGCAAATACAACGGCTGCAAGTTCCAAGTCATGAGTTGGATAATTCTTCTTATGCACTCATAACTGCCTAGATGCATATGCAATCACCTTGCCATGCTGCATCAATACGCATCCCAAGCCTTTCCCTGATGTGTCAATGTAGATCACATATCCTCCTGATCCTGACGGAATCGTCAATACTGGTGTTGAAGTCAGTCATTTCTTTAACTCTTCAAAGGCGGCTTGACACTCGTCGGTCCATATAAATTCTTGGTCCTTACAAGTCAAACGAGTCATAGGTGCCGCTATCCGTGAGAAGTTTTCCATGAACCGTCGGTAATATCCCACAAGTCCAAGGAAACTCCTCACCTCTGCTGCTGATTTAGGAACAGGCCATATCTCAACTGCTGAGATCTTCTCTGGATTAACAGAAATACCATCTTCTGTAACAATATGTCCAAGAAATGAAACTCTGTCCAAGAAAAACTCATATTTGCTGAGTTTAGCATATAACTGCCCTCTCCTCAAAGTCTCTAGAATAATTCGCAGATGCTCCTCGTGCTCCTCGTGGCTCTTCGAATAGACAAGTATATCATCTATGAAGACGACCACGAACTGGTCCAAGTACTTGTGGAAGACTCGATTCATCAATTTCATGAAGATCGCTGGAGCATTGGTCAATCCAAATGGCATGACTAAAAACTCGTAGTGCCCATATCTTGTTCTGAATGCGGTCTTCGGAATGTCCTGCTTCCGTACCTTTACTTGGTGATATCCTGATCTCAAATCTATCTTCGAGAATACCTTAGCTCCACTGAGTTGATTAAATAAGTCATCAATGCGTGGCAATGGATATTTGTTCTTCATTGTCACTGCATTCAAGGCTCTGTAGTCAATGCACATACGTACTGACCCATCCTTCTTGTGTACAAACAACACTGGTGCTCCCCAGTGTGATGCACTTGGTCGGATGAAACCTTTCTCCTCTAGCTCCTTTAACTGTGCCTTCAGCTCGTCCATCTCCTTCTTCGCTAGTCTGTAAACATACGATGCTATAGGTGCTACTTCGGGTGCTAGTTCAATTGAAAACTCTACGTCTCTGTCTGGGGGTAGTCCTGGCAAACCCTCTGGAAAGACGTCTTGAAATTCTGAAATAATAGGATGATAAACAACATCGTCCATTGCGAGCTGCATACCATCAAGGATTTCTGTGGATCCTCGGCCAAACTCAAGTTCAGGCTGTCCTGGTACCTTAAAAAGAATGCTTCCTCCAAAACAATGGAAGAAAGCGTGGTACTTGCTTAGCCAGTCCATTCCAAGCACAATATCAAAAGTTGGCATAGAAAGGACTAAGAGTTGGGCATTCATCTCTCTGCCACGTATCACTATAGGTCCCGATCTACAAACTCGACTAACTGGTACAACTCCTCCTCCGGTAAGAATTCTAACACAACTAGATAATGGTGTAGAAGCAATGTTGTGTTTGGCAATAAAACTAGATGATATGAATGAGTGGGTGGCTCCCGTATCAAATAATGTCACAGCAGGAAAAGTAAAAGCAAGGATAATACCTGCTATGACATCCACCTCATGATCCATGTCATCTACCTCTAATGCAAAAGCTCGCCGTTCCTCTATGGCTGTCCATGTCCGGTCCTCATATACTGCTCCTCCTGGGTAGGTAGCGGTGGTCCTCTCTGAAATCCTCCTACTGCTGGGGATCGGGGTGCTCCCGGTCCGGTCATCTGCTAGGCTGGCTTCGGTGCTGGAAGAGCTAGTCTCTGTGCTGGCGGTGGTAATGTCGATGCCTGCATAGGGCAGTCTCTCGCCATGTGTTGTCCGGAGCCACATCTCATACACTGACCCAAGCGGGTCCGACAATCTTTCGAAATATGTCTGATTCTTCCACAGTAATTGCAGTAGGGCTTCCCCGAATTCTGGTACGGTGCTGCTCTGTGTTGCTGATACTGCTGTGCCAAGGGACATTTGATAGGTCCTCCATGTTGTGTCCTGGCTGGTCCCTGCTGTATCCTTGCTGATCCTTGTTGTGTCCTCAGCTGACCTCCCTTTCCTCTGCTAATGGTTTCCTGAAATCTGGCCTCTGTCAGTAGTTCAGCATAAGAGACTCGGGACTGCGAGCTTGTATAATATTGTAGCTCCTGGGTCAGTCCTCGATGAAACCTCTTAGCCTTAGCCAAGTCATTTGGTATCAAAGCAGCGCCATATTTGCTGAGTCGACTAAACTCGGCATCATACTCGTCCACTGTTCGGTTCTCCTGCTCTAAGTGAAGAAATTGATCATACAAGGTGTCCCTGACAGTGTCCGGGAAGTACTTTTTCTCAAAGCACTCCAAGAACTGCTCCCAAGTCTGGTAAGTACCCAACAGGCGCTCCATGGATTCCCACCAGTGATGAGCATTACCCTCTAGAAGCGTCCGTACACCCGTCATCCATAGGTCCGTAGGTAACTGCGATGCCTCCAGTAGCTTCTGCGTGTGAGTGATCCAGTTGGTAGTCTCCTCCGGGTTCTCAGTGCCCTTGTACTGCCTTGGGCCCATCTGAACAAAATCCTTTACTGATCTAACCCTAACTCGAGGTACTGGAGCTAGTACTTGGGCTGGTACAGTAGCCTGTGCAGCCATCCTCTCTAGTACTGCCAAAAATTCATGTCTCTGCTCGGCTGTCTACTGTCTCTGTTCCTGTATCATCATCTGAAAGAATTGGAACATTTGCGCTTGGCCATCTTGCGGTACTGGGACAGGTGGAAGGTTCCCAATAGGTAAAGCGGGAAGATCAGATGGAACTGGAGTGTGAGTCTGTCCATCTGGCCACGGAAGCCTAGGAATCGTTGGGGTCCCTCCTTGAGTCTGACCATTGACTCCAGAAGTTGCGTCACCATCGGCGGCAGTACATCCATTTTGCAAATCCATCTCTCTACAGGTGATGTACGAAACGATTAGAAAAAGTACAGGAATCAAACATGATGCAAGTATTAAATAGGAAGAATGAGTTTCAGTCAAGCGTGGATGAGATCCTTATACTCTATTCCTATACGCAGGCTTGTTCGGTACAGTTACGTAACCGAGATAATATATTCTCGACCTGCATGGGCCACCACTAATAACATGTTATGCCCCAGTCCCAAATACGTAGGACTAGGAATACGTAACACGCCAGCCGTATGTATACGAACTCCAATATATGGAAACCATATACACACGTACGCTGTACATGAATATCCAATCCACAGTGGTAATATATGTCACAATAAGTCACATGCAGTTCTATATCTCATCCACAGCACAAATAATAGAATAATGGAAATTAATAACTGAATATCAAAGAAGCAGTCTCAAATAGTAATCTCAAAGTGTGATAGTCGGATGGAAACAAATCCACTGCAAATCGACTATAATAAACTACTAAAGAGAGAAGAGAATAAACTCTAATATAAGAATAAATGTCTCGAAAAGAATATCAACTAGAATCTCTAAACAGCTGCAATGAATCACATATAATCAGAAGGTAAGATCGTCTCAGACTGATAGGTAGCGTCAGGTCCAGGTCCATACTCCTGCGGGTACTCCTGCTCATCTATATCTGGAAAGGGACCAGGTCCTCAAAGGGACGTAACAAGATACAAAAAATGTATGCCAATAAAGTACTAAAATATAAACATCCATTGGGGTCGCCTAACCATCTATGTGAATGCAGTTAAGAGCACCTTTTCCCACAAGTAAGCAATCTGGCTGAAAACTGGGATTTGGCATGGTTCTCTATTGGAGATCCAGGGGCCTACAAAGGCACGACGACTTTTGAACGCTGGAGGTCTGCCTGATAATAATATAATATATAGTGGTCATCACAGCCCGTATCTCCAGCGGAGAATCCGGCCGCACAATAGAAAAAAGTGCAAAGGAGCTCAAATGCGGTACTTGTTGTTCTCCCCACCCAATGCTCTAAGCATGTCATGTCCATGACACGATAAATCTCTAATAACCGCCAGGTCTACTAGCATGCAAAGTTTCTATTGGCAGTTATCCCTATCCGTCGCACGACCTATACGTACCAGTGGCCAGCCGAGTACGCAAGTCCGTGTCCTACATGTGACTCACACTCGTGTAAGAATAGTGTCATGGCCAATGAAACATAAATACCTCATGAAAATAGGGTAGTCTCATAAAGTAGGTCCAATGCATATACATAAATAAAAATATAGTACGACGACACCGTCGTTGCACCCAAGTTTTCTAGGACGCGCAGTTTATATAGCAGTTAAAATAAATGAACTAAAATAAGCAGAAAATAAATATGCATACCTCATATGGAATGTAAATACAGTACAATGGCAAGGTATACTTGCATGGCAAGAAATCTGTAAAGTGTACGCGCCCAAATGTCAAGGACACGGAACCTGGAACTAAGGCCTCCGAACAAACGTCTCCGGATGCTGAAATAAACATCACCAACATTTCCAAAATGAGCAAAATAGCTAAAAAGCAAATCCCTTTCGTCCAATTTGGACACAGGGGCAAAACGGTAATTTCGAGTAAAAGTGGGGTCCACGTGTGGCCCACTTTGTACCGAAAAGCGTGCCGAGGGTAACAGTCTCTAAAGGGGACAAATTATAGGTCAAACAATTCTAAATGTCAATACGAACCCAACGGTATGTCCAAATATGGATTCCGATGAGCCGAACACAATTTTGTCCAAAAAGTCAACTGTGGGGCCCGCCAATTGGCGATTTGGTCAACCGTCTCAGAATTATGTGATAATTGGGTCACAGGACCAGCACATTACCATGAGTCCAGTGGCTCAAGTTTTGTCGCAATCTGACAAGCGTACACAAAATACGTACGAGTTCCATAAATATTGCGATACGGGGTGTGTCCGCGGATACGGCCTGATTCCGGCGCACACACGCGTCCGAATAAGTTCCTATAAATTTTTACGTATTCGGTTACGCTGCGTGCACCGTTCGGTACACTTGGTACCGGCGGGACGGTCCCGTTTGGCGGGGCGCACTCCGTTTCACTACTTTTAGAATTCTGGAAAAATTGGGTTCGCGGAGTTTTGTGACGAATTTAATTATGTCCACATCAGCTAATAATCTAGGTTTATTTAACAGAAAATAAACTAGGTCAAGTGTTCTACACATATCAAAAAGAATCACCGAATTCGGATCTCTGTGGTGGGAGATACGAACTCGACAATATGGGTGGTCACCGCAGTTTTCTGCGATCCCAGAATTCGGTCTGCTCGTGCCAACTTGGACGCTGTTTTCGCCTATAGGTACATGTTGTTCGAGGTCTGCTATTAAACAAATATGGAATAGGGTTAAGGGGTGAGCATACTGGTGAAGACGGAACGGCGTTTGGTCGAGCGAGTCGACGAGAAACAACTCCGGAGCGAAGGTGCCTCGTGTGGGAATCTACAGTGCGCGGGGTCGGGGTCGTCGGGATGGTTTGGATGGCCTGACGGGGTTCTCTGGCTGCGGTGGTGGCTCTAGATGAGAAGAGGGGGTCTGGAGATTTTAGGTTAGGGTTTTATGAAATTATATATATATATATATATATATATATATATATATATAGGATAGGAAGAGAGAGAATATGAGTAGTTTCGCAAGGGGGGTCGGGTGCTGTGTCCGTGGGAAGTGGGATGGTTTGGTTTTGCTACGTTATGCTTTTGCTAGCGGCTGTTCCTTTAGTAATAGTTAGTTGCTTTGTAGTTTTTCTAAGAATAGTAGTAGCTTTAAGAAGTATAGTATTATTACTTTATTAATTCTTATTATATTATTAATTCTTTTCTTTTCTTTTCTTTTCCTTTTTTTAAAAATATATATATACATATATATATTTGTATATATATATATATATACACATAAGAAAATTTATAGATTAGGGTAATGCACACCGTTAGGCTAGCAACTGCTCAAGGGGCCTCCTACATGAAATAAATTCTAAAAAATTTCTGATGGTCCCTTAAATCCTCTAAGTGCCCGAACACCTAAAATAAAAATTATTAAAAATCTATTTCTCCTATTTAGCCCTAATTACTACAATTTAAATTAATAATTAATAAATAAAATGGGTATATACGATTTTCTAGGAAGGGGGTTTTACAACCAAAGACTAGGTCGTTGAGATTGGGACCCACAACTTCAAAGAGGTTTGCCACCTCTCGACCTGACCCAGAGACAACTGGAGTTGCTCCTCCTACTTCCCCAGTTCATGTGGGGGGTTTCAATAGTTTTTGGGTGTCCTCCTCCCCCACCTGTTCTGAGGGTTGTCCCGGCTGTTACGGAGCACCTTTATCCACCACCGACTCTATTTCTCGGAGGTATGCCCGTTAACGGGGCACAGATGTTCGCACTGATCCAGGGCATGGTAGATGCTTAGAGGACGTCGGCAGAGGCTTAGCGAGTTCAGGCTGAGGTGTAGAGAGTGCAGGCAGAGGTGCACCAAGTATAGACGGAGCTGATGAGGGAGGGCATGAAGAATGCTCATCCGGTGGCTCTCCAGACTATGGAGAGAGTCGCACAGCAGCAACAGCATCCTGGCCAGCAGCACCAGAGGCCAGGCACTATAGTGGACTTCAAGAGGATGATGCCTTGGGAGTTCAAGGGCGTCAAGGGGATACTTTGCACTGACGACTGGCTGGAGGACATAGAGAGAAACTTGCGCTAGGCACAGATTTCGAAGATTCTGCAGATCGAGGCCGCCGACAGCCAGATGTTCGACATCGCGCTGACTTGGTATCGTACAGAGTCGAGACTTACTGTTAGAGGACTTACTTGGGAGGCTTTCAAGGAGCTTTTCAAGGATAAGTTCTTTCTCAGCGTGGCCCTGGGAGCATTGGAGAGTCAGTTCCACGACTTGGTCCAAGGAAATATGTCGGTCGACGAGTACGCCACAGAGTTTTGCCGCTTGAGTCATTTTGCACCGGCGATGATTCGGGACCCAGGAGACCGAGCCCAAAAGTTCAAGAAGGGGCTGATGAGAGAGATCAAGTCTCGTACTTCTGGACGTCGTACTGCTACTTTTGAGGGCATTCTGATGGATGCCCAGATTGCTGAGGATAATTTGGACCTCAGGCCCAAGAGAGGACGCGACGTTTCTGGAGGAGCGAGTGGTAGGCGGGACCGGCCAAGCGTCTCCACTTCGAGCAGCAACAAAGGTCGTATCAGCACCAGCAGCACCAGGCACCAGCTCGATGACACACTCAGCAGCAGCAGCAGCAGCCTCAGAGGCAGACCCAACCCGCTGTCTAGTGTGCGTACTGTGGGAAGGTGGGACACACAAGGGACATCTGCAGGAAGTGGCTGGGTACATATTTGTCTTGTGGATCGTTAGCACAATAGTTGAGAGACTGTCCATCTATTCAGACTCGTCCAGGTCAGGGTGGAGCAGCCGTTCAGAGGGGACCTGCCAGGGTACCTACTGTACCAGGAGGCCAGCATAGGGGACCTCCACTTCCGCCACAGCAGTAGAGGTTTGCCCAGAACCAGCAATATTAGAGAGGTGCGCCCTAGGGACGAACATATGCCATGACGATCGAGGAGGCCGAGCCAGCAGGAGACACAATTTCAGGTTCAGTTCTTCTCGATTCTATTCCAGCACTTGCATTATTCGATTATGACGCTTCCCATAGTTTCATGTTTGTATCTTATGCTCTTAAGCATCGTTTGGAGGAGGAACCCTTAGATAGGACTCGCAAGATCACGACTGGCGGAGGCAGTATTCTAGTTAGCAATTTTTACAAGGACCAGAGAGTATCATTGGGAGGCCAAGAGTTGAGTGTCTACTTACTCGTAATGCCACTTCCGGGATACGATATTGTACTCGTAATGGACTTGTTGAGTAGGCACCATGCTATTATAGATTATCGTGGAGGCAGAGTGATATTTTGACCGCCAGGAGAGCCAGAGTTTGAGGTCTCCAGAGGAGCAGAGCAGGGACACTTTTTGTGGAGCCAGGATGGAGGAAGAGGAGTTGCCACATCCTCTGATAGCAGAGTTTCTGGATGTCTTTCCAGAGGAGTTGCCAGGTTTTTCGTCAGACAGAGATATTGAGTTCTCTATAGACTTGGTGCCAGGAGCAGAGCCCATATCACAACACGTCTATAGGGTCAACAACAGCGAACTGGCAGAACTGAAGAAGCAAGTTGAGGAGTTGCAGGACAAGGGCTTCATGAAATCCAGTTCATCACCATAGGGAGCTCCGGTATTGTTCGTACAGAAGAAGGATGGGTTAGTATGCATGTGTATCGACTATAGAGCTCTGAACCACCTCACTATCAAGAACAAATACCCGCTGTCGATGATAGATGATCTCTTAGATCAGTTGAGTAGAGCAAAGATATTTTCAAAGATAGACTTGAGGTTAGGCTTCCACCAGGTGAAGGTGAAGAGAGAAGATATTTTGAAGACAGCTTTTCAGACTCGATATGTCCAGTTTGGGTTCATGGTAATGCCGTTTGGATTGACTAATGCACCGACAGTATTCATGAACTTGATGAACAAGGTGTTCCACCAGTATCTTGACAAGTTCGTAGTGGTGTTCATCGATGACATTCTTGTGTATTCGAAGACCCCAGAGGAGCATGAAGAGCACCTGAGGATGGTTTTAGAGACTCTTAGGAAAAATGAGCTTTACGAAAAGCTTTCAAAGTGCGAGTTCTTCCTTGACAAGGTTGAATTCCTTGGGCATGTGGTGACGGGCGACGGGATCTCAGTTAACCCAAAGAAGATCGAGGCAGTGGAGTCGTAGGCTACTCCCAGTTCAGTAGCTGAGATCAGGAGTTTTCTTGGACTAGCAGGTTACTATAGGAGATTTGTATAAGACTTCTCCAGGATTGCATTGCAAATGACTAGGCTGACCAAGAAGGATGTAAATTTTGTCTGGATGGAGGATTGTTAGGCCGCATTTGATGAGCTGAAGAAGAGATTGACGACAGCTCCAGTATTAACGTTGCCACCGGGGACAGGTGGATTCACTATCTACAGTGATACTTCAGGGAAGGGTTTGGGTTGCGTTCTTCAGCAGCATGGGAAGGTGATTGCCTATGCTTTCAAGCAATTACATCCTCATGAAAAGAACTACCCCACCCACGATTTGGAGTTGGCAGCGGTTATCTTTGCTCTAAGGCTGTGGAAATACTATCTGTACGGAGAGCGTATAGAGATCTTCACAGACCACAAGAGCCTGAAGTACGTGTTTACACAGAAAGAGATGAATATGAGGCAGAGGAAGTGATTGGAGTTGATAAAGGACTTTGATATCTCATTGCAGTACCACCCAGAAAAGGCCAATGTAGTCGCCGATGCCTTGAGCAGGTATCCGATGGCTATGTACTTGACGACATACACACACTTGTTGGACGATCTTGAGAGCTTGGAAATTGAGGTGCCAGTTTCCGGTATCGAGATTCAGTTGTGAGGATTACAGATACAGTCCGAGATGAGGGACATAATCAGAGCTACGCAGTATGATGATGAGGCTCTGAGGAGTATCAGGGCACAGGTTCGGACAGGATTATCAGAAGACTTTACTATTGCTGATGATGGGTCATTACGGCACGGTACTAGGATATGTGTGCCGAGTGGGGAGCTGCACGAGGAGATTTTACAGGAGGCGCATCGCTCTAAGTACTCGATGCATCCAGGTGCCAACAAGATGTATCGATACCTGAGGGAGCACGTATGGTGGTATGGTATGAAGCGCGAGGTAGCACGCTTTGTATCCCGATGTTTAGTGTGCCAGCAGGTAAAGGCGAATAGACAGAGGCTAAGTAGATTGCTTCAGCCTTTACCCATCCTATAATGGAAGTGGGAGCACGTGACTATGGATTTCATTTAAGGGCTTCCACGTTCTCCAGGAGGAAAGGACGCGATTTGGGTCATTGTGGATAGGTTGGCCAAATCAGCCCACTTCCTACCATTTAAAGCAGGTACATCGACGGAGAAGCTAGCAGAGATGTATGTGCGATAGATTGTCATATTATATGGGGTTCCTGTGAGCATCATCTCGGATCGGGATAGTCGTTTTACTTTTCACTTCTGGATGAGTTTGCAGACTAGCTTGGGCACTCAGCTCAAGTCAGTACCGTATATTACCCCCAGACAGATGGACAGTCTGAAAGGACTATTCAGACTCTCGAAGATATACTACGCACTTGTGTTCTAGATCTCAGAAGTTCTTGGGAGGATCATCTACACTTGGTAGAGTTTGTTTACAATAACAACTACTATGCCAGTATTGAGATATCACCATTCGAGGCTCTATATGGACGGAGGTATCGCACACCGTTATCTTGGGATGATGTTGGAGAGAGAGAGCCTTGTTAGGACCGGAGATAGTCGTGGATGCAGTAAAAAATATGAAACTCATCAGAGACAGACTTCGAGTGGCGCAGGACAGATAACAACATTGGGCCGACAGCCACCGTAGACCCTTGGAGTTTGAGGTATAAGTTTATTATTTTTTTGTGATTGTTTTGTTTTAGATTTTATGTTAAGGTTGCTGGTGTGCTGTCGTAGGCACCCAAAAATAAAATTTTTACTCTTGAAATAATATGTAGTAGTGAGAGTAAGGATCGTTCCCACGAAGAGTAATTAGTTGATCTTTATGCTATGTGAAATATGATGGGGGGAGAGTTTTGGATCAAAAAAAATTAAAAAGAGCTAAAAACAATTAAAGTATTAAAACAATCAAAGAAAAAAATGTTGGTCTCAGTCAACATCCACCATTGGAATCTTAAAATTGATCATTGATGCAAACATAAATTATCATACTTTAAATATTCACCGTTGGAAGTATTTCCTATCTCTCTTAGGCTTAAATAATTAGAAACAAGCGATCTAATTATCTTTAATTACTAAATAATCCAAGACAAGCGCTGAAGATTTAATCTAGAACAAAGAGATCGATGAAGCAAAATAACACAAGCACAAGCGGTTGCATTTAATTTTGTCAAAAGTTTTCTCCTAAGATATAATAAAATAAAGCAGTTTATTAAATCTTGGTTGCTTCATAAATTAGAAAAATCAAACAATTACGGATTTGATGTCTAATTTAGCAGTAGATCGAAATGGATAATAGACTAGTAGGCCTCCTAGTAATTAAATAAAACAATCATGAAAGTAGGCATAAAAAAATATTCAATACTCAAAGCATAAATCAAACATATGAAATAATTTAGATCTCACAATTTTATTGATTCCAAGGCTTCTGTTTCCTTCGACCAACAAGACTTTTAGCTTTGCACGTTCATGAAAACTTCAAAAGAATATTGGAGAAGAGGAAGAAGAGTTGTGTGTTGTTCTCCATTTTCTTCTGATCTCTATCCCTTTTATAGACTCTAAATTAGTGTTTGAAGATCACAATATCTTCCCACAAATCCTCTAATAGTTACAACAACCTAAACAATAAAATAAAATCTTTGAAAAAGTTGGGAAATGGTTATTTCAACTCCACTTTTTGTGCACAGCATAGTTGACTTAACTTCAAGAGTGATTTGGTCCATGATGTAGCCAGAATCTCGGGAAATTTAAAACAGAAAAATTGTGTCTCTATCAGTTAGCTTTCCGAATCAATTTGGATCAGCTCAATTGGACTTTGGATGAGCAAGTTATGACAATTTTGCTACAAGGTGTCAGAACTGTCCAGAATTGATAATTAGCTCCATTTTGCTTTTAGTGACTCCAATTGCATCCTAAATCAAAATATAAAAGTAATGAGTATCTTTAGACATTAAATGAGCATAAAGGAGTATATATTAAGGAATAAAAATATGATATTTTATGTTCTCATCAAATACCCCCACACTTAACCTTTGCTCGTCCTCGGGCGAAACTCTAATTTATTTTTTCAAAAAAAATCAGGGTTGCAATATCATAAATAAATAAATAACCAAGCTATTCAAAAATCATAACATATCATGAACATATATTTTTAAACAACTTCTAATTACTTAGTAGATATTTTTACTTGAAAAATGGAGTAAACTAAATAGGTAGACCCTCACGGAATAAATACTCAAATCTCATGTGTTTAAAGGTATATATTTCACTCAAATTCATTCCAAAAAAAATGATCTACCATAAGCTTGCATATCTTCTCATTCTCCACCACTGGGATCACATGCATAACATAAATCATAAGGATTTTTTATGGGTTGTAACGTGGCTTAGGATTAATGTGGGATATATTTGGGAGTGTAGCTCAAAAGCCATCAAAACTAGTGGAGCAAAATTGAATTAACTCAATCTCAATATAAAACATGTAAAATCAATCACTCCATTTTGCAACATCTTCAATTTGGCTTTTAAAGCATTTAAACAATGTAAAACAACTTCCATCCTTTTTTTTTCTTTTTCTTCTTTTTGTTTATAACAATAATGGAACTTAGGAAATTTGAGGATGAAAATATGTTCCATTTTGTGGGTTGTAACCAAACCACAAATTTAGACACCCCACTCTTATTTTTTCGTACACCCATACATATCATAATGATCAACAATGCTCCACTAGCTTTGCGACTTGGGTAAAGATATAAATATTATTGGTTGAAAGCTTGTAATGTGGGTATACCAAGAAAAAGGCAATAAAGCTCAAAAGGGGTTCAACAAAAAGAAAATTAATTACAAGGTGGGCTATTTGGCTTATGTAACGCATAACAAAGATGGCCTTAATCATGTTCATGCATGCATGTGTCAATGTGACCTCGAAGAGAATCAAAGCAAGTTCTAGAGAAACAAATCAGTGGAAGAATATCTCTCATGAAAGAATAATGAGACTGATGTGTCAGTCTAAAGGCTCAAATCCTCACTGGCTTTTGTGTACCAATTTAGATACTATCATTTTCAATAAAAAATAACTAGACTAATTAATTCTAAGTTAAAAAAAAATTATTTATTCAATCATGTTATGAATTTTTCAAATCTAGTTGAATCTTACCCATGACATACACAACCAGAAATCATTAAAAACCAAAAACCAAAATTCTTTTATTAAAAAAAATTATTATTATTATTTTTTTTTTAAAAATAGCGAACTAAAAATGCTTAAAATAAAGTAAATCCCCTCCCCACACTTAAAATTGACATTGTCCCCAATGTAAGGTGAAATGCAAGAAAAAGGCAAAATAAATAAATAAATAAATAAAATAAAATAAAATAAAATAAAAGAATAAGAATAAGAACAAACTCCCCTTGGGTTGCCTCTGTTTATTGTCATGGATGTTTCCTCCTTCAATTGATTAAAATTGGATCTTCAAGGTCCAATTCATCCACATTCTCTACTTTAAAACCTTCATAGAAAAGCTTGAGCCTTTGGCCATTTACCTTGAACACTTTGGAAGTTGCTAAACTTTGAATTTCAACTGCACCATGATAAAAAACATTAGTAACAATAAAAGGTCCAATCCAACGAGAACGCAATTTACCCGGAAATAAACGAAGTCATGATTGGTATAGAAGGACTTTTTGACCAACTTGAAACACCTTCCTAGAGATCATCTTGTCATGAAAATTCTTCGTCTTCTCTTTATAAATTCTAGCATTCTCATAGGAGTCATTGCGAATTTCCTCCAACTCTTGTAGTTGTAACTTCCTATGTTCTCCATTTTCATATGCCTTCATATTGAAACTTTTGATAGCCCAATAAGCCTTGTGTTCTAACTCAACAGGAAGATGGCATGGTTTCCCAAACACCAACCGGTAAGGTGACATACCGATAGGCGTCTTGTATGCAGTTCTATACGCCCACAAAGCATCATCCAAGCGCAAACTCAAATCTTTTCTACTTGGATTGACCGTCTTTTCAATGATGGACTTGATCTCTCTATTTGACACTTCCACTCGTCCACTACTTTGTGGATGATAGGCAGTTGACACCTTGTGGGTCACATGGTACTTTCTCAGCAATGTCTCCACGGTTCGATTGCAAAAGTGAGTGCCTCGATCACTTATTAAGGCTCTTGGAATCCCAAACCTGGAGAATATATTGGATTTGATAAAATCTGAAACAACTTTAGAATCATCAGTCCTAGTAACTTTAGCTTATACCCATTTTGATACATAATCAACAGCAAGCAAAATATAAACATAACCAAAAGATACAGGAAACGGTCCCATAAAATTGATGCCCCAAACATCAAAAATTTCACAAAATAGTATAGGATTTTGTGGTATTTCATTCCTTTGAGATATATTACCTGTCTTTTGGCAATTGTTGCATGTTTTACAAAAAGAATATGAATCACGAAATAAAGACGGCCAATAGAAACCACATTCTAATACTTTTTTTGCCGTCCTTTTCGCTCCAAAATGTCCTCCACATGCATAAGAATTACAAAAGGTGAGAATTGAGATAATTTTATTTTCATGAACGCACCTTCTTATTACTTGATCTGCACAGTGTTTCCACAAGTATGGGTCATCCCATACATAGTATTTAGCATCACTTTTAATCTTATCTCTTTGAGCCTTTGACAAGCCAGAAGGAAACATATTAGTAACCAAATAATTTACAATATTTGCATACCAAGGCAATGTCACACTTGAAGCAAACAATTGCTCATCAGGGAACGTTTCTTGTAGACAAAGTTCATCCTCCATATGAACTAAATGACTTAAATAATCTGCAACATGATTTTCTGTCCCTCTTTTGTCTTTGATCTCCAAATCAAATTCACTTAAGAGAAGTATCCATCGAATTAACCTTGGTTTTGCCTCTTTCTTCGTCATTAAATAGCGAAGAGCTGCATGATCAGAATAAACAATAACTTTAGTACCAAGCAAATAAGATCGAAATTTTTCTAAAGAAAAAACAACAGCTAAAAGTTCTTTTTCAGTAGTAGAATAATTTTTCTGCGCCTCATTCAAAGTTCTTGAAGCATAATAAATGGCGTGAGATGCTCTTCCAATCCTTTGACCCAAAACAGCACCTACTGCATAATCACTTGCATCACACATTATCTCGAAAGGCATATTCCAGTCAGGGGGCTGGATAACTGGGGTAGAAGTTAATAGTTTCTTTAGTGTATCAAACGCCTTTTTACATGATTCATCAAATTCAAAAGCTACATCCTTTTGTAGCAACTTGCAAAGGGGTAACGCTATTTTGGAGAAGTCTTTGATGAATCTTCAGTAAAAACCTGCATGTCCAAGAAAAGAACAAACTTTCCGCACACTGGAGGGATAAGGTAAAGATTGAATAATATCGATTTTGGCTTTATCTACCTCAATTCCCTTAGATGAAACAATATGACCCAAAACTATACCTTGGTCAACCATAAAATGGCATTTTTCAGAGTTTAACACAAGATTAGTTTCTATGCATCTTTGAAGAACAAGTGTAAGGTTATGCAAGCATTTATCAAAAGAGTCTCCATAAACTGTGAAATCATCCATAAATACTTCTATAATATGCTCAACATAGTCTAAAAATATGCTAACCAAACACCTTTGGAAAGTAGTTGGGGCATTGCAAAGACCGAATGGCATGCGACGATATGCAAAAGTTCCAAATGGGCATGTAAAAGTTGTCTTTTCTTGATCCTCTGGAGCAATTACAATTTGAAAATAACCTGAATAACCATCAAGAAAATAATAGTAAGAATGACCAGCTAACCTTTCAAGCATTTGATCAATAAAAGGTAAAAGAAAGTGGTCCTTTCGGGTTTCAGCATTTAATTTTCTATAATCTATACAAACCCTCCACCCATTCTGGACACGAGTGGGAACTAACTCATCATTTTGATTCTTAATGACAGTTATCTCGGTCTTTTTAGGAACCACTTGCACCGGGCTAACCCACTGGCTATCTGAAATAGGATAGATCACTCCAACTTCAAGAAGTTTTGGGATATCCTTTTTTACTACCTCCATCATGGGTGGGTTCAATCTTCTTTGCGGTTGATGGGAAGGTTTAGCTCCTTCCTCAAGTAAGATGCGATACATACATGTAGATGGGCTAATTCCTTTTATATCCGTAATTATCCAACCAATAGCCATCTTATGCTCCTTAAGGATCTGAACAAGCTTTTCTTCCTGTGGTGCACTAAGTTTATTGGAGATGATCACTGGTAATGTTCTTCCATTTCCAAGGAATACATACTTGAGGTGACTAGGGAGAGGCTTCAATTCTGGAATAGGGGCCTACAAAATAGAGGGTAAAGGCCTCTTGTTAGAAATTGGTAATGAAATATAAGAAACGTTACCTGATTGTTATATTTTTGGAAAATCATTCAATGCTGCAACAATTTCCTGCAAATCAGAACTCAAAGCTAACTCCTTATGCTCTTTTTCAAGATGCTCACTAATGGCCACTTCCAATACATCTTTGCCATCAAGTTCAAAAATATCCTGTGCTAAAGAATCAACCACATCAATGGAATAAACAGTATTATCATCATCAGGATATTTCATGGCATCATAAATATTAAATTTAATAATTTTACCATCAAATTCCAAAGTAAGTGTGCCACTATGAACATCTATCTTAGTCTTGGATGTCTTTAAAAATGGTCTTCCTAATAAAATTGGAGCAGTTTGATCGCCATTTTCCATATTAAGCACATAAAAATCAGCAGAAAAAACTAAATTATCAATTTGTACAAGAACATCCTGACTACTCCCTTAGGATAGGCATTAGATCTATCAGTCAATTGAATCACAACACCAGTTTTATTCAGAGGTCCAAGATTTAAAGATTCATATATAGAATATGGCATGACATTGATAGAAGCTCCTAAATCTAACATGGCTTTCTCATATTTATTGTTACCTATCTTACAAGGGATAGTAAACATTCCAGGATCTTTGTATTTCGTAGGGAGTTTTCGTTGAATTACTGCAGAAACACTCTCCCCAACTTTTACCTTTTCATATCCTTTAAGCTTTTGTTTCCTCTTTATTGTACACAATTCTTTTAAAAATTTAGCATAGCGAGGTACTTGTTTGATAGCATCTAAAAGTGGAATATTTATCTCATATTTACGAAAAGTCACATATAACTCATTATTTTGTTCAATTTTTCTAGATTTTGTTAAAGCTTGAGGAAAATGAGGTACTGGCTTATAATCACAAAGGAGTGGAAACTTACAATTGGGTACCTCATCATCATTGGGGACGTTTGTGTCTGCCACGGTGCTTTTCTCTTCTTCTTGTTTTGATGTTGCAGGTGCTTCTTTTACTGGAATTTCAACCTCTTTACCGCTTCTCAAAATGATTGCACTTGCATTTTCTTTTGGATTTACTATCGTTTGAGATGGTAGTTTTCCAGAACTTTGTGCCTCTAGCTTATTAATTGTTGTAGCCATTTGGCTCATTTGATTGTCCAAGCTTTGAATGCTAGCCCTTGTCTCCTGTTAAAATTATAAATTATTAGTGGCAAGAGACTTAACAATATCTTCTAAAGACATACCAGAGTTAGAAGTTTGGTTTGGTTGTTGTTTAGGATATGGCTGCTTGTACTGTTGGTAACTTGGGCGATTTTGATTGACAGGATAATTTGTTTGTGGATTACCATAGTTGAAATTGGGATGATCTCTCTATCCTGGATTGTAGGTGTTTGAATATGGATCGTACTTCCTTTGCGGTTGTCCAGGGAAAGCACCTACCATATTCACTTGTTCATTGGACTCCTCTTGAAGAGTTGGACACATGTCAGTTGGATGTCCTGCTACTGAACAAATCCCACAAGCTTTTGCTGTTTGCATGTTACCTACAGCCATTTGACGAACAAGAGACGTTAAACTAGCAATTTGTTGTTCTAGGAAAGAAATATTTACCTCGTTAGCATGCCTAGGTGGAAGATCTAGCCTAGTGCCAAATTGTTGAGAATTTGCCGCCATATTTGCAATTAAATTTCTTGCGGCCTCAGGAGTTTTATCTACCAAAGCTCCTCCACTAGCAGCATCTATCATGCTTCTATCAGTTGGTAGAAGGCCTTCGTAGAAGTACTGGATAAGTAGTTTCTCGCTAATTTGATGATGGGGGCAACTTGCACATAATTTTTTAAAACGTTCCCAGTACTCGTGTAGAGACTCTGCATTGTGTTGCCTTACCCCACAAATTTCTTTTCGGATATTGGCCGCCCTTGAAGCGGGAAAGTACTTCTCCAAGAATAGTCTCTTCATTTCGTTCCATGTTATAATGCTCCCAGAGGGTAGATAATAGAGCCAATCCTTAGCCGAATCCTTTAAAGAAAACGGAAAGGCTCTTAATTTGATTTGCTCTTCGGATACCCCCGTAGGTTTCATAGTTGTACATACCACATGAAGCTCCTTTAGATGCTTGTAAGGATCTTTACCTGCAAGGCCATAAAAAGTGGGTAATAAATGTATTAGTCCAGATTTTAATTCAAAACTAGTAGTAGCATCTAAAGTAGGAAATGTAATGCATAAAGGGTGTTGGTTCAAATCAGGGGCTGCAAGTTCTTTCAAAGTTCTATTTGTAGCCATGACTTCCTCTTCTTCAGGATTAGATTTGCAAGAGAGTAAGGAATCCGTAGCAGGGTCGTTCTCGTTAGAGTTTCTTTGAGCTTCCTTTCTTAACCTGCGTAGAGTTCTTTCTATTTCTGGATCACTCTAAAAATTACTTTGATTAGAAGATCGAGTTGCAATCATAAACAAGTAATAAAATGATAGCAAGCAATCTAGAAAAGTATATGAGAATAAAATTTTTTTTTTGTTTTTTTTTTTGTTTTTTTATTTGCTAATAAACAAAAATAATTTAATTAAAAGAAAAGATCACAAAAGGCACAAAAATTAACTAAAATTACTCCCCGGTAACGGCACCAAAATTTGGCGTTCTGTCGTAGGCATCCAAAAATAAAACCTTTACTCTTGAAATAATATGTAGTAGTGAGAGTAAGGATCGTTCCCACGAAGAATAATTAGTTGATCTTTATGCTATGTGAAATATGATGGGGGGAGAGTTTTGGATCAAAGAAAATTAAAAAGAGCTAAAAATAATTAAAGTATTAAAACAATCAAAGAAAAAAATGTTGGTCTCAGTCAACATCCACCATTAGAATCTTAAAATTGATCATTGATGCAAACATAAATTATCATACTTTAAATATTCACCGTTGGAAGTATTTCCTATCTCTATTAGGCTTAAATAATTAGAAACAAGCAATCTAATTATCTTTAATTACTAAATAATCCAAGACAAGCGCTGAAGATTTAATCTAGTAATTTCTTAAAGAACAAAGAGATCGATGAAGCAAAATAACACAAGCACAAGCGGTTGCATTTAATTTTGTCAAAAGTTTTCTCCTAAGATCTAATAAAATAAAGCAGTTTATTAAATCTTGGTTGCTTCATAAATTAGAAAAATCAAACAATTACGGATTCGATGTCTAATTTAGCAGTAGATCGAAATGGATAATAGACTAGTAGGCCTCCTAGTAATTAAACAAAACAATCATGAAAGTAGGCATAGAAAAACATTCAATACTCAAAGCATAAATTAAACATATGAAATAATTTAGATCTCACAATTTTATTGATTCCAAGGCTTCTGTTTCCTTCGACCAACAAGACTTTTAGCTCTGCACGTTCATGAAAACTTCAAAAGAATATTGGAGAAGAGGAAGAAGAGTTGTGTGTTGTTCTCCATTTTCTCCTGATCTCTATCCCTTTTATAGACTCTAAATTAGTGTTTGAAGATCACAATATCTTCCCACAAATCCTCTAATAGTTACAACAACCCAAACAATAAAATAAAATCTTTGAAAAAGTTGGGAAATGGTTATTTCAACTCCACTTTTTGTGCACAGCATAGTTGACTCAACTTCAAGCGTGATTTGGTCCATGATGTAGCCAGAATCTCGGAAAATTTAAAACAGAAAAATTGTGCCTCTATCACTTAGCGTTCCGAATCAATTTGGATCAGCTCAATTGGACTTAGGATGAGCAAGTTATGACCATTTTGCTACAAGGTGTCAGAACTGTCCAGAATTGATAATTAGCTCCATTTTGCTTTTAGTGACTCCAATTGCATCCTAGATCAAAATATAAAAGTAATGAGTATCTTTAGACATTAAATGAGCATAAAGGAGTATATATTAAGGAATAAAAATATGATATTTTATGTTCTCATCAGCTGCTTTTGTTCTAGGTTGGCGATTTGGTGTTCTTACGGATTTTCTCGACATGGGGCACGATTCGCTTTGGTGGAGATAGAAATCTTAGTCCATGGTACATCGAACCTTTCGGTATTCTTGTGAGGGTCAGTGCAGTGGCCTATAGACTAGACTTACCGTCTGAACTAGAGGGAGTACATGACGTGTTCTATGTGTCGTAGCTTAGACGGTACATGGAGGATCCTAGTCATGTACTAGATCCCTCGGAGATCGAGGTTGGTCCGACCCTCAGCTATCCTGAGCAGCCCGTAGAGATTTTGGATCGCAGGAAGAAGGTATTGCAGAACCAGACTATT
Source organism: Iris macrosiphon (assembly GCA_036927795.1). Taxonomy (NCBI): domain Eukaryota; kingdom Viridiplantae; phylum Streptophyta; class Magnoliopsida; order Asparagales; family Iridaceae; genus Iris; species Iris macrosiphon. Next base: position 106,679,963 of record JAYESA010000009.1, on the reverse strand, counting down.
CCTTTAGCTCGTCTTGCATGGAGACATCACTCTCCAAGCGAGTCAACCTGGGAGAGAGAGGACGAAATACGCGAGCAGTACCCGTATCTCTTCGAACCTTGAGGTATAATTCTTTATTATATTGTATTGTTTGCTTTTTGTAGTTAGTTTCTTCCTTCATTTCGAGGATAAAATTTTTCTAAGGTGTGTAGGATTATCACCCTCATATTTTCAATCAAGGGTAATTTGGTAATTGACATGGGTATTTTGATTCTTGGAGTATTTTATTTAAATATTGTGCATGTGATTAACTATTTTTTGTATTAAATATTGATTATTAGATGTATTATCTATTTTTGAACTTGTGTAGTGGACCTAACTAATTAAATTAGATGCATGAACCCAATAATTTATTTTGGTTTAGATGAGCCCAATAATTAGGCACATGGATTAGGAGGATGGATTAATTAGTGAAACTATTAGACTAGAACCTTTCCTCCTTAATTAATTTCTTCATGAGAGGCCCCAAGGGGTAAATTGGACATTTTATATTGCTTGAGAGAGAGAGATCTAGGGCCGGCCACATTAGGAGGAGAGAGAGTGTCTCTTTCATTTCATATTAGATCTAGTTTTTTTTTTATTTTTTAATTTCTTCATTCCCTCACCATTCCCTCACAAATTTCTTCATAAATTCCTTCCTTATTCTTCAATTGAGGCTACTACAAGAAGAAAGCAAGGATCTATAAGGAGGAGGCCAAGATCTACAAGGAGGAGCTACATTTCTACATTTGGGAATTTTTATTGGAAATTCATCTCCCAATAGGTATATTTTAATTTTCTCTCTTGTAGTATGTTCTAAATATGAGATTTAACCATAAGAAATCACCCCACATGCATAGGCTACCCATAGAAATTGGTTTTAGGTTCATAGGAGACCTATGGTGGAAGTTATGTGTATTTTGGTATCAATTTTGGGAGAATTTTGAGATTGGCACATGTGATATTTGTCAAATGGTCAAATAGATCAATATGATATGTGAATGATTGTTTGTGACTAGTGTCGTATCCACAATTGGGTACGTGTAGTCCGTATCTCGTTGATTTGATGATACGGGTTGTTTTGGGGGGTTTTCTTCGACACGAAGATTTGTGCATATCACTTCTTGACACGAACATGTAGTTGTTATTATTATTGTTCGTATAGGGCATAATTAGTATTTTAGACTTGCTCGTGTCCTTTAGGATGCATTTGGTTGTGTGGTGGAGCCGTGTTGCAAGCGTATCATAGAATGAGTGTGATACGGGTGTGGTGCACTCCACGTGTTTGGTGTATTGCTCTTAATTCTATATGTAACTAAGTGTATAGTATATATATATATATATATATATATATATATATATATATATATATATATATATATATATATATATATGTATGTGTGTGTGTGTGTGTGTGTGTGTGTGTTGTGTGTTATATATTGATAGTATAGGTGAGTGTATTTATATCTATGTGTTTATATCTAAGTGTGAGTGTATATATATATATATATATATATATATATATATATATATATATATATATATATATATATATATGTGTGTGTGTGTGTGTGTGTGTGTGTGTGTGTGTGTGTGTGTGTGTGTGATTTTATATATATATATATATATATATATATATATATATATATATATATATATATATATATAGTAGAGTGAGTGTTTATATATGTGTAGAGTGATATACATAGAGGTATATGTATATAGTATATGTGTTTTGGTGTGAGCTATGTATGCATATGTCGAGAGGAGATTGATATATTATATATATATTGATATTGGAGGCATATGTAAGTATGAGTGATTACATCGGTACGTGTCTTGTGTGGTTGTGTGTAAGTGAGTGTGTGGCAGCTAGTGGGAGAGCACAGCAGCTCGTGCACTGAGATGGATGCTGCAGCCAGCCAGATACTTGAGCCAACGCAGTTTACAACACTACATAGTAGTTGCAGCTAGCTGCACTGCACCATACAACACCTCAATATCAGCATAAGTGTAGTTCAGCAAGAGGGAGGTGCAACAATCGACTAAGTAGTAGCAGTTCAGCAAAGGGGCTCGGGTCAGCATGCTCGGGCCAGGGAGATACTGTGCAGTGGCCAACTGCACATCAGCTACTCGAAGAAATATGTACAGCTCATGCACCAGTGCACTGAGCATCAGTGCACCAACTGCACAGTAGGTATCCGCACCCTATCAGCAAGTTATTAGCAAGCAAGAGGGAGTACAGCAGAGCAGCCTGTACAAGCAAGGCATTCAGTTCAGCAGCTTTCCCGTAAGGGGATGTAGTACCAGTTCAGCAGCAAATGCAGTAAAATATTCATTCACTGCACAGTGATCCAGCACAGTAACAGTTACCTCTGTGAGCAGTTCAGTATCTACAGTGTCAGGTATTTTGTTAGTTGGTTTAGGGTGGTTTCAGTCAATGGGTAGTTAGCTAATAGTTGGTTTAGATAGTCGTGTTAGTTAAGTTGGTAGTTAAGTGTTAGCAATTACTAGTTAGTTAAGTATCTATTTATATATCTCTATATATGTAGGTTGGTATCTATGTACTAGTAGGTATATATTTGTTAGTAGTTAGTATAAATAGATATGTATATTAGCATAGGAAATACATGTTAGTAGTTAGTAGTATATGTTAACTATTAGTTTAGCATATAGTTTAGATATATTAATATAGTTAGTACATGAGGTATTAACTATATATTAGCTATACTCAATAGGTTTTGAATTACCTTAGGATACCAAGTTAATGTCAAGGTAATGGGCTGATACCAAGGTATTGGGTTTGGGTATCGGGATAGGTAGTGTGATACGCATTGGTGCAAGGCCAAGGTATCCGAATTTTATTGTTTAGTTAAGATACTATAATTATTGACTTGTATATATATATATATATATATATATATATATATATATATAATACAAATTTTTATTTTTCATATATTAAACTTGCGTATCTTGAGATACGATATTTTTGTATGTTTTATAGTATCGTAGATTAGCTAGTATAGCTTAGTTTCATAGTGTATCGACCTAGTGTCTTAGTGTTAGACTCTTACAACCTAGAATTAGTCGGTTTGACTTAGAAATGGCTTTATGACTTAGAATTGTATCAGTTTAACTTATTTTCATTCCATAACCTTATATTGATGCGATATACCATATATAGGTCTGTGTGACACCAGCTTGGGCATCGAGAGACACAGCTTGCTCAGGACTTCAGGTGAGTACATTCTTTAACAGTTTTCATTATGTTGATTATTACTATGATTCTAGTTGTAGTGTATGCTTGATTCTGACAATGTGGATACACGGGCTAGTATCATAGATACCTGTCACGAGGAGTCATGATTGAAATCCATCGTGCTAGCTGGGGACGAGAATATATTAGCAAGATTATGTGATCATACCCCACTTTACATGCATCATAGCTCACCCCACATATCATGTTGGGTGTAGCCTGACCATTAACATACCTCATAGCCTGTTATATATGATTAGCCTGACTATTGATCACATCATAGCTAACCAGATGGTTAGCCTGACCTTACATGTATCATAGCAAATCATATATAACAAGCCTGATCTAGTCCCAAGCCGATCACATGGTAAACTGATATTTCACAACACTTAGTTAGAATTTCTATTCTTTTTTCAGTTCACTCATTTCTAGTATTCACATATATCTGTTCATTGTTAGTTAGTACTATTGCTGATTACATGCCCCTAAATTATTCCTTATTTTTCTAGTATTCCTTATATTTTAGTATTTCTTCATCATGTATTTTCTTATGCTGTCTTATAGTTTTTGTCACTATAATTGAAACTGCTGTTTAGTGTTTGTGCTTCGCTCCAATCCTGATTGGATAATATTTTTCAGAGGACCTTGAGGAATTCTGTCCTACTCACTATGGACCAGGAGTAGAGGGAGACTATATACCGGAGATTCCAGAGGAGTCACTCTCCTTAGAGGAGACACCACCCACAATCGTTTAGACAACTTCTTGGTCTAGTTATCTATGTATTAAATTATTCTAACTTGAGATTTGGATTGTATTATGTTAAGACTATTTATGTTAGGGTAGTTAGACTCTAGATTATTGTTGTATTTGGGTTGTGTGATAGACTTATGTCAGAACTTCCTTATCTTTTACATCTTATTATGCCGACTACTTTCCTATCGTTATTGTGATTGAGTATCTTATGAATTGATGATCAAATACATTAATCATTGTCCTCCTTATGGAGTTGAGATCATTGACAGGTTCTTTTGTGAGTTATGTTTAGTAGTCTTGAGACCTAGACAATGTTCTACCGTCGATGTTGTGACGTAGGCTGGATGTACCCACGGCTCATATCCAAATTCTGGGTGTGGGTCATGACATATGCGAAGAAGACCGGGGTAAACAAGCTATTCCTGATCCGAACGATGATGGGTCTGTGGTACAAAGATGGTGCATCTATTACGGATCACTTGAGTGAGTTTCAGGGAGTGGTGGACCAACTATCCTCGATGGGAGTCAAGTTTGACGACGAAGTACAGGGACTATGGTTGCTGTGTATATAGCCAGACTTGTGGAAAACCATACGAGTGTCTATGATCGCTTCTGCTCCGGAAGGCATGGTCTGTCTAGAGTTTGCTAAGAGCGGGGGTACTGAATAAAGAGATGCGGATACGTTCTCAGGGCACTTCATCGACATCCTACTTAGAGGAGCTAGTTTCAGAGAGCCACGAAAGGAGCAAGAGTAGGGGTCCAGGTTGTGGCAGAGACAAGAGCAGAGACAAGTCCAAGGGTCGGTAAGAAAACTTGGAGTGTTACCATTGTGGCATGAAGGGCCACATCAAGTGGAACTGTTTCGCTTGGAAGAGGGAGACGAAGGGCGACAAGGGAAATCAAAGTAAAAATACTACAGCGACTACCTTGGCACATGGAGGCGACGTGATCATTGTAGGTGATGAGGTAGTTATGAGCCTCGCCTGCAATGACAACTCTTGGCTAGTGGACTTAGGTACTTCAGTACACGTATCTCACAATGTAACACTATTTTCTACTTACACAACAAACGACTGTGGAGTGTTTAAGATGGATAACGGATATGTGTCGAAAGTTGTTGCTGTTGGAGATATGCATTTGAGGACAAAGACAGTTGCAGTTCTTGTTTTCAAAGATGTTCTTCATGTCCCTGATATTCGTTTCAACCTGGTGTCAGTTGGAAGGTTGGATTAAAAGGGTTTGTTCAACCTCTTCGGTAACGGTCAGTGGAAGCTTTCCAGAGGTTCGATAGTGATTGCCAGAGGAAACAAGAAGTCCGGACTCTATTATATGGAATGGAGCACAAATAGGGCATAAGAGGTGAACGCAACTACTGATGCGTCTATTGAGTTATGGCACAGGCGGCTCAGCCATAATCAGCGAGAAGGAGATGAGATACTTGGTGAACAGGAAGATGATTCCAGGGCTAAAGTCTACAAAATTGGAGAGATGTACGCACTATTTGGCGGTAAAGCAAGATAGGGTATCTTTCCAAAGTCACTCAAGTTCAAGGAAGCCGGCATTGCTCGAATTGATTCACTCGGATGCCTGTGGTCCTATGAAGGTAAAATCTATTGGTAGTGCTTCTTATTTTGTAACATTTATTGATGACTGTTCCAGAAAGATTTGGGTCTATGCCATAAAGACTAAGGATAAGGTGCTGCCTACTTTCAAAGAATTTTAAGCCTCTGTTGAAAGGTAGACGTGGAAGAAGTTGTTATGTGTTCGGTCGGACAATGGCGGTGAGTATATCGGTCCTTTTGATGCTTATTACAGAGAGCAAGGGATACAACACTAGAAGACTCCACCAAAGATACCTTAGCTCAATGGTGTAGCGGAGCGCATGAACATGACGCTGATGGAGAGGGTCAGAAGCAAACTTGCCGGGCAGCAATTGGGGTAAGGCCCTTTACACAACTACTTATGTTATTAATTTATCTTCTAGTACTTCTTTATAGGGTGATGTGCCTGACAAAGTATGGAATGATAAAGAGCCGTCATACAATCACCTGTGAGTGTTTGGTTGCAAGGCCTTCGTACATGTACCAAAGGACGAGAGATCCAAACTTGAGCCGAAGACAAGACGGTGCATCTTTGTCGGCTACGGTCGGGATGAGTTTAGTCTTACAACCCAGTGAAAAGAAAGCTCTATAGAAACAGAGACATAGCATTCGTCAAGGATCAGACCATGACCATCACTCAGGATTTCGAGATGCCTTCTAAGGTTGAGGAATTGCCTGAGTTAGAGTTATTTTGCTTTGAGCAGTTTTTAGAGTACATCGCAGAGGATCCAGTTATGGGGGAGCCAGTACATGGAGTTGCTCCCAACCTTGATGATCAGCCTGCTGATGGTGGTAAGGGTGACCCTCAAGAGGATGATCATGCCTAGGAGGTAGTTCCTGAAGGAGATGAGGCTGTTGATATATAGCCAGCACCAGTGGTTCCATTGAGGATGAGTGATAGAGAGCGTCGACCATAGACAGGATACTCACTGGGTGTGTATATGCTACTGACTGACGAGGGAGAGCCCAAGTGTTTTACAGAGGCTAAGAAAGACGAACATAGACTGGAGTGGTTGGAGGCTATAAAGGATGAGATGAGTTTCCTACATGCCAATTATACTTATGAGCTGGTACGGCTGCCAAAAGTCAAGAAGGCTTAGAAAAATCTATGAGTATTCAGAGTGAAGAAGACAGATGATGCTACTCGCCCTCGGTACAAAGCGGACTGGTAGTTAAAGGCTACGGTTAGCAAAAAAGAATATATTATAATAAGATTTTTTTGTTAGTCGTCAAGCAGTCGTCTATTCGGGTGGTGCTAGCATTGGAAACCAGTTTCGACTTGGAGGTCGGGCAGATGGACTAACGTGTCACGACCCACATCCGGAGTAAGGGCACGAGTAGTAAATATCGTTCAGCCTACGCCGCATCATCGGTAGTAGAACGCTGTCTGGGTCAACCATACTATCTAAATATCTCACACAATATATACATGGTACATGTTAATGTCATCTCAACTCCTAACGGAGGAACAATATGGTATATGATAATGGTAAACTATACTTAATCACAATATAAAGCTAAAGAGGGATGAAAGCACGATATAGAATAAAAGAGACGAAAAAGAGTCACAATATATCCATAAGTCCAAAATAATATATACATGCCATAAGCCTAGAATAAGGCTAATACAATAACCAAAAAATATATAAAACTAATCTTCCTGAGATACGGCACTAGGTCCTCCTGCTCTAGGGGAGAATCCTCTAATGGCTCAACTTCCTGCGGCCCATAATATGTGGGACACTGATCCACAAGCCAATCATCTAAAAAATATATCCAGTCAGGATTAGAGCAAATTACATACCTCTGAAAGTAATTCCAAATACATAATAGAGCATATATAACAGATAATAGAAAAAGAATACAAGATAACTAGCAATAAAAAATGATAATAAACTGGAGTAAACATGTGAAGTACTGGAATGAAGAACATGCAATATGAATAACTGTAGGTAATAGAAATAAATAAAACTAGCTAATGTGCGATAGAGTACAAATTCATTATGTGATCGGTTTGGGTTGAACACGAATATAATATGGTAACTCGATTACACGTGTGATATGTAATCGACATGTACACGAATACACTTAGACTTGATCACATAACCAACTCCTACTCCCTCGTCCCCAATCAATACTTATGGATCCAATCACGATACGTTACGAACACGAATATAAGCACACTGAACACGAGCAGTGTGTAAATACGAAGTACACTAAAATTAATACCCGATACACACCATAAAATACATGTGAAGGAGTACCTACTAAACACGGTAGTAGATAACATCTCCTGACCAGATCTATATAGTACCAGTACGTGTAACCACTGTGTCAGAATCAAGTATACAGTTCTAGAACATGCAACATATACACTATCATGTAATAAAAACTAACAGAGATATGTACTCGCCTCAGGTCCAAAGCAAAAGAGTAACTCAGTGTACGAGCTGGTGTCAGACAACCCTAAAGATGAATCTCAAGTCAATTTGGGTGTAATAAAGGTGAAATGAATTAAAATGCATTAGTACATGCTTTCTAGGCCAATCTCTAAGTTAAACTAGGTGTTTACCCTAATTTTGGGTCCCTGCCTAGCTTCTATGTTGTTTACAAGACTATACTAGTTATTACTAGATATTACTAGGTCATAATTAGCTTTTTGGGTCCTTACTAGATGATCTTAGCTAATACCACACTCTTATACAATTTACCTTAACTATACCTACTTAATATTCTAGCCTAGAGCTATTACCAATACCTTAGCTAATTCTTATCAAATAAGCTTGCTTATATATTACCTAGTATCTAACACCCTACTAACTAATACTCAACTTTACTAATGAACTCAATCAACTGATACCATACTCATCAACTAGATAACAACTAATACTTATACTAAACACAACATTGTAGTGCCTGGGTGCAACTGTTTTTGTAAGGAATAGGTTCACTGCCCATACCACTTTCTTTCACTCTCAACTCCACTTAGTATCTGACTTACCTGATACTTAATTGACTTAGCGCATAAGGCATTGCAACCCAATCACCATGTATACAACCTTATACATCCAACTGTAATAGAACTCTCCTCTACCTTGTTGCCACATTCGCTTGTCTGATATCAAATGCCAATCTCCTTACTGATACTACCAACCTAATTGACCCCACTGATACACACCCAGGGTACTTCACTTATACATACCACAAATTAACAATTACCTGAGTCTCCACCTACCTGGACGCTCAATTTCTTATCCACTCCTACTCCCAACTGTCAATTACACTCCACATCTCCAATCTGGTAGCCGAAGCCTCTTGCTCTCATCCGGCAAAGACTGAAATGGGTAGTCTACTAATGATACCTTAGTTCAGCTCTGTGCTAAACCAGACTTATAGTCCCCACACCTGACTGCCATAACTCATATTACCAAATATTAAATATAAATAACCCGAGCTCTCCCCTCCCAAGTACCTGCAACCATGCTTCCTCCCTCACTTGCTGCAGTTACCTGTTGCACATTCATTAACTTGACACACATAGCATAACATCACACAATTACTCATTCACCAGTTGCAATTACACCTGTTGCTGCTACACACAATCACTCATTCATCAATTTGATCCACATACTGCTGTTAGCCTGCTGCATAATCACCAATTGCAACTAAAATAGTGCTTGCATAGTGTCAACACGACAGTTATTGCTGCTACAATCTCCAACACCTTCATATGCCCACATAAAAGCCATACTATGATCTCGGTCACAGTGAACTCCCCACCTCATCATACATCAAATGCCAACATACACTCACAGTCACTTAAATACAATATTCTAAAACTCATCGATACTCGAAACTCAAACTACACACACACACACACACATATATTTATATATATATATATATATAAACACTTATTATCATATATATATCTCTATATGATATATCAGAGGCAATTAAGCAAACACCTAGAATACACAACTAAAGTATTCATGAAAGAATTATACCTCACGACTCAAACAGATAAGGGTATCGCTAGCGTATCTCGGATTCCCTCTATCAGGTTCACTCCCCTGGAGAGTGATGCCTCCACGCGAAGCATACCAAAAGAATTGTCTGGTTTCGCAGTACCTTCTTCCTGCAATCCAGAATCTTCACTTGCTGCTCTCGATAACTTAGAGTCGGACCCACCTGAATCTCCGAGTGGCCCAATACATGGCTAGGATCTGCCATGTACCATCTCAACTGCGATACGTGGAACATGTTGTTCACTTCCTCTAGTGCAGGCGGCAAGTCTAGTCTGTAAGCCACTACACCGACCCTCTCAAGAATACCAAAGGGTCCGATGTACCGTGGACTAAGCTGCCCACCTCCACCAAAGCGAATCGTGCCCCGTGTAGGAGAAATCCTCATGAATACCAGATCACCAACCTAGCACGAAATATAGCCTTAGCACTCTAACTATAACAATCAATACAAAATAAAATCTATACCTAAAACTCCAATGGTCTCCGGTAGCTATCGGCCCAATGCCGTTGTCTGTCCTGCGACACCCGAAGCCTATCTCTAATAAGCTTTACCTTCTTAGTTGCATTCACAACCATCTTTGGTCCTAATAAGGCTCTCACTACTAAAATTTGTGGGATTAGCGACGTTATTAGCGACGTCAAATTAAATTGTCGCTAATATTAAAGATATCAGCGACTCCAAAGAATAACGTCGCTATAAGTCCCTGTTTGGCGACATATAGCGACGTTTAGCGACGGTAATTCAGTTTTTTAAAAGAATAGTCGCTATAAGTTTATTTAAGGTCGCTAAACGTTGCTGAGTTATATGGTTAGCGACGTATTTAGCAAAGTTAATATATTAAATATTTAGCGACGTATTTAGCGACGTCTATAAGGTCGCTAAATATTTATATTAGCAACGTCATTAGCTCGCGTCGCTAAACGTCACTAATTTATTTCATTATTTAGGGTTGACAAATTCCTTTTCCCTCCATTTCCTTCGATCTCTTTCCCAAATTTTTAAACCCCCCCCGCTCCGTCATGTCCGGCTCCCCTCCTCCCTCCGGCGTCCCCTCCTCTCTGTAAAACCCCTATTTCTAAAAACCATATTTTTTATTATTTTTTATTAATTAATAATTTAATTATAGTAATTATGTGCTAATTAGGAGAAATAGATTTTTATTAATTTTTATTTTGGGTGTTGGTGCACTTAGAAGATTTAAGGGACAATTAGAAATTTTTTAGAATTTATTCCATGTAGGAGACCTCTTGAGCAGTTGCTAGCTTAATGTTATGTATTAGTGTAATTCTAGATTTTTCTTATGAGTATATACATATATATAAATATATATTTTAAAGGAATGTATAAAAGAAAAGAAAAGAAAAGAAAAGAAAACTATTAAAAAAATCTATTAACTATTAAATAAAAAACTACTAATAACTAAAACCACAACCAACCACTACTACCAATTCCCTTTAGCAGCCAACCCACCCTATTGAAACCACTTTTTTTTTTGCTAAGAAGCAACACAACACAGCACCCACCCGCGAGCAAAGCCAAGACCCCCCCCCCCCCCCCCACGGCTAATAATAAAACCCCCTTTCTCTTTCATATATATATATATATATATATATTCTATTTATAAAACCCTAAACTTAAATCATCCAGACCCTTCCTCTTCTCATCTAGACCTAGAGAGCGCCGCCACCGCAGCCGGAGAACCCTACCACGCTGTCCAAACAAATCCCGACGACCGCGACCCCGCGCACTGCAGAATTCCGCAGCTTGGTACCTGTGTTCCGGAGTTATTTTCCGTCGACTCGCTCAACCAAAAGCCACCCCGTCTTCACTGGAATGCTCACCCCTTAACCCTCTTCCATATATGTGTGATAGCAGACCTCGAACAACGCGTAACCATAGACGAAAATAGCGCCAAAGTTGGCAGAAATAGACCGAATTCTGGGATCGCAGAAAACTACGATGACCACCCATGTCTCCGAGTTTGTATCTCCCACCATAGAGATCTGAATTCGATGATTCTTTTTGGTATGCGTAGACCACTTGAAATAGTTTAATTTTTGTTAAATAACCCTAGATTATTAACTGCTGTAGACAGAATTAAATTTGTTGGAAAATTCCGCGAACCCAATTTTCCCAGATTTCTAAAAGTTGTGAAACGGAGCGTGCCCCGCCAAACGGGACCGCCCCGCCGTGTACCATGTGTACCGAACAGTGCGCACAGCGTAACCGGACACGTAAAAATTTACAGAAACTGATTTGGACGCGTGTGCACGCCGAAATCAGCCCGTATCCGCAGACACATCCTGTGTCGCAACTTTTGCGAAAGTTGCGCGCATTTTGTGCACGCTCGTCAGATTGCGACGAAACTTGTGCCACTGGACTCGTGGTAACGTGCTGCTCCTGTGACCCAATTTTCATGCAATTCTGAGACAGTTGACAAAGTCGCCAATTGGCGGGCCCCACAATTGACTTTTGGGCAAAATTGTGTTCGGCCCATCGGAATCCACATTCGGATATACCGTTGGGTTCGTAATGACATTTAGAGTTGTTTGACCTATAATTTGTCCCATTTAGAGACTGTTATCCTTGGCACATTTTTCGGTGCAAAGTGGGCCACATGTGGACCCACTTTTATCCGAAATTACCGTTTTGCTCCTGTGTCCAAATTGGACGAAATGGAAGTACTTTCTAGCTATTTTGCTTATTCTGGAAATGTTGGTAATATTTATTTCAGCATCTGGGGACGTTCATTCTGAGGCCGTAGCTTTTGACTCTTGGAGTTGACATCGGGATATTACATTTTTGCAGCTTTTTTGCCAGGCAAGATACCTTGCCAAATTATTTACAGTACTTTGCATGCTATTTATATTTCTGTTTATTCATTGCATTTCTATACTTTTCTTGCATGTGTAGTTTTCTTTCAGTATTTACTATATATTAGATATGTTGACACACACATGGCACTTAGTATCATGAGAGGACAATCATTAGGCGTATGGGCTTTTAACCACTCTGGTAAACCGTAGTATATAGTTCGCACTACGGACGTGTGTCGCGCTGGTCGCTACCCCTGCGGTATATCGATTTTTGATGTCCATTGACGTGTGTGAGAGTTGTGAGGTAGATCGAGTAGCCTACCCTTGCCCATACGTCGAAAAGTTGTCCTCTTTTGCATTCATATAGATTATCTTGTATAGCGTACTTATATATTTTCAAACATTATGCATGTTTACTGTATTCAAATTGGCTTGCTTCTATGTATCTTGTTATGTCCCTCTGAGGACCTGATCCCTTGCCAGGTATAGACGACCAGGAGTATCCGCAGGAGTACGGGCCTGGACCTGACCCATTCCTTTCTGCCGAGGAGGTCTTACGTTCTGAGCATCTTTGATTACATCTAATGATGGATTCTTTTTAGCTGATACACTTCTGTCTTCATATTATTTTATATTGGAGATTTATACTCATCTCTCATTTTAGTTTTGGATATAGTCTTTGGTAGTGGATTTGTCTTTACCCGACTATTATTTTGGATATTTCAGACTCCTTATTCTAGTTTAGTATTTCTTTCTATGACTTGTTGTGTGGATGAGATTAGCATATCTGTGACTTGTGATATATATATCCCACATGTGAGTTTATATTCATATTACAACATACGTGTGTATTATGGTATCCATATATTGGAGTTGCCATATATATACGGCTGGCATGCTTACGTGTTCCTAGTCCTACGTATTTTGGGACTGGTGCATGACATATTTTTGTGGTGGCCCATGCAGGTCGAGTTAGCCGTTTCGGTTACGTAACTGTACCGAGCGGGCCTGCACCTAGGATTAGAATTTTAGATCTCATCCACACTTGACTATAACTTACCTTCCTTCCAACATGTCCTACTTAAGTGCTTGCATCCTGCTTGATTCAAGTACTCTTCTAAATCCTTCGTCCATCTCTTGCAGAGAGATGAATTTGCATAACAGGCATGCCGCCACCAGGGACAACACGTCTCCAGGGACGACGACCAATCACCCGGAGTGACCTCAACGACACCTCTTCTTCCCGGACCAGATGGACTGACTAACAATAAAATTCCATCAACTCCTTCCACGATACTTGATGGGACCCTTCCAGCTTTATCAGCACCACAAGATGGCCAAGCGCAGCTGTTCCAATTCTTTCAGATGATAATACAGGAACAGAGACAGCAGGCAGCAGAGCAGAGGCAAGAATTTCTGACAGCACTTGAGAGAATGGCTGCACTAGCCCCTGCACCAACCCATGCACTAGTTTCAGCACCACAAGCTCGGGATGGTTCAGTCAAGGACTTTGTGCAGATGGGCCCCAAGCCATATAAGGGCAATGAGAGTCCAGAGGAGACCACGAACTGGATTGCCAATACCAAAAAGTTGTTAGAGGCATCACAATTACCTTCTGACCTATGGATGATAGGAGTAAGGACTCAGTTAGAAGGCAACGCACATCACTGGTGGGAATCAATGGAGCTCCAGTTGGGTACGCGTCAGACTTGGGAACAATTCTTGGAGTGCTTTGAGAGGAAGTACTTCTTGGATACTGTAAGGGACGTATTGTACGATCAGTTCCTCCATCTAGAGCAAGGGGACAAGACGGTTGATGAGTATGACGCAGAGTTTAGCCGTCTCAGTAAGTATGACACAGTCATAATACCTAATGACTTAGAGAATGCTAAGAGATTTTACCGTGGGCTGACTCAGGAGCTCCAGCACTACACTAGCTCCCAGTCCCGGATCTCTTATGCCGAGCTATTGACAGAGGCCAGGATCCAGGAGGCCATCAGCAAGGGAAACGGAATTCAACGGAGAAGTCACCAAGGACCAGTAAGGATACAACAAGGAGGGCCCATTCGACACCCTTTGACACGCCAGCAACCAGATAATGTCACACCATATCTAACCAAGAACCCTCGTACTTGTCATTTTTCTGGTAAGATAGGTCATATTCATAGAGACTGTCATCGTCGATTGGGGCTGTGCATGATATGTGGATCAAGTCACCATCAAACCCGAAGATGTCCTCAGCAGAACCAGAGGTCTATGGCATTAGAATCAGGAACACCGCATACACCCTCAAGTATAGAAAACCAAAGGGACCGACCACTGCTTCTACAGTCTGTACAAATGGAGGAGACTAGACCCCAGTTGAAAAACCAAAGACAAGGCCAAGCACTCATTATGAGAAATATGGGAGAGCTGACACAGGAAGCCGTAGATACAGGTATGACCTTTTAGTTATAATTGTCTTTGCGTACTCATAACCCCAATGTGACACAAGATCTTAGATGTACAAATAGATATAGAATTATATATATGGTAGCTTAGCAGTTATATGGATGTATGTATATTTTACCCAGGTGGCATACACGCGATGCGAATGGATGACGTGAGTAGCAATAGTAGTACCAAAATATCGAGGGTCTAGACACGTGGCAATGGCCAGCAGCACACACCGATGGACAAATCCAATTTAATGGATCCATCGGGGCACACTTAAGCTGTAATACAACAATAAGGATCTAAATATACTAATCTCATCCACAGAAATAAATACAACAATATCAGAGTATAAAGCAATATCAAATCTCAATAAAACATAACTTGGGGAACAACCCGATAATTAGTCTGATACATCTGTCAAGATACAAGAATAAAGATAACCACCGCAAATACTGAGTAGGGAAACAGTATATACTCAGAAGATACCCTCAGGGATCACTCGTCTACTAGACCTGGTACTGCTCCAGTGTCTGCACCTACTCCTGCTCCTGCTAATGCTCCTGTCCCGTATACCTCGGGGTAGATCTCGTCTGCTAATCCTGGGGACATAATCCGGATTCAGGTCCTCAGGGGACATAGCAAGGTATAATATAACTCAAGCCATAAATAATACAGTGTAGAAATAAATGTAACAATAGGGTAAACTATATAACCAACTAAGTGATATGCAAGATGAGAGCAGCACTAGAACTCAGGCTGAGACCACTACAAGCTCTGTGTCGGGGAGCCGGTAGCAGTAATATCACTAGTAGAGTGCCTAGCTCTAATGTAGAGTCTAAGGCCTCACAATAATATCTCGCTAGTAGAGAGCCTAGCTCTGATATAGAGTCTAAGGCCTCACCATAATAAATATATATATATATATATATAAATCAGCCTGTAGCCTGTGTGTCTCTTCCCACCTAATGTAACCACACGTCTCATGTCCACAACGTCTCATGTCCATGTCACGCGAGATCATAACTAATGCAGCAAGTCATGTAAAATCTATGAATATAATGTCTATGTCATAAAACTGTATCCTATACAGAATCACCATGAATATCTCAGGAAGGTTCTGTCTCATGAATAATGTCAAGTGTCCTGGGTTAAAATGTACTTGATAGGACAAGTACGAGAATATAAAGGGTCACGATGTCCATGTCTAGATGATGTTACACAACTCCGCATACGGGGTTGGCACCCGACTATTAATCGGATGCTAAGTAAGTTACGTGGTCCTAGGTTAAGCATGTAAAATAGATAAATAAGTCTAAGAAATATATAACAAAACTGCAATGTTGGCAATATACACTTGCTTGAGGTTTGAATACGAACAACTGTCCCTGTATCAGTGGATTCTGCAGGTACACCTCCAAAAGCTGAAATAAACATAACTAACAGTCTCAAAAAATATCAAATAGCTAAAAACGCATGTCCTTAAGTCCAATTTGGACACAAGGGCAAAAATCACAGTTTCTGGGCAAAGCGGGGTCCAAATGTGGGCCGCTTTGCACCGAAAAATGCGTCAGAACCAATGGTCTCCAAATTCGTCAAACTTAGTGTCAACAAGTCTGAAACGATGATACGAACCCAACAGAACTTCCAGAATTGGATTTCGATGAGCCGATCACAAAATCGCCCGTCCAGTGGAGCCGCGGGGCCCACGATACGCGATTTTGTCAACGTTCTCAGAATCAAACCAAACTTGGGTCACAGGACCAGCGTATTGCTACGAGTCCGATGGTGCAAGTTTCATTTTGATCCGACGTGTGTACATAAAGTTCTAGAACCGGCAGATATGGGGCGTTGTCGGCGAATACGCGTTGATTCCGGTGTGCACGCACATCCAAATCAACTTCTGCGAAATAATGCACGTCCGTATCAACGGTACGCATGTTTCGGTAAAGACCGCACACGACCAAGTTATCCCGTTTGCCGGGGCGCACTTAGTTCCGGTAATGCACTAGGACGAACAAATCCCTTGATATGTAATTCCTCCAGTTGCAGCTTCAGCTCGTCAAGTTCCTTCTTCGCCAGTCGGTACACATTTGAGGATACTGGTGCAGCTCCGGTTATCAGCTCAATAGTGAACTCTACTTCTCTGTCAGGTGGTAGGCCTGGCAATTCCTCCTGGAATATGTCTTCGAATTCTGCAACGATTGCTGGGGGTGCTATCTCCATCGCCATATAAGTTCTAGGAGTCTGGCCTACTCCTTGCTCGATGGTACCTCGTACGTATTCGAACTCCAGGTGTCCTGGTGGTCTAATAATGATACTACCTTTTCGGCAGTCTAGGATAGCATTGTTCTGGATTAACCAGTCCATGCCTAAGACGACGTCGAAATTTGGCATAGGGAGTACCAAAAATCGCGCTCTTAGCTCTCTACTACAAACAACTATCGAACATGTTTCAATAATGTTGGTAACTGGAACAATACCTCCTCCAGTAAGAATTTTCTAACACTTGGGTAGTGGGGAAGTGACTAGTTTGTGCATGGCTACGAAATTACTAGATATGAATGACAGGGTTGCGCCAGAATCAAATAATGCAGTTGCAGGTAATGATGCAACTAAAATAGTACCTGTGATGGTTTCACCTTCGGGTTCTTCGGCAACTGCAGCTAAAGCAAAGGCTTGCCCGTGCCTTTGTCCTCCAGACTGCTGTCTGGCCTTGTTGAACTGGGCCTCTTGTGTAGCCAGGGGTGCTCCCCTTTGATATCCTCCAGATGTTGAGGGTAGCATCCTCTGGGCTTGTGCTCCTGGCTTCTGTCCGTTATGAGATGCTGCATCTTTGCGTTGTGGGCAGTCTCTGGCCATATGCTGGCTAGCTCCATATACTAGGCATAATCCTAGCTTCTTTCTATAGTCGTTTGCAAAATGTCCTTTCTTGCCACAAAAGTGACAAGTCGGGAGCTCCTTCTTCTGGTAGGGTCCCGTCGTTTGATGCGTCTGATTTTGTGGACGACGGATAGGTCCTCCTGCTCCTTGCTGGTTTTTGGCCGGGATGTTTGAATTAGAGCGTCTTGCTCCTTGGCCAATTATTTCTTGCACCCTTGCTTCTGTAAGAACCTCCTCGTAGGAGATCCTCGACTGCGTTGTCGTATATTTCTGGAGCTCGTAAGTGAGACCGTGGTGGAATCTTTTGGCCTTCTCCAGCTAATTCGGTATCAAGATGGTACCGAATTGACTTAGTCTGCTGAACTCCGCGTCGTAGGCATCAACAGTCATGTTCCCTTGTTCCAGGTGTAGGAACTGAGAGTATAGGGCATCTCGAACTGTTGCGGGGAAGTACTTGGCATTGAAGTGCTCCAAGAATTGTTCCCAAGTCTGGTCTTTGCCGACGCTATGCTCTATTGATTTCCACCAGTGATGGGCGTTGCCGAGGAGTTGGGCCCTCACAGCGGTCATCCATAAATCAGGGGTAAGTTGCGAACCTTTCTGTAGCATCTCTGTGTTGGAGATCCAGTCTGAGATCTCCTCTGGGGTTTCGCTGGCTTTAAAGGTTCTCGGGATCATCTGGCGGAAACCTCGGACTGTGCCTACTGGTTGGACAGGTACTGGTGCTGGGGCAGTGGTTCTCTCCAAAGCCGTCATCAAGGTCTGTCTTAAGGCTTTAGTCTGTTGCCACTGAAACTGTCTCAGGGCTTCAGTCTGTTGCCATTGAGTTTGCAACATAGCTTGGAGGAACTGGAACATTTGAGGTTGGCCCTCAAGCTGTGGCATCATGCCAGGAAGGACTGGAGGTGGTGACAAAGGTGTCTCCGCCTGTGGTATTAATGTTTGCCCTTCATGTTGAGCTGGTGTTCCTGTCTGGGCAGGATCCTGGGGAAGGTATGGAGTCATCGGGTAGACCAGCATCCTTCTCGGGGATTGGTCTCGTGGGGTAGTCGGGGTTCCTTGGACATTTGGTAAGGGGTCTGTTGCTTGGTCAGCCTCATCAATCGTATGTTTCCCGGATATGTCTATATTTCTGAAGAAAATAGAATAATTAGAAAAGCATGAAGAAAATGATAATCAAGCAGGATGCGATAAAAAAATATTTAAGGATAGAGTCAGTGTGGATGAGACCTAGTATTCCTATTCTATTGCAGGCTTGCTGGGCATGTCATTATACCACTAGAAATAAATTAGACCTGCATGGGCCACCACTAAAACCATGTCACGCCCCAGTCCCAAAATATAAGGAACTAGGCCACGTGGTATTGGCCAGCTGACACGTCACGAAGGGTTTAATCCAATTAATGGACCCAAAGGAACGTGCTACGCTGTCCTAAAATACTACAAGTATATTTCAGGTAAATCTATCTCATCCACAACAAAATATCAAGAAATAAGTGCTGAATATATATAAAGCTGAGTCTGATAGAGTCATAGTATATATCTGGTGGGAACAAGCCCACTACAAAAGATAATAATAGCGCAGAAAAATAAGATAGACTAGTATCGTCTATCTAACAAAATATCTCCATCTCCAAGAGAGCAAGCTTCTAGAATCAGGTAGATTCTGATGGTGTCTCCTCTAGTTCTTCCTCGGTAGCACACCTGGTCTCTTGTCCTGGACCATACACCATGGGATAGAAGGCCTCGTCTAAATCTGGAAGGGAACCAGGTCCTCAGTGGGACATAACAAGATACAGAGAAATAACATGCCATGTATGTAAATACTGAATAAATAAAATACAGGGTGCTAACCATCTAAGTGAATACAAATAAAGACCTTGTAGTACGTATTGGAATGTGTAGGTTAGACATATGCTGACTTAATTCACCAATCGTGGTGACTGGCTAGTATATGTGTCATATGCCCCATGACTCAAGGGCACTCTGCAATCGTCCATCTCCAAGGAGCATGGTACGAAGGTATAAAAACATAGAAGGAGGGGGTGTCCCATACGTCTACTAGTTATCTTTCTCGCCCAATGTAACTAAATATCAAGTCGTACTTTTCCTGAGTTTTCCTGATTTTATGCTAAGCCGTGGTGCGTGTCACAAGTACTGGTAGCTAATCAAATACGTAGCTCGCATCCCAATATGTATTGCAACCATGTTGCGTGTTCCCGTGATAGGATCTAGGAGGATATTAGGATACCCTCGCAGATGTTGGTAGGTCGGTAAAGACTAAGTTAATTATGCTACGTGTCATCGCATCTGTTGACTGTACCTGAGGCAATCTCAGGTACTCACAGTCATATAAAATTCAGGAGCAATATCATATAACAATATTTGAATTTAAACAGTAAACTTGGCAAGGTATACTTGCCTACTCCCTGATAGTGTTGAAAACCTGATCTCTCAGTCAAGTTTGAGGGTGCTTGTGACAGGGGGTCACTGACTGTTCTGAAGATGTTTTCTGTTAAAACATACAGGGTTCGTGAATATCATGGGTATAACATAAAAGTATATATATACTTATATACATATATGACAATATATATATATATATTATAGGATACATATATATATATATATATATATATATATATATATATATATAGAGAGAGTATATATACATATAGATATAGTATATATAGTAGTATATATATATTTATATAGCATATATATATAGTAAAGAAAAGAAAATGCAGGAGATGTAAATATATATATATATATATATATACTGTATACCCAGTATTATATAGGATATATAATATAATTATATGTATATATATATAGATAATGCATATGTATATACAATATGTATATATATATAATTAAAAGGAAAGACAAGTGCTGAATATAAATACATATATATATATATATACTGTATTATCCAGTATTATATTATATAGTAGTATATATGACATTATATATAGATAATATATATATATATATATACATACATACATACATATATATATATATATATATATATATATATATATATATATATATATATATATATATATATATATATATATATATATACATATATATATATATAATAAAAAGGAAACACAGTGCAGAAATGGAAATACGTATATAAATATAATATACTGTATTATCCAGTATTATAGTATATATAATATATTAGCAGTGTATATATAAATACTGATATGTATATATATAGTAATATAATATATATACTCATATATATAAATAACAAATAATTGCATATAAATAATAAAATGCATAGTAAATATACATATATATACTTATATATATATTTATAATAATATTACATAACATATATATAACATATATATAATATGTTATATATAAACATATATTTATAGATTTACATAGATACATAAAATATACATATATAATAATAGTATATACAGTATAAATATATTGTATATATACAATATATAATAATATAATATATAATATATATTATAATATATATATATATAAATATACATATATATACATATATACACACATATACGTAATTATACATATATACGTATAGAGAGGGTGGAGGGGGGGTATACCTAACTGACAGGGGGACCCACGCGTCTTCGCCGGCGGGAGGATGGCGGCGGAGCTGGCGGTGGTCGGCCTGAGAGGCAGCAACCGCAACTGTTGCTGTCAGCAACAGCAGCAGCAGCTTGTAGCAGTTGCAGCGGCGGCTGCGGCGGCGGAGGCGGCGGTGCAGGGTGGGGGTTCGACGGAGGGGGTCGAGGCGGAGAGGTTGGTGGTGGTGGCTGGAGTCTATGGTGGCGGTGGTGTTGGCTGGAGGTGATCGGAGTGGAGGGGGTGGCTGTTAGGGTTAGGGGTTGGGGGTGCTGCGGGGGTGAGGGCGGCCGGAGGGATGGTCGTGGGGAGGTGAGAAGGTGGTGGTCCGGTAGAGAGGGTCTGGGCGAGGCGAGTGGGAGTGGTGGTGGTGGTGCACGGTGGCCGGAGGCGGTGCTAGGGGAGGTCGGGTGGTGGGGGTAGCTGTTGTGTGCAGGGTCGGGGTGGGGTCTGTGGCAGCTGCCCACGGCGAAGCAGGCGGCCGGAGGTGGTGGTGTTTGGTCGGAGGGAAGGTGGGGTAGGGGCGAGGGGTTCGCCGGAGTTGGGTGGCCGGAGGTGGACTGAGGGTGGTGGTGTAGGGTTTGCAAGGGGGAGGGGTTGGGTATTTATAGGATTTTAGGGTGATGGCATTAGTGTAAATAATTAGAAGTCTAGAAGTATTTTGGGGTTTTTGGGTTTTTAAGATATTTAGGCTGATATTAACAGGATATTTAGTGCAACATGTAAGGTTTATATTATCTAGCAATGACGGAATGACACCTCATATGAAATTTGCATAAAAACCCTTGAATTTAATAATTTATAAATAGGTCCCAAAATTGGTATTTTGCGTAATTACGTAATTTGTCTGTTTTAAAAACACTGATTCCTAAAAATACAGAATTGCACAGAAATGAGGGAGAAAGCTGGGGAAGTGCCTTGGGGAGTGTGGGGATGAGCCTGGGCAGGGGCAGGGTCTGGTTCTTTGGGTGATACGGGTCACCGTATTTATTAATTAATAAATACTGCGCACGGTGTTCACTAATTATTTAGAGGCAGGTAGGGTCATAATTTTTCTACGGTGTCAATATACTAATTGTAGTATATTTCAAGTAGAATAATATCGTATTTTTGTTTGGGCAAAACAGGTGCATGTTTGGCCTCAAATCTCTAGGGGTACAGAGATGGGTATAGAGTAAAAAATTAATTAGGAAATAAATACGGACTTTATAACGATATTTGTGCGTCTCAAACGAGGCTCAAAATAAAGCATCTGGGAGTTGCACAAAATCCTAGAAAATAGTCTAACAAGTCTAAGACAGGTATATGAATTTTGTTTGGAAAAAACAGCTAGTGTAATGCTCTAATTAATTGTGTGAGGTACATGTACACAATCAATAGGATATGTAAACAAAATAAAATTTAAAAAGTTACAATAATTCTAATTAGCTAAAAATAATTCTAAATTACTAAAATCTGGTCGAGGGAGTTTACAATCTACCCTCCTTAGAATATTTCGTCCTCGAAATAAAAACAGACATATAATGAGAATGAAAGATTGTTTTGAAATATTAGGACATACCCTGGTTTGGAAATAGATGGGAAAAACGCTGTCGAATATCCTCCTCTCGTTCCCAGGTTGATTCACTGGTGCATGATGTCTCCATGCAACATGAACTAGAGGGATAGTCTGGCCTCGCAACACCTTCTCGCTACGATCTAGGATCTCTACGGGTTCCTCCTGGTACGATAGGCTTGGGCCGACGGTGATCTCTGAATGGTCCAGTACATGACTCGGGTCTGGAATGTACCTCCTCAGCTGAGATACGTGGAAGACGTCATGTACTCCTTCCAGGGTCTGAGGTAGAGCTAGTCTGTAAGCAACTTCTCCGACGCGTTCTAACACATCGAAGGGTCCAATGTACCTTGGACTCAGTTTTCCTCTTCCTCCAAATCTGATAGTTCCACTGGTAGGTAAGATTTTCAAGAACACATGTTCTCCTACTTGGAACTCTAGAGGTCGTCGATGAACGTTGGCCCAGTGGTTCTGTCTGTCTTGTGCAGCTCGTAGGTGTCCTTGTATCTTCTTTACTTTCTCCACCGTACGAACAACCAATTCTGGTCCTAAGATCTGTCTTTCACCAACATCGCTCTAGCATACTGGGGAACGATATTTCCTGCCATACAAAGCTTCAAAGGGGGCCATTTGGATGCTTGTTGTAGGAAAATTCTACCAGGTGCAAATAATCTTTCCATGATCAGCTGAAATCAAGCATGCAGGCTCTCAGCATATCTTCGAGTGTCTGGATGGTGCGCTCTGATTGACCATCTGTCTGCGGATGATACGAGGTGCTGAACTTGAGGCGGGTACCAAGACTTTCTTGCATACTTCGCCAAAAGTAAGATGTAAACCTCGTATCCCTGTCAGATACTATGCTGACTGGTACTCCATGCAGACGCACTATCTCCTTCATGTATATGTCTGCCAAGACTTCTGTAGATTGTTCGACTCTGAATGGTAAGAAATAAGCAGCCTTTGTGAGTCTGTCTACGATTATCCATACAACATTACGACCAATGGGACTTCTTGGGAAGCCCGTAACAAAGTCCATCGTAATGTGTTCCCATTTCCACTCGGGTATTGGGAGGGGTTGAAGTAGACCGGCAGATCTCTGATGCTCAGCCTTGACTTGCTGACACACCAGGCACTTTGCCACAAAGCGTGCTATCTCTCGCTTCATTCCATGCCACCAGTAGTATTATCGCAGGTCTCTGTACATCTTTGTGCCTCCTGGATGTATAGAGTATGTTGAGCTGTGGGCTTCTGACATCAGCTCCTCACGAAGTTCTCTATTTGGAACATAAAGACGATCCCCACATCTTAGAGTCCCATCTTCATGTATGCGACATCCTGTCTGGATTCCATCCTCTGTTCTTTAGCGAAGCCTCTGAAATATTGCATCTGTTGGTAGAGCAGCTTTGATTCTTTCGACCAATGTTGATTGTAGCTGGTAGTTTGATAATTGGCCGTCAATTCCTGGCATAATGACCTTTATACCCAACTTTTCTAGATCTCTTAATAGACCTGGTTGGGTGATCATAAAGAATGCTGAGGTTCTTCTGCTTAGTGCATCAGCTACTACATTTGCCTTCCCTGGATGGTACTGTAAATCGATCTCAAAATCCGTCATCACTTCGAGCCATCATTTTTGTCTCAGATTTAAGTCCTTCTGGGTGTAGACGTATTTCAGGCTCTTGTGATCGGTGAATATCTCCACTCGTTCGCCGTATAGATAATGTCTCCATAGTTTCAGGGCGAAGATGACTGCGGCAAGCTCCAAGTCATGAGTGGGGTAATTCTTCTCATGAGTCCTTAGCTGTCTTGAGGCATAAGCTACAACCTTCCCATGTTGCATTAAGACACAACCCAATCCTTTTCCGGATGCATCGCTATAGATTACGAAAACTCCGGATCCAGATGGTATGGTCAAGATGGGGGCAGTAGTCAGACGCTTTTTCAACTCATCGAAAGCTGTCTGGCATTCCTCAGACCAAATGAACTCCTGATCCTTGCGGGTAAGACGGGTAATTGGCTCCGCGATTCTTGCAAAGTTTTCTACGAACCTCCGATAATATCCGATAAGTCCTAGAAAGCTTCTCACCTCTGAGACGTTGGTAGGGGTTGGCCACGTCTCGACATATGAGATCTTTGCTGGGTCCACCGAGATGCCTTCTCCTGTGATAACGTGTCCAAGGAAAGCGACATGATCAAGGAAGAACTCGCACTTGCTCATCTTAGCATAAAGGCTCTCTCGTCTTAGCGTCTCTAACACCAGTCTCAAGTGCTCTTCGTGCTCCTCGTAGCTTTTTGAATACACCAAGATGTCTTCGATGAAGACTACCACGAACTGGTCCAGATATTGGTGGAAGACTCTGTTCATCAGGTTCATGAATACGGCTGGTGCATTAGTCAGTCCAAAAGGCATCACCAGGAACTCATAATGACCATAGCGAGTCCTGAATGCTGTCTTTGGAATATCTTCTCTCCGTACTTTGACCTGATGATAGCCTGATCTCAAGTCTATTTTTGAGAATACTATAGCTCCCATCAGTTGGTTGAACAGATCATCAATTCGCGGTAAGGGGTCCTTGTTTTTGATTGTCAAAGCATTGAGGGCTCTGTAATCAATACACATCCGATATGTCCCGTCCTTCTTTGGTACAAACAACACTGGGGCTCCCCAGGGTGATGCACTAGGATGAACAAATCCCTTGATCTGTAATTCTTCCAGTTGCAGCTTTAGCTCGTCAAGTTCCTTCTTCGCCAGTCGGTACACATTTGAGGATACTGGTGCAGCTCCGGGTATCAGCTCAATAGTGAACTCTACTTCTCTGTCAGGCGGTAGGCCTGGCAATTCCTCCGGGAATATGTCTTCGAATTCTGCAACGATTGCTGGGGGTGCTATCTCCATCGCCATATAAGTTCTAGGAGTCTGGCCTACTCCTTGCTCGATGGTACCTCGTACGTATTCGAATTCCAGGTGTCCTGGTGGTCTAAAGATGATACTACCTTTTCGGCAGTTTAGGATAGCATTGTTCTGGATTAACCAGTCCATGCCTAAGATGACATCGAAATTTGGCATAGGGAGTACCAAAAATCGTGCTCTTAGCTCTCTACTACAAACAACTATCGAACATATTTTAATAATATTGGTAACTGGAACAATACCTCCTCCAGTAAGAATTTTCTAGCACTTGGGTAGTGGGGAAGTGACTAGTTTGTGCATGGCTACGAAATTACTAGATATGAATGACAGGGTTGTGCCAGAATCAAATAATGCAGTTACAGGTAATGATGCAACTAAAATGGTACCTGTGATAGTTTTACCTTCGGGTTCTTCGGCAACTGCAGCTAAAGCAAAGGCTTGCCTGTGCCTTTGTCCTCCATACTGCTGTCTGGCCTTGTTGAACTGGGCCTCTTGTGTAGCCAGGGGTGCTCCCCTTTGATTTCCTCCAGATGTTGAGGGTAGCATCCTCTGGGCTTGTGCTCCTGGCTTCTGTCCGTTATGAGATGCTGCAACTTTGCGTTGTGGGCAGTCTCTGGCCATATGCTGGCTAGCTCCACATACTAGGCATAATCCTAGCTTCTTTCTGCAGTCGTTTGCAAAATATCCTTTCTTGCCATAAAAGTGACAAGTCGGGAGCTCCTTCTTCTGGTAGGGTCCCGTCGTCTGATGCGTCTGATTTTGTGGACGACGGATAGGTCCTCCTGCTCCTTGCTGGTTTTTGGCCGGAATGTTTGGATTAGAGCGTCTTGTACCTCGGCCAATTGTTTCTTGCACCCTTGCTTCTATAAGAACCTCCTCGTAGGAGATCCTCGACTGCGTTGTCGTATATTTCTGGAGCTCGTAAGTGAGGCCGTGGTAGAATCTTTTGGCCTTCTCCAGCTCATTCGGTATCAAGATGGTACCGAATCGACTTAGTCTGCTGAACTCCGCGTCGTAGGCATCAACAGTCATGTTCCCTTGTTCCAGGTGCAGGAACTGAGAGTATAGGGCATCTCGGACTGTTGCGGGGAAGTACTTGGCATTGAAGTACTCCAAGAATTGTTCTCAAGTCTGGTCTTTGCCGACGCTATGCTCTATGGATTCCCACCAGTGATGGGCGTTGCCGAGGAGTTGGGCCCTCACAGCGGTCATCTATAAATCGGGGGTAAGTTGCGAACCTTCCAGTAGCATCTCTGTGTTGGAGATCCAGTCTGAGATCTCCTCTGGGGTTTCGCTGCCTTGAAAGGTTCTCAGGCTCATCTGGCGGAAACCTCGGACTGTGCCTACTGGTTGGACAGGTACTGGTGCCGGGGCAGTGGTTCTCTCCAAAGCCGTCATCAAGGTCTGTCTCAAGGCTTCAGTCTGTTGCTACTGAGACTGTCTCAAGGCTTCAGTCTGTTGCCATTAAGTCTGCAACATAGCTTAGAGGAACTGGAATATTTGAGGTTGGCCCTCAAGCTGTGGCATCATGGCAGGAAGGGCTGGAGGTGGTGGCAAAGGTGTCTCCGCCTGTGGTATTGATGTTTGCCCTTCATGTTGAGCTGGTGTTCCTGTCTGGGCAGGATCCTGGGGAAGGTATGGAGTCGTCGGGTAGACCAGCATCCTTCTCGTGGATTGGTCTCGTGGGGTAGTCGAGGTTCCTTGGACATTTGGCGAGGGGTCTGTTGCTTGGTCAGCCCCATTAATCGTATATTTTCCGGGTATGTCCATATTTCTGAAGAAAATAGAATAATTAGAAAAGCATGAAGGAAATGATAATCAAGCATTATGCGATAAAAATATATTTAAGGATAGAGTCAGTGTGGATGAGACCTAGTATTCCTATTCTATTGCAGGCATGCTGGGCATGTCATCATACCACTAGCAATAAATTAGACCTACATGGGCCACCACTAAAACCATGTCACGCCCCAGTCCCAAAATGTAAGGAACTAGGCCACGTGGCATTGGCTACCTGACACGTCACGAAGGGTTTAATCCAATTAATGGACCCAAAAGAACGTGCTACGCTGTCCTAAAATACTACAAGTCTATTTCAGGTAAATCTATCTCATCCATAACAAAATATCAGGAAATAAGTGCTGAATATATATAAAGCTGAGTCTGATAGAGTCATAGTATATATCTGGTGGGAACAAGCCCACTACAAAAGATAATAATAGCGCAGAAAAATAAGATAGACTAGTATCGTCTATCTAACAAAATATCTCCATCTCCAAGAGAGCAAACTTCTAGAATCAGGTAGATTCTGATGGTATCTCCTCTAGTTCTTCCTCGGTAGCACACCTGGTCTCCTGTCCTAGACCATACATCGTGGGATAGAAGGCCTCGTCTAAATCTGGAAAGGAACCAGGTCCTCAGTGGGACATAACAAGATACAGAGAAATAATATGCCATGTATGTAAATACTGAATAAATAAAATACAGGGTGCTAACCATCTAAGTGAATGCAAATAAAGACCTTGTAGTACGCATGGGAATGTGTAGGTTAGACATATGCTGACTTAATTCACCAATCGTGGTGACTGGCTAGTATATGTGTCATATGCCCCCTGACTCAAGGGCACTCTGCAATTGTCCATCTCCGAGGAGCATGGTACGAAGGTATAAAAATAAACAAGGAGGGGGTGTCCCAGACGTCTACTAGTTATCTTTCCCGTCCAATGTAACTAAATATCAAGTCATACTTTTCCTGAGTTTCCTGATTTTATGCTAAGTCATGATGCGTGTCACACATACTGGTAGCTAATCAAATACGTAGCTCGCATCCCAATATGTATTGCAACCATGTTGCGTGTTCCCGTGATAGGGTCTAGGAGGATATTAGGATACCCTCGCAGATGTTGGTAAGTCTGTAAAGACTAAGTTAATTATGCTACGTGTCAACGCATCTGTTGACTGTACCTGAGGCAATCTCAGGTACTCACAGTCATATAAAATTCAGGAGCAATATCATATAACAATATTTGAATTTAAACAGTAAACTTGGCAAGGTATACTTGCCTACTCCCTGATAGTGTTAAAAACCTAATCTCTCAGTCAAGTTTGAGGGTGCTTGTGACAGGGGGTCACTGACTGTTCTGAAGATGTTTTCTGTTAAAACATACAGGGTTCGTGAATATCATGGGTATAACATAAAAGTATATATATACTTATATACATATATGACAATATATATATATATTATAGGATACACACATATATATATAGAGTATATATACATATAGATATAGTATATATAGTAGTATATATATATTTATATAGCATATATATATAGTAAAGAAAAGAAAATGCAGGAGAAGTAAATATATATAAATACTGTATACCCAGTATTATATAGGATATAGAACATAATTATATGTATATATATATATAGATAATGCATATGTATATACAATATATATATATATATATATATATATATATATATATATATATATATATATATATATATATATATAATTAAAAGGAAAGATAAGTGCTGAATGTAAATACATATATATATATATACTGTATTATCCAGTATTATATTATATAGTATATATGACATTATATATAGATAATATATATATATATATACATATATATATATATATATATATATATATATATATATATATATATATATACATATTTATATATAATAAAAAGGAAAGACAGTGCAGAAATGGAAATACGTATATAAATATAATATACTGTATTATCCATTATTATAGTATATATAATATATTAGCAGTGTATATATAAACACTGATATGTATATATATAGTAATATAATATATATACTCATATATATAAATAACAAATAATTGCATATAAATAATAAAATGCATAGTACATATACATTTATATACTTATATATATTTATAATAATTATTACATAACATATATATAACATATATATAATATGTTATATATAAACATATATTTATAGATTTACATAGATACATAAAATATACATATTTACATACATAATATATAATAATAATATATATAGTAAAAATATACTGTATATATACATTATATAATAATATAATATATATTATATATTATAATATATATATAAATATATATATATATATATACATATATATATACATATATACATACATATACGTAATTATACATATATACGTATAGAGAGGGTGGGGAGGTATACCTAACTGACAGGGGGACCCACGCATCTTCGCCGGCGGGAGGACGGCGGCGGAGCTGGCGGTGGTCGGCCTGAGAGGCAGCAATAGCAACTGTTGCTGTCAGCAACAACAGCAGCTTGTAGCAGTTGCAGCGGCGGCTGCGGCGGCGGAGGCGGTGGTGCAGGGTGGGGGTTCGACGGAGGGGGTCGAGGCGGAGAGGTTGGTGGTGGTGGCTGGAGTCTATGGTGGCAGTGGTGTTGGCTGGAGGTGATCAGAGTGGAGGAGTTGGCTGTTAGGGTTAGGGGGTTGGGGGTGCTGCGGGGGTGAGGGCGGCCGGAGGGATGGTCGTGGGGCGGTGAGAAGGTGGTGGTCCGGTAGAGGGGGTCGGGGCGAGGCGAGTGGGGGTGGTGGTGGTGGTGGACGGTGGCCGGAGGCGGTGCTAGGGGAGGTCGGGTGGTGGGGGTAGCTGCTGTGTGCAGGGTCGGGGTGGGGTCTGTGGCAGGTGCCCACGGCGGAGCAGGCGGCCGGAGGTGATGGGGTTTGGTCGGAGGGAAGGTGGGGTAGGGGCGAGGGGTTCGCCGGAGTTGGGTGGCCGGAGGTGGACTGAGGGTGGTGGTGTAGGGTTTACAAGGGGGAGGGGTTGGGTATTTATAGGATTTTTAGGGTGATGGCATTAGTGTAAATAATTTGAAGTCTAGGGGTAATTTGGGGTTTTTAGGTTTTTAAGATATTTAGGCTGATATTAACAGGATATTTAGTGCCACATATAAGGTTTATATTATCTAGCCATGAGGGAATGACACCTCATATGAAATTTGCATAAAAACCCTTGAATTTTATAATTTGCAAATAGGTCCCAAAATTGGTATTTTGCGTAATTATGCAATTTGTTTGTTTTAAAAACACTGATTCCTAAAAATACAGAATTGCACAGAAATGAGGAGGAAAGCTGGGGAAGTGCGTTGGGGAGTGTGGGGATGAGCCTGGGCAGGGGCAGGGGCAGGGTCTGGTTCTTTGGGTGATACGGGTCACCGTATTTATTAATTAATAAATACTGCGCACGGTGTTCACTAATTATTTAGAGGCAGGTAGGATCATAATTTTTCTACGGTGTCAATATACTAATTGTAGTATATTTCAAGTCGAATAATATCGTATTTTTGTTTGGGCAAAACAGGTGCATGTTTGGCCTCAAATCTCTAGGGGTACAGAGATGGGTAAAAAGCAGAAAATTAATTAGGAAATAAATACGGACTTTGTAACGATAATTGTGCGTCTCAAACGAGGCTCAAAATAAAGCATCTGGGAGTTGCAAAAAATCCTGGAAAATAGTCTAACAAGTCTAGGACAGGTATGTGAATTTTGTTTGGGAAAAACAACTAGTGTAATGCTCTAATTAATTGTGTGAGGTACATGTGCACAATCAATAGGATATGTAAACAAAATAAAATTTAAAAAGTTGCAATAATTCTAATTAGCTAAAAATAATTCTAAATTACTGAAATCTGGTCGAGGGAGTTTACAGGGCTGGCCGGGGTCGGGTGGCTAGGGTTCGAGGCGGAGCTGCGGGTCAGGGACGGGTCGAGCGGGGTCGAGGGCTGGGCGGAGGACGACGACAGGTGGTGGAGGTTCTGGACGGTGGTCGAGGGGGTTCGAGGTCAGGAGGTGGTCGACGGGAGAGATGGTGGCAAGGAGAGGGGAGTTAGGGTGCAGGTTAGGGCGACCGGGGGTGACCGTCGATGGAGGAAGAAGACGACGGAGAGGATTTAGGGTTCAAGGCTGGGGCGACCGAGGGTCACCGGAGCGGCTATGAGCGGAGGAGGAGTTTGAGTGAAATGGTGGTGGAGCGGGGAGAGGGTCGAGGTCGTCGGGGGACAGGGCGAATGAAGGAGGAGGGAAGGCGACGGGTTAGGGTTCAGGCTAGGGCAGCCGAGGGATGACCAGAGCGTCTCTGCGCGGCGGGGAGAGGAGAGAGATGAAGTTTTTCGGCGACGGAGCATGGAAATCGAGGACATTATATAGCCGCTGGAACAGTGATTCCGTTAGGATTAGGGTTTTTGGCCGGGTTTCGGGTCCGGGTCGGGTTCACTTTGGATCCGACCCGACCCGTTAAGAAATGGATTTGGTTTGGTTCGGTTTAACAGCGGTTTGGGTCGGTTTGGTTTGGTTTATTTAAAATAAACCAGGTTCAGTTTAGGGTTTAATTCAGTTTAAATGTACATTAGTTTTTAGGGCTTTAAAAATGCTTCTGGGGTCCAATAAATTCCCGAAAAATTACCCTATGTCTACTTTTTCATTTTACACTAGAAAATATTATTTTTATAATATTTTAATATTAATTAAAATCATTTAAAAATTATTTATTTACAAAATACCTTAGTCTTAATTCCAGAAAATTTGCAGAAAATTGTGTAAAATTGCTTTAAATTTTTTTTGAAAAATCAGAGGGTTTACAATCTACCCAACTTATAAAAATTTTGTCCTCGAAATTAAAATTAAGCCACGGTAGAAGACAAGGATGGTATAAGATTTGCATTGGTTAAAATACAAGGCTAGGTTTAACAGAGTGGGCGATGTTGCGCGTTGCATATTCCAAAAATCATGGGAAAAATCTATATGAGCGAAAAATTGGTTTCTTCATGTGTCATGTCAATAATGTGGACACCTAATTGCTCTTTTGCATAAAAATGCCCAACCATTGAAACGTTGCACAAAGATGGAAATGGAGGATGGGCATGTCTAGGACAAGGATGTAGAATTTGTAGGAAGGCAGTGACTAGTGAAGTGCTCCAATTATCGAAACAATGGTAAGGTGCGCCAAGTGATACCATATTATAAAACTAAATAAAAATACCGTGTTATATTTTTAAGTGGGTTCGAGCTAGCCTCAGTCTCACTATCTAAGCCAAGTAGGTTTAATTCTTAGGTGATGGGGTTTCACAATCCAGCCAACTTAAAATAATGTCGTCCTTAAAATTAAAATAAGGCATAATTTATTGATCCTTCATGTACATAAGGCAAGTCAATCGCAATCTCCTTGCGATAATTAAAATTCTAATCATATCCATCGCAATCACTTCAAGGTTAAGATGACCACTGTTCCAATCAAAATTCAACCTATGGTTATCTCTTCTCACTTTTCCAAATTAATCATATCCAAATTTAAATTAAATTCATATAACATCTCCATGATTTAAATACGCATGTAAATTTTATCTCACGATCTCTAACTATCATAATTTTCTCTAGAAGTAATTCGAGTCCAATATTATTCCCATTTTCACTTATAAATTTTTGTATGCTTTAACTTTTTAAATTCCATTCACATCCTCAATATTTCAAATAGGTAGTCCAACCATCAAAATTTTATTTTAACTCAAATTATCAAATTGAAAAATAATTTAAATGCAGTCCACCAATGTTCAAGTCTGAAAATTCTATATTTATCCTCTAAATTCAAATTGATGATTCTACCTTCATTGTTCAAAAATTTAAATCATGTACTTAAGGTATAAATATTGGGTCCTTAATATCAATTCATTAATCCTCATCATCTTAGTCATTCTTCTAAATTTCTCAAAATTAAAATGGCTTGAACCTCTCTCAATCTAATCTTACTCGATCACAATCTAAAAGAAATTTCTCTCGAGTTGACAATGCACTGCTATCCAACTTATAATTTACCCATCTATCACATAAGGCTATATACCTTAAGAAAATATTCCTTAATTTATTTACTCATGTCATTCAATCCTCGAAACTTTAACGTCGATTATATCACATATGATATGTCCTTAATTATGAAAGAATATCCTCAAGTATGTGATCGGCCTATGGGGTATATCTAGTACTCTTTGTGTATCAACCTTTATGCCCAGCACGAGGTTTCGTCTTTCCGAAATAAGGGAAGACGAAGATCAATAATAAAGAGTTCAAGGGAGAGGTAATAGAATAGAAGTATCGGGATCAAGGCGTTTAAAGAATTCAAATGGGAATTGTCAAAGCAGTTGTGGATTAAAATCCTATTTTGGTAATCCTTTGTTCGCATACTCGTATTAGTACAGTTATGTAACCGATACGATATGTCAGACATGTCTAGGGCAAGTATATTCGTCTACTAATCACTACATATCTCAATCCACGTAAAGTAGTATTACGATGGGCGAATCAAGCGCACTATGGTTGATCAGACCGTAATGCACTGATTCTGAAATATATTATTGTGGGCCTCCCCAATAATATATATGTCATGAACAAGCTCGATAAGGAATAAGCTTACAAAACTATGCTATAAAATAGCAGCATAAGTCAAGGTAGTATATAAAATATAAGTACGCTAGATGATGATGAAAGGAGGTACAAATTATTCAAGTTCACGAAAACAAAAAGAAAAAGAAAAACAAAATAAGCAACAATAATAAAAGACTCTATAATCTCTACAGTTATCGTACAACTTCTTGTCTAAGTCGCTAGTCAACTAAATAGGGGCAATGACCTCTAAATTCTATTGTCTGAATAAATACTGTCATCTTTTGCTAGCATGCGATTAATGCCATTCAGTTACACCGCCTCGATGGGTCAAGTGGACTATGTGGTACTAGTCTCAAGGGGAAGGGAATATAACTTGCATCGAGGTGGGGGTACAGATTACGTGATTTAACACTAAGGGATAATCATCGGGTCACAATCTACAAGATTAACTCAAACTTATCGAACTCTAACTATCAAGCACAAAATTTTCAAATTCAAGACTACAGCTATAATCCTAGCAAACTATGGGTCCTTAACAAGGAATAAAATTACTTGGCCAACTATCAGAAGTGTCAGGTGGCACAAATTGAAAGACGGAGGAAAGAAGAACATATTTTAGTCGTTGTGCATTAGCGAACGTTAAGGTCGCAGAGGAACAACATATGAAATTAAAATATAGGGCTCTAGATAATATCATGGTTTCCTAAGGTGAAGGTGGCGAGCAATTCTCCGTGTTTGAGGTATGATCTCATGGGGAATGTCATACTCGTTGCTCTGGGCTTCCTAAGGTACCGTATGCTAATATCACGATACGAACCTATATCCTAACACTATCTTACTATGCACATTAGGTTCAGTTCTAACATTCGATCTCAGATTTCTATTGGTTCCTCAAGACTGGGGTCAAACACTAGGGTCAAATCTCTAACTAGCTCTTAGCAGTACCTATAGTACTCTTAGGTCATTCATGACTATAACAAGAAATAATGGTAAATTATTCTATAGGTGAGGGACGCTAGGGTTAATTAAGCGTTCTACTTAGGGGTGTGTCAATATCCTAGCTATACTCTTAATAGGAAGGTTACACTACTTATCATTCTATCAACAGGGACTTCTATATTCTATGAGAAGGCTACACTCAAGGAACTAATGAGAAGGCACATGAATTAAGCAGGATGCAATTATTCAACGAAATGGATTGGAAGGAGGATGAGTCATAGTCAGTTGTAGATGAGATCCTATACTTGAATCCTAGGTGTAGGCTTGCTCGATACAATAACGTAACTGAGATAATATGCTCTTGACCTGTATGGGCCACCACAAAAACTATGTCATGCCCCAGTCCCAAAATATTGAGGGACTAGACACGTGGCAATGGCCAACAGCACACACCGATGGACAAATCCAATTTAATGGATCCATCGGGGCGCACTTAAGTTATAATACAATAATAAGGATCTAAATATACTAATCTCATCCACAGAAATGAATACAACAATATTAGAGTATAAAGCAATATCAAATCTCAATAAAACATAACTCGGGGAACAACCCGATAATGAGTCTGATACATCTATCAAGATACAAGAATAAAGATAACCACCGCAAATACTGAGTAGGAAAATAGTATATACTCAGAAGATACCCTCAGGGATCACTCGTCTACTGGACCTGGTACTGCTCCAGTGTCTGCACCTGCTCCTGCTCTTGCTAATGCTCTTGTCTCGTATACCTCAGGGTAGATCTCGTCTGCTAATCCTGGGGACATAATCCAAATCCAGGTCCTTAGGGGACATAACAAGGTACAATATAACTCAAGCCATAAATAATGCAGTGTAGAAATAAATGTAACAATAGGGTAAACTATATAACCAACTAAGTGATATGCAAGATGAGAGCAGCACTAGAACTCAGGATAAGACCACTACAAGCTCTGTGTCGGGGAGCCGGTAGCAGTAATATCACTAGTAGAGTGCCTAGCTCTAATGTAGAGTCTAAGGCCTCACAATAATATCTCGCTAGTAGAGTGCCTAGCTCTGATATAGAGTCTAAGGCCTCACCATAATAAATATATATATATAAAAATCAGCCTGTAGCCTATGTGTCTCTCTCCACCCAATGTAACCACACGTCTCATGTCCACAACGTCTCATGTCCATGTCACGCGAGATCATAGCTAATACAACAAGTCATGTAAAATCTATGAATATAATGTCTATGTCATAAATCTGTATCCTATACAGAATCACCATAAATATCTCAGGAAGATTATGTCTCATGAATAGTGTCAAGTATCCTGGGTTAAAATGTACTTGATAGGACAAGTACGAGAATATAAAGGGTCATGATGTCCATGTCTAGATGACGTTACACAACTCCGCATACGGGGTTGGCACCCGACTATTAATCGGACGCTAAGTAAGTCACGTGGTCCTAGGTTAAGCATGTAAAACAGATAAATAAGTCTAAGAAATATATAACAAAACTGCAATGTTGGCAAGGTACACTTACTTGGGGTTTGAATACCAACAGCTGTTCCTGTATCAGTGGATTCTGCAGGTACTCCTCCAAAAGCTGAAATAAACATCACCAACAGTCTCAAAAAATATCAAATAGCTAGAAACGCCTGTCCTTAAGTCCAATTTGGACACAAGGGCAAAAATCATAATTTCTGGTCAAAGCGAGGTCCACAAGTGGGCCGCTTTGCACCGAAAAATGCGTCAGAACCAATGGTCTCCAAATTTGTCAAACTTAGTGTCAACAAGTCCAGAACGATGATACGAACCCAACGAAACTTCAAGAATTGGATTCCAATGAGCCGATCACAAAATTGCCAATCTAGGGGAGCCGCGGGGCCCACGATACGTGATTTTGTCAACGTTCTCATGATCGAACCAAACTTGGGTCACAGGACCAGCGTATTGCTACGAGTCCGATGGCACAAGTTTTATTTCGATCCGACGTGTGTACACAAAGTTACGACGTATTCCAGAACAGGCGGATACGGGGCGTTGTCGACGGATACGCGTTGATTCCGGTGTGCACGCACATCCAAATCAACTTTTGTGAAATCTCGCACATCCGTATCAACGGCGCGCACGTTTCCGTGAAGACCGCACGAGACCAAGTCGTCCCGTTTG
This sequence comes from Iris macrosiphon, assembly GCA_036927795.1. Taxonomy (NCBI): domain Eukaryota; kingdom Viridiplantae; phylum Streptophyta; class Magnoliopsida; order Asparagales; family Iridaceae; genus Iris; species Iris macrosiphon. The sequence continues at coordinate 106,642,499 of JAYESA010000009.1, read as the reverse complement.
GCGGGGCGCACTCAGTTCCGGGGGAAAATGGGGTATTAATTTTCCTATTTTTGGATCGCGGTTTTCGATCGCCACAGGACGCGATGCACCGAGCGGGTTGCACGGGCAATGAGAGGGTTACACAGCATACGCATCATAAATAACGGAATGGAAATTGGAGCAACGAGGAGAGAGAATGGATTACCTGAACGGGGCTATGTAGAATGAGGATTCTCGTGTCCTGGTTGACACGATACTGCGATACGGCACTGTGTCCACTGCTGTGTCCGGTCTAGGGTTTAGGGTTCTGCTGTAGGAGACTCGCCGGAGGAAGGCAGCTTTGGGCGGAGGTGACTACGGCGGAGGTGACCGAGCTCGAGTCGGCCGGGCTCGAGGCTGCCGGGGTCGAGGTCCTGGGTGGCGGAGGGTGGCGCTGGAGATGGTGGAGGCAGTCGGGGAAGAAGCCGAGGGGGTGACAGAGGAGGGAGGCGGTAGTCGAGGGACAGGGCGGAGGCTCGGGTCTGGCCGGGGTCGGGTGGCTAGGGCTCGAGGCGGAGCTACGGGTTAGGGACGGGTCGAGCGTGGTCGAGGGCTGGGCGGAGGATGACGACAGGTGGTAGAGGTTCTGGACGGTGGTCGAGGGGGTTCGAGGTCAGGCGGTGGTCGACGGGAGAGATGGTGGCGAGGGGAGAGGAGTTAGAGTGCAGGTTAGGGCGCCCGGGGGTGACCGTCGATGGAGGAAGAAGACGACGGAGAGGAGTTAGGGTTCAGGGCTGGGGCGGCCGAGGGTCACCGGAGCGGCTCTGAGCGGAGGAGGAGTTCGAAGGAAATGGTGGTGGAGCGGGGAGAGGGTCGAGGTCGTCGGGGGACAGGGCGGAGGAAGAAGGAGGGAAGGCGACGGGTTAGGGTTCAGGCTAGGGCGGCCGAGGGATGACCGGAGCGACTCTGCGCGACAGAGAGAGGAGAGAGATGGATTTTTCCGACGACGGAGCGTGGAAATCGAGGACATTATATAGCCGCTGGAACAGTAATTTCGTTAGGATTAGGATTAGGGTTTTTGGCCCGGTTTCGGGTCCGGGTCGGGTTCACTTTGGATCCGACTCGACCCGTTAAGAGATGGATTTGGTTTGGTTCGGTTTAACAGCGGTTTGGGTCAGTTTGGTTTGGTTTATTTAAAATAAACCGGGTTCAGTTTAGTGTTTAATTCGGTTTAAATGTACATTAGTTTTTAGGGCTTTAAAAATGCTTCTGGGGTCCAATAAATTTCTGAAAAATTACCCTATGTCTAGTTTTTTATTTTATACTAGAAAATATTATTTTTATAATATTTTAATATTAATTAACATCATTTAAAAATTATTTATTTACAAAATATCTTAGTTTTAATTCCAAAAAATTTGTAGAAAATTGTGTAAAATTGCTTAAAAAAAATTTTGAAAAATAAGGGGGTTTATACCTTATCTCGCCCTCTTGGGTGACTCATCTCCTCTTTTTAGATTCATTCCTTATCTCGTGCTTAACTCTTCCTATCATAGTTGTATCTTTCGTGCCATTATGAATTGTTGATTTATATCAACCTCACACTATTTTGTTAGTTAAAACATAAATGTGTAGTAATGGTTGATAACTAAGGATAAGTTCTTAATATGTATATGCACTATAGCAATATCTGTATTCTTTATTAGTTTAACCCTTAAGTAGCACCACGTAGCCTAATATAAATTTGTAAGATCATTGGAAATAGATCATACCCCTAATAGTTAGTCAAGACCTTAAGTGTTTCCCTAAAAACCTAGACTATGCCTAGGAAAGAGTTGAAGGCACTTGTTACGAACTGATAACTATAAAAAATCGCTGGCGAGGTAGCGACTATTGCAACCAGACGATTTTGGTAGAGTAGTCGAATTACTTGCAGCCATACTGGCCAGGTGGCGTGGCAGTATTAGACTATGATACTTGACGGTTACGGGAAAAAGTCATAGTTATGAGATTCTCGACAGGTATCCCAAGATTTTCGACCTAATAAATGTATTTGCCTTACAAACCTAGACAATAGCTTCAACGAATGTGACTACTAGTAGAATTCTTGTAAGTTGGGTAGTGTAGACGAGTTAGAGGATGATAGAATAGTGCATGGACAATAGATGAGAAAGTGTTAGAATAGCAGACCATGAGTTTTAGGAGTCATACTAGATACCAATGTAGTGTAAAAGCTATAGCTATCATCATGAATATGGGTTAGTGTCAATTTTGAGGACGAAATTTTGTAAGTTGGGTAGAATATAAAACCCCTATTTCTAAAAATCTTATTTATTATTATTTTTTATTAATTAATAATTTAATTATAGTAATTATGTGCTAATTAGGAGAAATAGATTTTTATTAATTTTTATTTTGGGTGTTGGTACACTTAGAAGATTTAAGGGACCATTAGGAATTTTTCGGAATTTATTCCATATAGGAGACCTCTTGAGCAGTTGCTAGCTTAATGTTATGTATTAGTGTAATTCTAGATTTTTCCTATGAGTATATAAGTATATATAAATATATATATACATATATATTTTAAAGGAATGTATAAAAGAAAAGAAAAGAAAAGAAAACTATTAAAAAAATCTATTAACTATTAAATTAAAAAACTACTAATAACTAAAACCACAACCAACCACTACTACCAATTCCCTTTAGCAGCCAACCCACCCTATTGAAACCACTTGTTTTTTGCTAAGAAGCAACACAACACAGCACCCACCCACGAGCAAAGCCAAGACCCCCCCCACGGCTAATAATAAATCTTTCATATATATATATATATATATATATATATATTTATTCTATTTATAAAACTCTAAACCTAAATCATCCAGACCTTTTCTCTTCCCATCTAGACCTAGAGAGTGCCGCCACCGCAGCCGGAGAACCCCGCCAGGCCGTCCAAACAAATTCCGACGACCACGATCCCGCGCACTACAGAATTCCGCAGCGAGGTACCTGTGTTCCGGAGTTGTTTCCCGTCGACTCGCTCAACCAAACGCCACCCCGTCTTCACTAGTATGCTCACCCCTTAACTCTATTCCATATCTGTGCGATAGCAGACCTCGAACAATGCGTAACCATAGGCGAAAATAGCACCAAAGTTGGCAAAAATAGACCGAATTCTGGGATCGCAGAAAACTGCGGGGACCACCCATGTCTCCGAGTTCGTATCTCCCACCACATAGATCCGAATTCGATGATTCTTTTTGTTATGTGTAGACCACTTGACATAGTTTAATTTCTGTTAAATAATCCTAGATTATTAACTGCTGTAGACAGAATTAAATTCGTTGGAAAATTCTACGAACTCACTTTTCCCAGATTTCCAAAAGTTATGAAACGGAACGCGCCCCGCCAAACGGGACCGTCCCGCCGTGTACCAAGTGTACCGAGCGGTGCACGCAGCGTAACTGGACACGTAAAAATTCGCGGAAACTGATTCGGACGCGTGTGTGTGCCAAAATTAGCCCGTATCCGTGGACACACACCACGTGTCGCAACTTTTGTGAAAGTCGTGCGCATTTTGTGCACGCTCGTCAGATTGTGACAAAACTTATGCCACTGGACTTGTGGTAATGTGCTGTTCCTGTGACCCAATTTTTACGCAATTCTGAGACAGTTGACCAAGTCACCAATTGGCGGGCCCCACAGTTGACTTTTGGGCGAAATTATGTTCGGCCCATCGGAATCCACATTCGGATATACCGTTGGATTCATATTGACATTTAGAGTTGTTTGACCTAAAATTTGTCCCATTTAGAGACTGTTACCTTTGGCACATTTTTCGGTGCAAAGTGGGCCACACGTGGACCCCACTTTTACCCGAAATTACCGTTTTGCCCCTGTATCCAAATTGGATGAAATGGAAGTGCTTTCTAGCTATTTTGTTTATTCTGAAAATATTGGTGATATTTATTTCAGCCTCTGGGGACGTTCATTCTGAGGCCGTAACTTCTGACTCTTGGAGTTGACATCGGGACATTACATTTTTGCAGCTTTCTTGTCAGGCAAGATATCTTGCCAAATTATTTACAGTACTTTGTATGCTATTTATATTTCTGTTTATTCATTGCATTTCTGTACTTTTCTTACATGTGTAGTTTTTTCAGTCATTATTATGTATTAGATATGTTGACACACACATGGCATTTAGTATCATGAGAGGACAATCATTAGGCGTATGGGCTTTTAACCACTCTGGTAAACCGTAGTATATAGTTCGCACTACGGGCGTGTGTCGCGCTGGTCGCTACCTCCGCGATATATCAATTTTTGATGTCCATTGTCGTGTGTGTGAGTTGTGAGGTAGATCGAGTAGCCTACCCTTGCCCATACGTCGAAAAGTTGTCCTCATTTGCATTCATATAGATTGTCTTGTACAGCGTACTTATATATTTTCAAACATTATGCATATTTACTGTATTCAAATTGGCTTGCTTCTATGTATCTTGTTATGTCCCCCTGAGGACCTGGTCCCTTGCCAGGTATAGACGACCAAGAGTATCCGCAGGAGTACGGGCCTAGACCTGACGCATTCATTTCTGCCGAGGAGGTCTTACCTTCTGAGCATCTTTGATTATATCTAGTGATAGATTCTTTTTAGCTGATACACTTCTGTCTTCACATTATTTTATATTGGAGATTTATACTCCTCTATCATTTTAGTTTTGGATATAGTCTTTGGTAGTGGATTTGTCTCCACCCGATTATTATTTTGGATATTTTAGACTCCTTATTCTAATTTAGTATTTCTTTCTATGACTTGTTGTTTGGATGAGATTAGAATATTTGTGACTTGTGATATATATATCCCACATGTGAGTTTATATTCATATTACAGCGTACGTATGTATTATGGTATCCATATATTGGAGTTGCCATATACATACGGCTGGCATGCTTACGTGTTCCTAGTCCTACGTATTTTGGGACTAGGGTGTGACACTCTCTCCCGGCGCCCTACCTTGGTGACCCCCCTCCGGCCGGCGTCCCCTCCTCCCTCTGGCGTTCCTCCTTCCTTCGGCTCCCCTCCTCTCTCTGGCGTCCTACTCCCTCCGGCGGCTCCTCCTCCCTCCGGCGTTCTCCTCTCTCCAGCTCCGCTCCTCCTCACTCGGTGAGATCTCTCTGTCTCCTTTCTCTGTCTCTCTCTCTCTAACATGACATAATATAACACGACACGACACGACATGTGTGTGGATACTTCAGCATGTCTGCACTATGTTACTACACAAAACACTAAGATGCACATATACACTCTGAAATAATTGTCTCCATGCCGCTTATCGTACAGTACACGGACACAACACAATATATGTGTGGACACTTCAAAATTTGTGCACTATGTTTGATTTAGTGTGGAAAGATCCAAAGGAAACTACTATATCCTCAATTCATGGTTGATATATGATCGACAAGCAGTTATAAATGATAAGTTTATTCTTGTTTGGAGCTTCCTTGATTGTTGAGTCGTGCTCCATGAATGATCACATTATGTTGAACAAAGCTTGATGGTGATGGTTATGGTTCCAAATACATATATGACAATCTATTATTATGCTCTAGAGAACCAGTGTTGTAGATGTCGGCCAACATAGAATGATGTATATCGGACCAAAATATCCTGTCGACTCAAGAAGAGTCGTATACACAGACACGGAAATGATTCTTCAAAGCCAAGACATGATACAGTATTGGCTTCTTCTAGAACTCGTATCCAACTTGGGCTGATGCTTCTTGCTGCACGTGCTGTTGCATTGGCTACTACAGACTGCTAAACCTGTTGTTGAAGGCTCTACAGTGCACTAGCTTTGCTGCTACGTGCTGAGTTTACTTGCTGTTGTGCATCCTTCCTGCTGTGCACTGCACAATATTATTGCACACTGATTCCTCACTGCTGTACTGTGCAGTACAGTTAGCTGCTAGCACAGAGCTGGCACACTGCTCTCCCTTCACTGCCAAATGATGCACACTAAAAACTGTGAACTGCTCTCCCTAGTGACCCGAGCCCACTTAATCACTCAAAGAACCATATGCACACACAAATATACATATGGTATTATATATCAAGTTAGAGCAGTTCTTACCTTCCTCCAGAGATTCATACTGTATTTAACGATTTATAGGACACATAATATCATTTTTGCAGAAGTATCTAGAATTGGATATGAATTATTATCTGAGTCATCGTTTGTGGATGTACAACCATCATCTTGATGACATGTGCGATGTGCAGATAAATTTATTGAGGGTGTACAAAGTTCTTGCAGTTCGCCAAGGCATTCCCTCAGTACATGGATGGTATCAAAATTAAGTGTCCGTGTGTGAGATATCGCAACTTGAAATATCATCCAGAAGTGGAAGTCACATATCATTTATACTCGAAGGGCTTTACGCCGAATTACTATCAGTGGACCACGCACGGAGAACTTGTGTCTCTAGCATCAGAGTCGGAGCCTTATGTGGAGCCGTATATAGAAGTCCATGACCATGCTGCTTATGACGACGGGTGGGTGAACATGGTTTTTGATGCGGCGGGGCCTAGTTTCAATCCGGACAATCATGATGCAGTTGAGGAGGCACCAAATATCGATGCTGCAAAATTTATGGAGTTGCTGGAGAATGCAAGGACTCTATTATATCCTGGTTGTGAGGATTATTCACCATTGGAGGTGGTTACAAGATTGTTGAGCATCAAGTCCAATTTTAACATGTCGCAAGAATGCTTTAATCGACTGATCGATTTGATTATAGATATCTTGCCTGAGGGTGTAAAGTTACCTAAAGACTTCTACCGATCTAAGAGGATGGTGAGATCGCTCTGGATGAGATACGAGAAAATCGATGCATGTCACAACGGGTGCATGTTGTACTACAAAGACGACAAGGATGAAGATGCGTGCAGATTCTGTGGTGCTGATCGCTACATGGCTACTGGTAGAGGAAAGTCTGTCGGTGCAAGGAAGCCTACCGATTCGATGCACTACTTGCCTTTGACGCTGCGGTTGCAGAGGTTATTTATGGTTAACGAGACTGCAAAAAATATGAGTTGGCACAGGCGAAAACAGATCGAAGAAGTATTGGATCATCCATTCGATGGAGAAGCATGGAAGCACTTTGATCGAGAGTATCCAGATTTTGCTTCAGATCAGCGTAATGTCAGATTAGGAGTATTGGATCATCCATCCGATGGAGAAACATGGAAGCACTTTGATCGAGAGTATCCAGATTTTGCTTCGGATCTGCGTAATGTCAGATTGGGGCTCTCCTCTGATGGTTTTACCCCATTCGGACTTTTGGGCTCCCAGTATTCATGTTGGTCTGTGATCGTCACTCCGTATAATCTACCGCCTTGGATGTGCATGAAGACTCTGTATATGTTCCTAACCGTTATTATCCTGGGTCCGAACAATCCGAAGAGGAACGTCGATGTGTATTTATAGCCTTTGATAGATGAGTTGAATCAGCTGTGGGAAGTAGATGCCAATACGTACGATATTTCTAGGAAGCAGAATTTTCAGATGAGGGCAGCACTTATGTGGACCATCAACGACTTTTCGGCCTATGGAATATTATCGGGATGGAGCACTCATTGTTGTCTCTCATATCCGTATTACATGGACCATACTAAGGCTTTCCATTTGAAATACAGAGGCAAACCTTGCTTCTTTGATTGTCATCGATAATTTCTGTCGATGGATCATCCGTACAGGAGGAACAAGAATGCTTTTCGTGTGGGCGTTGTGGAGAAGGCCAATCCACTGCCAAGGTAGCTCGGATACACGATATGGGAAGAGGTAAATAATTTACCAAGTGCTATCGAAGAGCCTGCTAAGGGGTACAAGTGTGACGGATTTGGTCGCACCCATAACTGGACAAAGAGGAGAATAGTCTAGGATCTGCCATATTGGAGCACCAATCTTATCAGACATAACCTTGATATCATGCATATCGAGAAGAATATGTTTGATAACATAATTAATACTGTAATGGAGGTAAAGGGAAAGAAGAAAGACAATCCGAAGGCCAAGTTGGACTTAGAAGAAATATGTAGATGTCCTGCGTTGCATTTGATAGAGGAGGGAAATGGAAAGTTAAAGCAGCCTAAGTCAGTTTTCTTACTGGAGAAAGAGGATAAAGGGAGACTTTGTAGGTGGATTCAGGGTCTAAAGTTTTCAGACGGGTACGTGTCCAACTTGAGAAGATGCGTCGACCGCAAGAAGAACAAACTGGCGGGTATGAAGAGCCACGATTGTCACGTATTCATGGAGAGGTTAATTCTGATTGCATTTCGGGAATTCTTACCGCAGGTCATTTGGGATCCATTGACAAAGCTTAGTATATTCTTCAGAGATATTTGTTCTACTAAGTTGCTCGTCGATCGTCTAGAAAAGCAAGAGAAGGACATTGCGGTAACACTATGTAAGCTCAAGTAGGTGTTTCCTCCTGGATTCTTTGACTCTATGGAGCATTTGCCAATTCATCTTTCCTATGAGACACGTGTTGGTGGTCCTTTCGGTTATCGGTGGATGTACCCCTTCGAGCGGCATCTGAATCACCTAAAGAGAAAGGTAAAAAACAAGGCACGGGTTGAGGGCTATATTTGTGAAGCTTATGTTCTCGAGGAGATTACAAACTTTTGCTCGACGTATTTCAAACCTCATATTTCTACTAATAGAAAGAGAGCTCCAAAAAATAATGACGGATATCAGGAATCTAATGATACAATACTCAAAGTATTCAATGCGTCCGGAAAGCCTTCGGAGAAAATGAAGAAGAGATATTTGAATGACGACGAGCTAAGGGCTGTTCAGTTGTATATATTACTCAATTGCGACGAGGATAAAGTGGAGAAGCTAGAGGGGTAAGTAATTCATACGTCCACGTTTACATCATCTCAATGTAATAGTATAAGCTACTATTATGCTACTAATCAGCAGTTGCTTCATTATTTTTTAGCATATATAATGATGAGTTGAGGTCGGTTAGATCCTACATAACAGACAAAGAAGTAGAACAAGAAATAAGATGCCATTTTTCTTCTTGGTTGAGCGCATATGTAAGGAGCTTGGTAATTACTTTTTATTTTTGCACTAGCAAAATAAATAACTTACTATCGCTACTTTGGTATGTAGGTCGATCGTCTAATAACACCCGAGACTGAATCTATTAGAACTCTAACTAAGGGACCGATTTACTGCCGTTAAAATATGGCCAAGTTTCTGTGTGAATGGGTTTAGGTTTAAGTCAACAAATGCTCCTATCAGAGACAGCTTTCTGGATCTTGATTCCACGAAAAATAGTTGTTTGTGTATCAAATCTTCGAACTACAAAGACGTCGATCCAGGCAATAATTTCTTTGGCATCTTACGAGAGATTGTGGAGTTGACATATAATTATGGCACAGAACCTGCTAATATCGTGCTATTCAAGTATGAATAGTTTGATCCGATTCAAGATCAAGATTAAAAAATTGACAAGCATGGCCTTGTGGATATAAACTACAAGCGTAGATATCAAGACTATGAACCATTTGTCCTATCAAGTTAGGCTCAGCTCATGTACTTCATAACTGATCCTAGACGGGGGACATTAAGGTCGGATTGGTGGGCAGTATGCAAGACTAAAGCTAAAAATACCTTTGACATTGATGAAATAGCTTATCAGGAGATTGAGCTACCTCTTGTAACAAATATTATAGATGTGGACTATCACGACACGCACTCGGTGTAAGGGTACTAGTCGGAAACAATGCCCAACCTACGCCGCAGAATCGGCGGTAGAACGCTGTCTAGATAATCTATCTAATATAATGAACCACCAATAATGATAGTGTACTCAATCACAGAACTAAGATAGAAATAAGCACGAATCAGATAAAGAATAGAATAGTCACCATACAACTCATGAGTTTAAAAATAATATATCAATGAGTCTGAAGAGTAACAAAATAAGCTGGAAACAAATCCAGTACAAAAGAATATACTACTAGGCTACAACTCCTGGGTCAACTGTCTTAGTTGGGATAAGTCCCTCTTGAGCTAGGGTCTCAGAATCTAAACCCACAACATCCTAGGGTCCATAAAAGGTAGGGTACCACTCCTCAGTATCATCTGGAAAAATATATCCAGTTGGGAAAGGAGCAGAGTACATCTCTAACAGCAGTTCTAATTAATGATAAAAATTATGTAGCAGTAAATAGCTGTGGATAAACAAGATGCACAATAGATATAAGAGATATATGTACGATAAGGAAATACTGGAAATAAATACAATAATGAACAATATGCCAATGAAACAATAATACTAATGACTAAGTGTGTGAGTACTAGCTTAACATGTGATCGGCTTGGGCAAGATGCAATACGGCCTGGCTAATCATAAGTACGGTTTATGATCAATACTATTCATTTACCAGTACTTTATTCAATAGGGATTTGATCACATATCTATAGTAATACTCCCCACCCCGACTGGTATAATAGATCCAACCACGGTATGCTATGGCACGAGATTCCCCAAGAAGATAGCTAGTCTCTCCGAGAATCGGTATCTGTACATGTACAAGATAACCAATGAAACAATACTTGCACCATATACACCATATACCAAGGAATAACATCTCATGACGAGATCCGGATATACCAATCTGTGTAACCATAGTGTCAAGAGAACATGAATATCTACACTAGATACAGTGAACATAGAGGATATCATAAATGAGAAACTATCAGAGAATGTACTCGTCTGAAGTCTAATGAATAGTCTCACAGATGTCTGACTCGGTGCCTCGAAGACCTAGATATGGAATACAACATCAATACAAGGTCTCGAAAAGAGAATAAGTCAAACTAGTCAACTTCTAGTTCAATAAGTCAATTCTAAGTCAAAAGTCAACTATGGTCAACTCTAAAGTCAATTATGGTCAAACCAAGGTCAATCCTCACAAATTATCTATATAAATAATAATATAGAATAATAAATTAACCAATTTGGATCCATGGTTTTGAACCATCTTGGTCCCCACACAATGTATGCTTAAGATACATATAATATATACTCTAATATAATATATATATAAACCAATATTTTATACAATTAAATCTGTCCAAATGTCACTGAAAATAGTGTGCTAAAATATAAATTTCAATAAACAGACTTATTGTGACAGTCCCGACTGTCACAGAAAAACTGTCGCCAAAACGCTGTATATATAACCCACTGTTGTCATAGTTTGATGACAGTTCAAACTGTCACAGAAAACCGTCGCTGAAGAATTGCCGCTGAAACCCGCCCGCAGCATTTAATGACAGAACTGTCATTAATGCCGAAACACTGCTACAGCGGATGCTGTTTTAATGACAGCAACTGTCATTAAATGTCTCTGTCGCAAAACAAAACAAATAATATATAACTATATATATTAATAAATATAAATCAATATAAATCAATATATATATATATATATATATATATATATATATATATATAACAATTAAATAAATATATATACTTATATATATATACATAAACCTACACAATTAAATACTAATAGTTACAAAACACATTGCATGTATTAATATACATATTTTACATGGCTAGAAGCACACATAAAATATATTCATTAATATATAAATAATTACATAATAATTATAATTAATATAATTACTCATTTAAACACATAAATATATTTTATAAAATATTTATGTATAATTTATTTTATTAATATGTAGTAACATATATAATTACATGTGAAGAAAACTACATATATTAGCACACATAAAAATATATAGATCTATGCTACAATAAATACCATAATAAATACACTAAAATAAATATATAACATCTATATATATTTACTTATTATAATACAAGAATTTAAGCATAAATGATTAGATCTATACAAAAACACACACAATTGGAGAGTATCACACCGTATTCCACTAGATCTAGGATACGCATGCGATCCGAGTCCAACACACAACCAATTGCACCCCGAAGGACACAAACAAGTCACAAATAATATTTATGAACAAATCAAAGTGTCAAAAGTAGATCTATGTGTCCGTGTCAAAATACGACATGTACAAAGTCCCGTGTCGGGGGGAAAACCTCCAAAACGACACGTATCACCAAATTGTTGGGATACGAACTACATGTACCCAATTATGGACACGACTCTAGCCCCAAACATATAAGCACATGCCCAATTGATCTATAGGATCAATTGACACACACAACAAAATGTAAATTCGGAATTCCATCAAAATTGACACAAAAAGCACCATAACTTTCTCCATGGGTCTCCTATGAACACAAAACCAAGTTCTATGGGTAGTACATACATATAGGTTGATTTTACATGATTAAATCTCAGATTTAGAAGCTATTTTAAGGGAAAAAACTGAATTATACCTATTTGGAGATGGATTCCTATTGAAACATCCAATTGAGATGAACTTGCTTCCAAATTGTAGATCCTTGCTCCTCTTTGTAGATCCTTGCTTCCTCCTTCTAGATCCTTGCTTCTTAACTTTCTAATGGTGAATTAGGAAGAATTTGGAATGAATTTGGTAAGGAATTGGAATAGGAATGAAAGGAATTTGGGAGTGGGGAATTCTAGATCTAGATTTGGAATGAGAATAAGAGGAGAGAAAAATTTCCCCCCTCTAATATAGGCCGGCCATGCCCCCTTCCCCAAGCAATTATAAAATGTACAATGTACCCCTTGGGGCCTCTCATAAAGAAATAATTAAGGAAGGAAGCTTCTAGTCTAATCATTTAATTAATTTAATCCATATCCTTAAGAATGGGCTTTCTAAATGGGCCAAGTCTAACTAATTAATTCATGTTGGTCCATGGGTGCAATCTAAACTAGTTGGGTCCACTAATATAAGTCCAAAATAATTAAATAATATCTAACAATAATTAAATAATACAACAAATAATTATTTACAATGCACAATATTTAATTAAATAGGAAAAGACTAAAATACCCTTTCTAGAAATTGTGGTAGTGACAAGTCTACCCTCCTTAAAAAATTTTGTCATCGAAATTCAAAGATAAAAACTACCCCCAGAAAATCACAAAACAGAACTAAAGAATCATAACTAACTAATGAACAAAACATAACAATGAACAGAACATAACTAGAGAATTAACATACCTCAAGGTACAAACAAATATGGATAACGCTCTCTTATTTCATCCTCTCTCTCCCAGGTAGACTCCCCCGGAGAGTGATGCCTCCATGCGACGCGTACCAAAGGAACAGTCTGGTTCCTCAGCACCTTCTCTCTCCGATCCAGAATCTCAACTGGCTGCTCTGGATAGCTAAGGGTAGGGCCCACCTCTATCTCTGAGTGATCCAATACATGACTAGGATCTGCCACGTATCGTCTCAACTGTGACACATAAAATATATTGTGCACTCCCTCCAATGCATGTGGCAAGTCTAGTCTATAAGCAACTGCACCGACCCTCTCTAGAATAGTGAAAGGTCCGATGAATCGCGGACTAAGCTTTCCGCCTCCACCGAAGCGAATCGTGCCTCTTATCGAAGAAATCCTCAGAAACACCAAACTACCCACCTAGAACAAAATACCATCTTAAGAACTTAATCTATAACAAACAAGAACAAGCACAAACAAAATCTAAACTATACCTCAAACTCCAAGGTCTTCGATGGCAATCGGCCCAATGCCGCTGTCTGTCCTGCGCCACTCGAATTCTGTCTCTGATCAACTGAACCTTCTCCGCTGCATCCACAACCATCTCTGGCCCAAGCAAAACTCTCTCTCCAATATCGTCCCAAGACAAAGGAGTACGACACCTTCGACCATATAGAGCTTCAAAAGGTGACATCTCTATACTGGCCTGGTAACTATTGTTGTAAGCAAACTCTACCAAATAGAGATGGTCCTCCCAAGAACCCCCGAAATCTAGTACACAAGTGCACAACATATCCTCGAGGGTCTGGATAGTCCTCTCTGACTGCCCATCTGTTTGGGGATGATATGCAGTACTGAACTTGAGCTGAGTGCCCAAACTCTCCTGCAAACTCCTCCAAAAATGAGAAGTGAAACGACTATCTCGATCTGAGACTATGCTGACGGGAACTCCATGTATCCTAACGATCTGCCTCACATACATCTCTGCCAGCTTCTCCGTAGACAAACCTACCTTGAAAGGCAAAAAAGTGCGCCGACTTGGTCAACCTATCAACAATGACCCAAATCGCGTCCTTCCCTCCTGGAGATCGTGGAAATCCAGACACAAAATCCATAGTAATTTATTTCCACTTCCACTCTGGAATGGGTAATGGCTGAAGTAAACCTCCTGGCCTCTGCCTCTCGGCTTTCACCTGTTGGCACAGTAAGCATCTGGATACAAACTGTGCCACTTCCCTCTTTATGCCATACCACCACACACTCTCTCGCATATCCCGATACATCTTTTTAGCACCTGGATGTATGAAATACTGAGAGCGATGCGCTTCCTTCAATACCTTCTCTCGTAACTCCCCACTAGGCACACACAATCTTACTCCATGCCTCAAAGATCCATCATCTGTAATAGTGAAATCATCCTCCAATCCTGCTCTCACCTGAGCTCTGATACTCCTCAAAGATACATCATCAAACTGTGCTGCCTTGATCCTGTCCATCAAATCTGAGTGTATCTGCAGTCCCCATATCTGCATAGCACCACCAGGAACAATTACCTCAATGACCAAGCTCTCCAAGTCCTCCAACAAATATCGATCCTGCGTCAAGAATATAGCTACCGGATACCTGCTCAAAGCATCGACAACTACATTGGCTTTCCCAGGATGATATTGCAAAGAGATATCAAAATCCTTCATCAGTTTCAACCATCGACGCTGCCTCATGTTCAATTCCTTTTGCGTGAAAACGTACTTCAAGCTTTTGTGGTCTGTGAAGATCTCCACACGCTCTCCGTACAAATAATGTTTCCACAACTTCAGAGCAAAGATGACTGCTGCCAACTCCAAATCATGGGTATGATAGTTTTTTTCATGAGAACGCAATTACTTGGATGCATAGGCAATCACTTTTCCATGCTGCTGAAGAACACAACCTAAACCTTTTCCCGATGCATCACTATAAATAGTGAAACCTCCGGACCCTGATGGAAACGTCAAAATAGGAGCAGACATCAACCTCTCCTTCAACTCCTCAAAAGCAACTTGGCAATTCTCCTTCCAAACAAACTCCACATCCTTCCTTGTGAGTCTGGTCATCGGCTCGGCAATCCTCGAAAAATCTTGCACAAACTTCCTGTAGTAGCCTACCAATCCCAAGAAACTCTTGATCTCTGCTACTGAACTCGGAGTCTTCCAAGATTCCACTGCCGAAATATTCTTCGGATCCACTGAAATACCATCACCAGTCACAACATGCCCCAAGAATTCCACCTTGTCCAGGAAAAACTCACACTTGGATAACTTTCCATACAGCTTCTCCTTCCTCAGCACATCCAATACAATCCTCAAATGCTCCTCATGCTCCTCCGGTGTCCTCGAGTATATGAGTATGTCAACGATGAACACCACCACGAACTTGTCAAAGTACTGGTGGAACACCTTGTTCATCAAGTTCATAAATACCGCTGGTGCATTAGTCAAACCAAACGGCATCACCATAAACTCGAACTGACCATACCGAGTTTTAAAAGCAGTCTTCGGTATGTCCTCCGACTTCACCTTCACCTGATGGTAGCCTGATCTCAAATCTATCTTAGAAAATACCTTTGCACCACTCAACTGATCAAACAGATCATCAATCCGTGGCAAAGGATACTTATTCTTGATAGTGGATTATTCAAAGCCCTGTAATCAATGCACATACGCACCGATCCATCCTTCTTCGGTACAAACAATACCGGGGCTCCCCATGGTGAAGAACTCGATCTAATAAACCCCTTATCCTGCAATTCGTCCACCTGCTTCTTTAACTCGACCAACTCGCTGTTGTTTACTCTATAGACATGCTGCAAAATTGGTTCTGCACCTGGCACCAAGTCTATAGAAAATTTAACATCTCGATCTGGCGACAATCTTGGCAATTCCTCAGGAAACACATCCAAGAACTCTGCTATCAATGGATGTGGCAACTCCTTGTCTTCCACCATAGCTCCACAAATAATGCCTTCGCCTTGCACCGTAGCTCCTCTAGCAAACTCGAACTCTGGCTCTCCTGGCGGACCAAACAAAACTCTACCTCCTCTACAATCTATGCTAGCACGGTGCCTACTCAACCAATCTATCCCGAGTACAATGTCGTAGCTCGGAAGTGGCATTACAAGTAGACACGCACTCAACTCCCGGCCTCCCAGAGTAACTCTCCGATCCTTGTAAATATCATTAACCAGGATAATGCCTCCCCCGGTCATGATCTTGCAAGTCCTAAGCAAAGACTCAGCTACAAAACCATGCTTTAGAGCAAAAGAAACAGATACAAAACTATGGGAAGCACCACTATCAAACAAAGCTAAAGCTGGAATGGAATCAAGAAGAATAGAACCTACGATGACATCTCCGGTGGGTTCCTCCTCTTCGACGGTCATAGCAAATGCTCATCCCTGTCGAGCACCTCCCTGTTGTTGATGCTGGACAAAACGCTGCGGCTATGTCGGAAATGGTCCCCTCGGTTGTGCTGTAGGTGGTCTCGTCTGTGCCCTCGGAGCTGGAGCTGCTCCTTGAACTACATGACGAGGACACTCCCTCGATTGATGCCCTTCAGTACCACAATATAAACAAACTCTTAGCCTCCTCCTGCAAACTTCCCAGATGTGGCCGGGCTTCTTGCAGAAGTTGTATGGAGCTTGCTGTAACTGTCTCTGCTGCTGAGGTACCTGGTGAAAAGGCGCTCTAGCTGGAGTCTGGTTCTGCTGTGGATGCTGGAAAGGTCTGGACTGGAAATGAGGACGTTTGGCAGATACTGCACTGCCGTTGGCCCCCAGAAAAGAATCACGGTCTCTCTTGGTCTTCAAACCCAGATCCCGCTCAACCTTGCGTGCCTCCGCAAGTATCTCCGAGTATGTCTCATAAAAAGACGAAATAAGAATCTTTACTTCCCAGTTTAGACCCTCTCGGAAACGAATAGCTCGAACCTCCGGCTCCCTCACCAAGTACTCTGCAAATCGGCTCAACCTACCGAACTCCGCAGCGTATTCCTCCACAGACATGCTCCCCTGAATGAGACTTTTAAATTGTCTTTCCAAGTCAAGCATGTCCATCCGGGCAAAAAACTTCTTCTTGAAAAGGTCCTTGAATACCTCCCAAGATTGTCCTACGTCAACCAGTACTGGCTCATTCCTGAACCAAGTGCGAGCGACGTCGAACAGTTGAAGTCCTATCGCCTCAACCTTCAGATCTTCAGAACGACGGGACACCCTCATAAGACGCTCAATGTCCTCGAGCCAATCATCAGCATAGACGATGCCCTCCGTCCCTTTAAAAACCCTAGGCTCTAGTTTCTTGAAGTCCTGAATGTTGCCTGGCCGAAGCTGAGCAACCTAAGGAATAACCTGCTGCTGGACCAAAACTCCTCTCTCAACTACAGCACGAGCAAGCTGATGAGCACTCTCGATGCCCTGCCGTAGAAAGTCGGTCTGCCTCTAATGTGCCTCTGACTGAGCCCTCTGTGCCTCGAGCATCTCACGAAACAGTATAAACATCTGTGACGCCTCTACTGGCACAGGAGGTGGAGGTGGAAGCCCCTCAGATACAGCTGGCACAGTCCTCTGAGTAAGTGGTGGACCTCCAAAAGCAGCTGACACTCCAATCACCGGAGAAGTGACTGGTGCAGGCCCTCGGGACGTCGCAGACCTCTCAGAAACTGCTCTCCCCTGCTGTGATCTAGTCTTAGGCGGCATCCTGAGACAAAACGAAAGAAAGAATCAATATGGCACAAGATGTAAGACATCAAGGAAAGGACAGTTTGAGGGATCAAGTATCAATGTCAAAGGAGAGTAGTTGAATCAAAAGAATTTTCCTAGATGTGATTGAGTATCTCAGCCTATTTCCTATATCCTATCGCAGGCTCGCAGTAGTACAACTAAATTGTCGCACTACTACGATATTACATACTTGTAAAGCTAGACCTGTGTGGGCCACCACCAAAAACGTGTCACAACCCACACCCGGTGTATGGGTACTAGTCGGAAACAACGCCCAGCCTACGCCGCAGAATCGGCGGTAGAACGCTGTCTAGATAATCTATCTAATATAATGAACCACCAATAATGATGGTATACTCATTCATAGAACTAAGATAGAAATGAGCACGAATCAGATAAAGAATAGAATAGTCACCATACAACTCATGAGTTTAAAAATAATACATCAATAAGTCTGAAGAGTAACAAAATAAGCTGGAAACAAATTCAGTACAAAAGAATATACTACTAGGCTACAACTCCTGGGTCAACTGTCTCAGTTGCGATAAGTCCCTCTCGAGCCAGGGTCTCAGAATCTAAACCCACAACATCCTGGGGTCCATAAAAGGTAGGGTACCACTCCTCAGTATCATCTGAAAAAATATATCCAGTCAGGAAAGGAGCAGAGTACATCTCTAACAGCAGTTCTAATTAATGATAAAAAGTATGTAGCAGTAAATAACTGTGGATAAATAAGATGCACAATAGATATAAAAGATATATGTACAATAAGGAAATACTGGAAATAAATACAATAATGAACAATATGCCAATAAAATAATAATACTAATGACTAAGTGTGTGAGTACCAGCTTAACATGTGATCGGCTTGGGCAAGATGCAATGCGGCCTGGCTAATCATAAATGTGGTTTATGATCAACACTATTCATTTACCAGTACTTTATTCAATAGGGATTTGATCACATATCTATACTAATACTCCCCACCCCCGACTGGTATAATAGATCCAACCACGGTATGCTATGGCACGAGATTCCCCAAGAAGATAGCTAGTCTCCCCGAGAATCGGTGTCTGTACATGTACAAGATAACCAATGAAACAATACTTGTACCATATACACCATATACCAAGGAATAATATCTCATGACGAGATCCGGATATACCAATCCGTGTAACCATAGTGTCAAGAGAACATGGATATCTACACTAGATACAGTGAACATAGAGGATATCATAAATGAGAAACTATCAGAGAATGTACTCGCCTGAAGTCCAATGAATAGTCTCACAGATGTCTGACTCGGTGCCTCGAAGACCTAGATATGGAATACAACATCAATACAAGGTCTCGAAAAGAGAATAAGTCAAACTAGTCAACTTCTAGGTCAATAAGTCAATTCTAAGTCAAAAGTCAACTATGGTCAACTCTAAAGTCAATTATGGCCAAACCAAGGTCAATCCTCATAAAACATCTATATAAATAATAATATAGAATAATAAATTAACCAATTTGGAACCATAGTTTTGAACCATCTTGGTACCCACACAATGTATGCATAAGATACATATAATATATACTCTAATATAATATATATACAAACCAATATTTTATACAATTAAAATAATATATCAATACTAGTATTATACCTCACAATAAGCACATATATATATACATATATATATATACAATTCTAATATATAATATATAAATTAAATCTGTCCAAATATTACTGAAAACAGTGTGCTAAAATATAAATTTCAATAAACAGACTTATAGTGACAGTCCCGACTGTCACAGAAAATTGTCGCCAAAACGCTGTATATATAACCCACTGTTGTCACAGTTTGATGAAAGTTTAAACTGTCACAGAAAACTGTCGCTAAAGAATTGCCGCTCAAACCCTCCCGCAGCATTTAATGACAGAACTGTCATTAATGTCGAAACACTGCTACAGCGGCTGTTGTTTTAATGACAACAACTATCATTAAATGCCACTGTCGCAAAACAAAACAAATAATATATAACTATATATATTAATAAATATAAATCAATATAAATCAATATATATATATATATATATAAAAATTAAATAAATATATATACTTATATATATACATAAACCTACAAAATTAAATACTAATAGTTACAAAACACATTGCATGTATTAATATACATATTTTACATGGCTAGAAGCACACATAAAATATATTCATTAATATACAAATAATTACATAATAATTATAATTAATATAATTACTCATTTAAACACATAAATATATTTTATAAAATATTTATGTATAATTTATTTTATTAATATGTAGTAACATATATAATTACATGTAAAGAAAACTACATATATTAGCACACATAAAAATATATAGATCTATGCTACAATAAATACCATAATAAATACACTAAAATAAATATATAACATCTATATATATTTACTAATTATAATACAAGAAATTAAGCATAAATAATTAGATCTATACAAAAACACACACAATTGGAGAGTATCACACCGTATCCCACTAGATCTAGGATACGCATGCGACCCGAGTCCAACACACAACCAATTGTACCTCGAAGGACACAAACAAGTCACAAATAATATTTATGAACAAATCAAAGTGTCAAAAGTAGATCTATGTGTCCGTGTCAAAATACGACATGTACAAAGTTCCGTGTCGGAGTAAAAACCCCCAAAACGACACGTATCACCAAATTGTTGGGATACAAACTACATGTACCCAATTGTGGACACGATACTAGCCCCAAACACATAAGCACATGCCCAATTGATCTATAGGATCAATTGACACACACAACAAAATGTAAATTCAGAATTCTATCAAAATTGACACAAAAAGTACCATAACTTTCTCCATGGGTCTCCTATGAACACAAAACCAAGTCCTATGGGTAGTACATACATATAGGTTAATTTTACATGATTAAATCTCAGATTTAGAAGTTATTTTAAAGGGAAAAACTGAATTATACCTATTTGGAGATGGATTCCCAATGAAACCTCCAATTGAGATGAACTTGCTTCCAAATTGTAGATCCTTGCTCCTCTTTGTCGATCCTTGCTTCCTCCTTCTAGATCCTTGCTTCTTAACTTTCTAATGGTGAATTAGAAAGAATTTGGAATGAATTTGGTAGGGAATTAGAATGAGAATGAAAGGAATTTGGGAGTGGGGAATTCTAGATCTAGATTTGGAATGAGAATGAGAGGAGAGAGAAATTTCCCCCTCTAATATAGGCCGGCCATGCCCCCTTCCCCAAGCAATTATAAAATGTCCAATGTACCCCTTGGGGCCTCTCATGAAGAAATAATTAAGGAAAGAAGCTTCTAGTCTAATCATTTAATTAATTTAATCTATCTCCTTAACAATGGGCTTTCTAAATGGGCCAAGTCTAACTAATTAATTCATGTTGGTCCATGGGTCCAATCTAAATTAGTTGGGTCCACTAATATAAGTCCAAAATAATTAAATAATATCTAACAATAATTAAATAATACAACAAATAATTATTTACAATGCACAATATTTAATTAAATAGGAAAAGACTAAAATACCCTTTCCTAGAAATTGTGGTAGTGACATGGACTCAACGGAAGTTACTCATTACACGAGTAATAATGTAGAAGATGTCGAATTATCCGAAAATGAAGACGAAGATGAAGACAAAGTAGATGAAAGTGAAGACAAGGACGAGGAAGAGGAAGAGGAGGACGAGGAAGGCGAACAAGATAAATTTTCTGAAGATGATTGAAAATAAAATATTTTGCATATAGAATATACTATATTTTGACTGTAGAATGAACTATTTTGACGAATATATGTATTATATTTTGACTGTAGAATCTATTATCCATTTAGACTTGTGACACCACTAGTTATTTATTGTACAATTCTATGAATGCTGTGAGATATGCATAACATTTTGACTGTAGAATGTACTCTATATTTGTGTATTTTTTTATTCATCATATGTTGTTATCAGGTATGACAGGACGACGCGGAGGGTTCGGCAGGTCCCGAGGTAGACAGAGTGCTCCTCCGGTACTGCCTACTGTTGGTTCTGGTTCCTCGTCGCCCAGTACTCCAGTATATCGATCAGTCACATCTCCGACTGCGACGACGTTACGTGGCATCACTCCTGGGACGAGTAGTTCCAGGCTTGATAGTACTTCCTCATCCAGCGTTCCTCCTGCTGACGGAACCATGAAGACAGATGAGCATATGGAGGAGGTCATGCCGACGTTGTCCCATCATCGGCTAGATCCTCCATGCGCACCTCCGGAGGAGACGAGGACAAAGATTTGGGTCGACGGTACAAAGTAAGTCAATTAGATGGTTTGGCATCATATATATCGTATATTTCTTTATTCATCATATATTAATTTTTTTAATCAAAATAATTATATCTGTATAGATATCGTCCATCGTTGGTTCAGAGACGCCTGGGCCTCTTTTTGAGGAACAACTATATTGGCCCTTGGATCAACTACTCTGAAGCTCCGGAAGAGAGAAAGGCGTTCTGGTTTACGTACTTCAAGGTAAAAGTATATTATATAAATTCTCTAATTTATGCATATTATATAACTTATCCGTGATGCTCACTAACTAAATTATTTATTGTGGCAAACGTATTTCTATCCTCCGTACCGGGCCGAGTTGATCGAGCAGATATTTTCTGCCATTGCCGCCAAGCTTATCCGTGATGCTCTGGATGACCAGAAGGCTCGTGATCGTGTTGGAAAACTGATCCAAGTTGGATCATGCCTGAGCAGTGGACTACGATGAGGGCTAGATTCAACGATCCGAGATACAAGGAAAGGTCTGAGAAGGCCAAGGCGGCTAGGCGGAATACTGCAAAGTGGTGTGGTGGCTCGATTTCGATGATAAAATATTTTTGTCGTTTGGTATATTTTTTATTTAAGATATATTATTTTAATATAAGTACGATAAAATGGTAGTAGGAAAAAAAATTAATTTTAGTACTAGATAATATATTTTTAACAAGTATAGAGGGGTGGGAATGCAAATATGGTGACCGTTTTCCTGGCCACCCATCGAAAGGACAAAAATCTCATTGATGAGAGGGCCTCACAGACCTATGTAAGTATTACTTTACTTTGTGTTAATTTTAATATAACTTAGGCAATTATCGAGTATCCAAACTTTTCTAGGCTGAGTATCTGTCACGACCCACACCCGAAATTAGAGCACGAGTACGCGGGTACGTCCAGCCTACGCCGCAGCATCGGCGGTAGAACGCTGTCAAGTTCTTGATACTATCTAGCCAATTTCACACAAGCATCCAATCTCCATAAGGAGGCACGGATAACACAAATAAAATGAACACATACTCAATCACAAGATTATAGCACGATAAGATAGCGAACAAAAAATTTAATACAACACAAGTCTAAAGTAATAATCAAACTCCACAATTATCCATATCTCAACAAAATTGCCGGAGACAAATCCGGTACCAAATAGTCTACTAAAAGAACTAACTAGAAGATTAGTGATTCCGGCTAGACCTTCCGGAATCACAGCTACACTACCAAGTCTGCAGCTACTCACCATATGGTCCATAAAGTGTCGGACAGCGGTCCTCTAAGGCATAGTCTAGAAAAATATTTTCAGTCAGGAAGGAGCAAAGTAAAAATCTCAAATAACAGTTCCACTAAATTGATAAGGACTATAAAGAAATAAACATGTGATGCTAGCTACTGAGAAGACAGTAAAATAAATGCAATGGCAATTAAAGAGAGACATGCAATGTAAAGAGACAGGCAATAGCCAATATGATACAGTCAGTATGAAAATGAAAAGAACAAGGAACAGTATCATATACGGGTGATGTAGTATATGATTTAATAGGAAACTGTAATCTATTCTAAGTGTTTGAAATAGTAGTTTCAAAATGTGATCGGCTTGGGAACATGTACGATAGCTATAGGGCATGGCTAATCATATGTGAAGAGCATGATTAACACTTACATTGTTCTATACTGCAATAAGAGGTTATGATCACATTTCTTACTAACTACTTTCCCGCCCCCAACTAGTAATGTGGATCCAACCATGACACGTCACGATACACGAGCAAGTCCAATCTATCATGTACGATGTCTAATATACATGTCGTGTACAATGTCAACGATAATCAATGTAACATCTCATGACTGCAGATCCAAGCTATACTAGTCCGTGTAGCACAGTGTCAAGGATTCAGATGTATCATTTCAAGATTATTGAACTTATAGAAATTATCAAGGAATTGGAAATTATCAGAGAATGTACTTGCCTTGGGTCCTCAGCTGATAATTATTGAGGTCTTGTTCCAGAGTATCCCCTGGGTGAACCAACAGTCCTATAGACATAACACAATATAACATTTGTATCAGATGCTACGCTAACACACAGTCAAAAACACTGGCCTCAGGGCCATGCCAGGCAGGGCACTAGTCAACTAGGGTCATCTGGTAGGGATATACATAAATATACATCGCATTAACTAATCATATATATAATTTCTATCAATTACAATAATAGATATATGTAAAAATATATACTTTAAAATAAATAATACTTGTATATATATATATAAACATAATAAATAATACTTGTATGTATATATATATAAACATAGTTCATGGAAAGAAATATAATACGTATTTATATTTGTATACATACTAAAAAAGAATTTAACATAATATATATATATCTAAAATATATACCAATATAAATTATACTTGCTATAGTTGTATATTTACCAAAATATGTACATTTATATATTAACATATATCAAATACGTTCATATACATATATATTAATACATACAGGGAATTTATTTATATACCACATAAAATACCCAATATACATACATATACATATGCATTAATTAAATACATACTTATACAATTAATTAAACACCTACTATACTTATACAATTAAATATTAATAAAATAAATAATATACATATCTTAAATTATACATTACTAATATATTTATATACTATACATATATGCGTATATACGTATATGCATACATACATATTTATACACATTAATTAGATATATATACATATAGATATTAATTAAATCATACATGTACATACTAAATAAACCATACATATATATATGCTAAATAAACCATACATATACATGTTATTTACCGGAAAAGGGGAAGAGGGAAGGAGGAACTTACTGTGGTGGTCGGCCGGAGCCTCGCCGGAGGGAGAGCGGGCCGATGGTGGGAGTGTAGAGGAAGTCGGGTTGGGTTGTCGAGCAGCAGGGGCCGGAGCACTGGCTGACCGGAGCAGCAGGGGACGGGTCTGGCCGGTTGGTGGCTGGACCAGAGGGAGAAGAGCAGTCGGCTCCGCCGGCTGAGGTGTATGCAGAGGGGGACTCGGGGAAGTCGGGCTCGGTCGTCGGAGTACGGCAGGAGGGAGAAGAACAGCGGTGGTGAGGGAAGGAAGCAGGCCAGCGGGGGGTCGGCGCTCGTGGACAGGCCGTGGGCTGACTGGTGGCTCGGGATGGTGGGTTAGCCGCCGGAGGGCTGAGCAGGTCGGGTGGCTGCCAGCGGGCCGTCGGAGTACAGAGGGGGCCATGGGGACAGTAGGTGAAGGTGAACAGTATTCCCCCCTTCTTGAATTCAAAATAAAAAAACAATAAAGAAGAAGGAGAAAGGAAGAAGGAGAAGGAAAGAGAAGAAGGAAAGAAGAGAAGTGGAGAAAATGGGATGAGGGCTACGGTTGGGGTGAGGGAGAATGTGGGGGCTTGTTTTGGGGATTAGGGTTGATGTGACATGACATTAAATAAGGAGAGAGAGTGTGTGAAATCAAGGGTTAGGATTGGTCCATTAAATGTGTGGTCCAGATTGGTCATGGAGAATTTCATGTGGGGATGAGGGTGAGATTTAGTAAAAAATATTAGGGATTCCTCATTGGTTTAATCAAATGGGTGTTGACACCAAAAATACAAATTTGTAAATTAGCCCCCTTAAATTTGGGTATTTGCACAGACACATAAAATGACAAAAATTTGACGGGCGATTCGGTGTCCGGTGTTTTGTAGGGTCAGGAACCATTGTATGATCGGTATGGGCTCAATTAGCAGGGCACTGGAATTAAATTGGGAATTTCAGAATCGGTTAAAATAGTATCCTCAATTTAATTAGAAATAAATGCAAGTTGTGTTCTAAAATTAATTAGGAGTACATGGGGCCAAAATCAGGTCAGGTCATCAATACCAATAATGAAGAAGACTCAGAACAGAATATTACCCTAATTTGGGCCGCACAAAAAATAGGTCAAGATTGTCTCCAATTTCGATTGGAACGCACAACGATACAAAATAGGGATTTATTAAATAACGTCCGCGATGATTTTTTGTGCGGCTAGAAATAATGTACAGAGAGCATAATTATGAGTTACAAAAATAGCAGAATGGAAGGCGGGCATGTCTAGGGCAAGATTGTGAAATTTGTTGGAAGACAAAAGCTAGGGTAGCGCTCCAAATATTGAAGCAAAGGCAATGCGCAATAATTAATTTAAAATACGATAATTAATTAAAATCTCCAATCAATAAATTCTAGATAAAACAATTAAATACAGAATTTCACAATTCGGACAGGTGTTCATCTACTGGGCTTCTAGGTCAAGATAAATAAACACTGTATATAATATTATATTTAATTACACATCTCACATAATTATTTAAATTAAATATACCATCATGCAATTACTTAATTGTAACTACAATAATATTAAATATTATAAAAAGTCAAAAATACTCCTATTTTCGGAACGTGGTAGTGACAAGTCTACCCTCCTTAAAAGAATTTTATCTTCGAAATTTAAAATCCTAATAGCGTTTATTCATACACATTAGTATTTTCCCTCAAAGTTTAAATTCATCAACCACGAAATCAGGTAATAATCCACAATGCCTTTTCACAATTTTCAAAAATTCTGAAGTTATTGTATTCCTGAAAAATCCTCGAAATAAAATTAAAGTCCATTTTTATCAAAAATTTCCCCAAAATTTTTTAGTTAATAATTCAATACTCGGAATTTAATATCCGCTCCTCTAACTTGATTTTTATCAATGCACAATTATAAAATGTAATCTTGTACCACAAAGTTTGAATTTAAACGTTTATCCATCAAAATTTTATTTCTCAATTTTCTCTTCCTCAAAATACTCAACAATGCGATACTCAAGGATTCTCCAAATGCAACATCCAAATATAAAATTCTAAAATTCATAACTTGCAACCAAATAAATATAATGATAGTCTCCTAAAATTTCCAAATTTTAATAACCAATTTAATTACATCATAATCTTCCTAGAATTAATAAACCACCAATTATGAAATGTTAATTTCTTAACCCTCTATTTAAATCAATGGTTATCCTCGAATTTTAATCATTTTGTCTTTCTTGTCAAGTCATAACTCCTTCATGAATCTTCGTCATGGTTAAACCCCGATAATCATGGTCCAAGAAAAATCTTTCCTACAATCATGCAACATGCAACCTAAGGGGAATATGTACGATCATGGTATCTTTTGTCATGGTATTGCAGTCTCTGTATCAGGGGTACTACTAACTACATTATAACAAGAATCATGCATATAAGCTATGGTACTAAGGTATCAGTCAATCAATCAGATAGATAGGAACAGAAGGAAGGAAAGAACAGAACTTGCTAACACATTACCTGCAGTATCGGTCTCCTCGACCGTCATCGCAAATGCCCCGCCCTGCTGGGGTGGTTCCCTTCGCGGGTGCTGAGCATTATACGGTTCCACAGGTAGCCTAACTGGATCTCTATAATCTGAAGCTGCGCGCTGGCCGGGAAGATAAGGGGCTAGAAGACAATCCTTTACTCGATGTCCCGCAGCGCCACAGTACAAACAAAGTCCTAGTCTCGTTCTACAGCTCTCCCAAAGGTGACCTGGCTTCTTATAGAAATGACAAGTCTGTTGTGTCTCTCTCGGAGGCTGTTGCTGATTCTGCTGAACACGAACTGGTATCTGGTACCGTTGTTGATACTGATACGCCCATGGATGTTGCTGGATAGGAACTGGTGCTAGGTACTGCGGTGGATGCTGAAATGTCCATGGTTGTTGCTGAATATGAAATGGTACTGGGTACTGCTGTTGGTGCTGAATACGGGAATGCTTGGCTGGTCCTGTGCTACCATTCGTATCTCCAAAAGTATTGTGACTCCTCTTAGGCCTGAGATCCAGATCCTCTTCTGTAATCTGAGCATCCATCAAGATAGCCTCAAAGGTAGCGGTACAACGACCAGAAGTGCGTGACCGAATCTCTCTCGTCAGTCCCTTTCTAAATTTTCGGGCTCGATCTCCTGGGTCCCGAATCATAGATGATGCAAAATGGCTCAATCTACAGAATTCTACAGCGTACTCGTCGACCGACATGTTTTCTTGAACCAAGTCATGAAACTGACTTTCCAGGGTTCCCAATGCCACGTCGGGAAAGAACTTCTCTTTGACGAGTTCCTTGAAGGTCTTCCAAGTAAGTCCTTGTGCAGTAATTCTCGGCTCCGTGCGATACCACGTGAGTGCGATATCGAACATCTGACTGCCAGCGGCTTCTATCTGCAAGTTCTTCGGAATCTGGGTCAATCGCAGGCTCCTCTCTATATCCTCTAGCCAGTCGTCAGCGTAGAGTATCCCTTCGGTGCCTTTAAACTCTCGAGGCATCATCCTCTTGAAGTCCACTATAGTGCCTGATCTCTGCTGCTGCTGGCCAGGAAACTGCTGGTATTGTGCTACTCTCTCCAAAGCTTGGAGAGTCACCTGATGAGCATTCTCCATGTTTTCTCTCATCAGCTCAGTTTGTGCCTGGTACGCTTCTGCTTGCACCCTCTGAGCCTCAGCTTGAACTCGCTGAGCGTCTGCCGTCACTCTCTGGACATCTACCATGCCCTGGATCAAGGTAAACATCTGCCCCGTCAATGGGCAAACCTCCGGGAATCGGAGTCGGTGGAGGAGGAAGGTTGTCCGTCACAGCTGCGGCAATCCTCTGAACAGGTGGGGGAGGAGGATCCCCGAAAAGTGCAGACACTCCTACATGCATCGGAGATATAGGAGGAACTACGGCTGTCTGTCCCTCAGGTGGAGAGGTGGCAGACCCCTCTGAAGCTGATGTTCCCGCTCTCATAGACCGTGTCTGCGGTGACATCCTGAAGACAGATCCCAAAGAATCAATTTAGGCAAAATGCGATATCATCAAGGAAGGACAGTATAGTTCTAAAGAAGCAACATTCAAGATAAATAGATTGGAATAACATTCCTAGTTGTGATTGCACAGGTCAAAGATACATCCATGGTCTGATACCTCTATCCTTCTAAGTACCACAGTTTTACCACAAGCACACTCACTGCTAGCTTCCTTACCTACTGCAATCGCTGATACTAGTTATTCCTATCACTCAAGTGCATAACAATTGCAACACACTAAACTAAGTACTGCTCTCTCCAATACAACCCTAGATGAACACCTAAGCCAGTTGGCAGTGAAATCGCAATCATGCTCAAGCCAACATATCCTTACACATGCATCTTATCTACTATATACTAATATATCTCTCTCACTAAAAGATTTTATCCTCCAAATAAAGTCCTCGAAACTAACTCCTCGAAAAATTTAAAGTATAATGCAGATACCTTCCTCAAAGTCAAACATTCAAATACTGAACGAAAAATTAATCACTTCCAAAAATTATTACAGTTTTGTCTATGTTCATTGAATCGAATCTGAATTCCTCAAAATAAATTTTAATAACATAATATCTCAACTTCTCAAAATTCAAAAATGTAATTCGTTTTCAATCTTCAATTAAAGATTTAAACCCACATTCTGTAGTCCAATAGCTCTAATGTTAATCATTTTCACTGTCCTCATCGACATGCGTCATCAGATAATACCATAAATCAGTCTGCAAAATCATCTTAATATGAAATCAACTATATGATGAAACCAAGATCCTAATTTAATACCTGATCAACAATAACCAAGTGAGAATGGACGGAACAAGGGAATGATTTTAAATTAAAAATTTTAACAAGATTCTCAGGGGTCATCCCAGGAATCTCTTAAGGAATTGTGATTGAGTATTCGCTCTCGTCCTAGTATCCTATGTCCTAGATCCTATTGCAGGCACGCAATAGTGTAACAAAGATGCCACACTACTACGACATCGCACAACTCGCAAAGTCTGACCTGCATGGGCCACCACTAAAAACGTGTCACGACCCGCACCCGAAATTAGGGCACGAGTACGCGGGTACGTCCAGCCTACGCCGCAGCATCGGCGGTAGAACGCTGTCAAGGTCTTGATACTATCTAGCCAATCTCACACAAGCATCCAATCTCCATAAGGAGGCACGGATGACACAAATAAAATGAACACATACTCAATCACAGGATTACAACACGATAAGATAGCGAACAAAAAATTAAATACAACACAAGTCTAAATTAATAATCAAACTCTACAATTATCCATATCTCAACAAAATTGCTGGAGACAAATCCGGTACCAAATAGTCTACTAAAAGAACTAACTAGAAGATTAGTGATTCCGGCTAGACCTTCCGGAATCACAACTACACTACCAAGTTTGCAGCTACTCACCATATGGTCCATAAAGTGTCGGACAGCGGTCCTCTAAGGCATAGTCTGGAAAAATATTTCCAGTCAGGAAGGAGCAAAGTACAATTCTCAAATAATAGTTCCATTAAATTGATAAGGACTATAAAGCAATAAACATGTGATGCTAGCTACTGAGAAGACAGTGAAATAAATGCAATGGCAATTAAAGAGAGACAGGCAATGTAAAGAGACAGGCAATAGCCAATATGATACAGTCAGTATGAAAATGAAAAGAACAAGGAACAGTATCATATACGGGTGATGTAGTATATGATTTAATAGGAAACTGTAATCTATTCTAAGTGTTTGAAATAGTAGTTTCGAAATATGATCGGCTTGGGGACATGTACGATAGCTATAGGGCCTGGCTAATCATATGTGAAGAGCATGATTAACACTTACATTGTTCTATACTGCAATAAGAGGTTACGATCATATTTCTTACTAACTACTTCCCCGCCCCCAACTAGTAATGTGGATCCAACCATGACACATCACGATACACGTACAAGTCCAATCTATCATGTACGATGTCTAATATACATGTCGTGTACAATGTCAATGATTATCAATATAACATCTCATGACTGCAGATCCAAGCTATACTAGTCCGTGTAGCACAGTGTCAAGGATTCAGATGTAACATTTCAAGATTATTGAACTTATAAAAATTATCAAGAAATTGGAAATTATCAGAGAATGTACTTGCCTTGGGTCCTTAGCTGGTAATTATTGAGATCCTGTTCCAGAGTATCCCCTGGGTGAACCAACAGTCCTATAGACATAACACAATATAACATTTGCATCAGATGCTACGCTAACACACAGTCAAAAATACTGGCCTCAGGACCATGCCAGGCAGGGCACTAGTCAACTAGGGTCATCTGGTAGGGATATACATAAATATACATCGCATTAACTAATCATATATATAATTTCTATCAATTACAATAATAGATATATGTAAAAATATATACTTTAAAATAAATAATACTTGTATATATATATATAAACATAATAAATAATACTTGTATGTATATATATATAAACATAGTTCATGGAAAGAAATACAATACGTATTTATATTTGTATACATACTAAAAAAGAATTTAACATAATATATATATATATCTAAAATATATACCAATATAAATTATACTTGCTATAGTTGTATATTTACCAAAATACGTACATTTATATATTAACATATATCAAATACGTTCATATACATATATATGAATACATACAGGGAATTTATTTATATACCACATAAAATACCCAATATACATACATATACATATGCATTAATTAAATACATACTTATACAATTAATTAAACACCTACTATACTTATACAATTAAATATTAATAAAATAAATAATATACATATCTTAAATTATATATTACTAATGTATTTATATACTATACATATATGCGTATATACGTATATGCATACATACATATTTATACACATTAATTAGATATATATACATATAGATATTAATTAAATCATACATGTACATACTAAATAAACCATACATATATATTCTAAATAAACCATACATATACATGTTATTTACAGGGAAAGGAAAAGAGGGAAGGAGGAGCTTACTGTGGTGGTCGGCCGGAGCCTCGCCGGAGGGAGAGCGGGCCGGCGGTGGGAGTGTAGAGGAAGTCGGGTTGGGTTGTCGAGCAGCAGGGGCCGGAGCACTGGCTGACCGGAGCAGCAGGGGACGGGTCTGGCCGGTTGGTGGCTGGACCAGAGGGAGAAGAGCAGTCGGCTCCGCCGGCTGAGGTGTACGCAGAGGGGGACTCGGGGAAGTCGGGCTCGGTCGTTAGAGTATGGCAGGAGGGAGAAGAACCGCGGTGGCGAGGAGAGGAAGCAGGCCAGCGGGGGGTCGGCGCTCGTGGACAGGCCGTGGGCTGACTGGTGGCTCGGGATGGTGGGTTAGCCGCCGGAGGGCTGAGCAGGTCGGGTGGCTGCCAGCGGGCCGCCGGAGTACAAAGGGGGCCGCCGGGGACAGTAGGTGAAGGTGAACAGTATTCCCCCCCTTCTTGAATTCAAAATAAAAAAACAATAAAGAAGAAGGAGAAAGGAAGAAGGAGAAGGAAAGAGAAGAAGGAAAGAAGAGAAGTGGAGAAAATAGGATGAGGGCTACGGTTGGGGTGAGGGAGAATGTGGGGGCTTGTTTTGGGGATTAGGGTTGATGTGACATGACATTAAATAGGGAGAGAGAGTGTGTGAAATTAAGGGTTAGGATTGGCCCATTAAATGTGTGGTCCAGATTGGTCATGGAGAATTTCATGTGGGGATGAGGGTGAGGTTTAGTGAAAAATATTAGGGATTCCTCATTGGTTTAATCAAATGGGTGTTGACACCAAAAATACAAATTTGTAAATTAGCCCCCTTAAATTTGGGTATTTGCACAGATACATAAAATGATAAAAATTTGACGGGCGATTCGGTGTCCGGTATTTTGTAGGGTCAGGGGGCGCTGTATGATCGATATGGGCTCAATTAGCAGGGCACTAGAATTAAATTAAGAATTTCATAATCGGTTAAAATAATATCCTCAATTTAATTAGAAATAAATGCAAGTTGTGTTCTAAAATTAATTAGGAGTACATGGGGCCAAAATCATGTCAGGTCATCAATACCAATAATGAAGAAGACTCAGAACAGAATATTACCTTAATTTGGGCCGCACAAAAAATAGGGATTTATTAAATAACGTCCACGACAATTTTTTGTGCGGCTAGAAATAATTTACAGAGAGCATAATTATGAGTTGCAAAAATAGCAGAATGGAAGGCGGGCATGTCTAGGACAAGATTGTGAAATTTGTTGGAAGACAAAAGCTAGGGTAGCGCTCCAAATATTGAAGCAAAGGCAATGCGCAATAATTAATTTAAAATACGGTAATTAATTAAAATCTCCAATCAATAAATTCTAGATAAAACAATTAAATACAGAATTCCACAATTCAGACAGGTGTTCATCAACTGGGCTTCTAGGTCAAGATAAATAAACACTGTATATAATACTATATTTAATTACACACCTTACATAATTATTTAAATTAAATATACCTTAATGCAATTACTTAATTGTAACTACAATAATATTAAATATTATAAAAAGTCAAAAATACCCCTATTTTCGGAACGTGGTAGTGATAGTATCTTAGGCTGCGTGAGCGGGCGACTGCTAGTGCACCTACAGCTGGAGAGGCTGGTACTTCCTCCAGCCTGCTCCAGCTCCGTCGGCGGACGAGCTGTGGGTGACCGCCGCTGGTGGTCTCTAGAGGGGTATGTACTACGATACGGAATCCTATGGCGCCCTGGTTGCGACGCAGTCATCTAGGGCCTCCCCGGCAAGTGTGCATTCCCCACAACTCTCGCAGTCGTCGGCCCGAGTCCAGGAGGCTGTTGACCGTCAGATTGCGTTTCTCCGTGACGAGTTGCTGCGAAGGATGGAGGAGCAGCCCCGGTCCCAGTCGTAGGCGGACGATGCGACGCTCATCGCACGATTTGATATGCTCGATCGCAGCATCATGGAGCTCCGATATTTGACAGCTGATCTTAGAGCCTCGACAGAGCGCAACATGACGGAGCTGCAGGCATCACAGCTATCCATGGGCGAGAGGCCGACGATGATGCAGGATTCAATGGTTCATAGTAGTACGAGGCTGTTATCTACCATGGATTCATATAACCAGCGACTCACAGAGTTAGAGCGGATACGTCCTCCTGGTGCACCTACATCGACACAGATTCCACCGACGTCACTGCCTTCTCTATCAACATCGGTATCGATTTCACGGGAGCAGTATGATCTGTTCTTATCCTTCATGCGTGCCGGTGGTCATCCTCATGTAGATCCGCAGTAGTCCTAGTTAGGACCATTTTATTATTGATTAATAGAGAAGTATTAATCAGGAGAAAATTCCTAGTAGTCCTAAAAAATACAAAGAATACAGCAAATATCCATATCAACATATATTCTTTACGACGATATTTTCTTCTGATTCAGTTTTTAATTTTAATGTTTTGTTTTCTTCAAATTTTATTATATTATTCATATTAAATATATATTAATTTACCGATGTTGAGTGTTCAACCCAAGGGGGTCGAAGAACCCAGTAAATTCAACAGAGGGTTGCTCTGGGTCTATTTGTACAGATTGTGAATTTATAAACTCTAGGAAGAATAGTTTGGAAATAATTCAGTATCCATTTTTTTATTTTTTTACTGTATCTTTAGCGACATTTTTAGCGACGTTTAGCAACGTTAAGTCACATCGCTAAATACGTCGCTAATTACGTCGCTAAAAACGTCGCTAAAAATGTCGCTAAACAAAGTTGCTGTCCGTCGTAACTTGCTGATATGGCAGTATTGCCAGGTCATAATAACGTCGCTATAAACATCGCTATGTACGTCGCTAATTTGTGACACAAAGCGACAAATATACACGTCGCTAATCTAGCAATGTATTTATGTCACTAGAAAACGTCGGCATAGCGACGTTTGGCGACGTTTTTCCTGTCAGCGACTACTTTAAAGGCGACTTCAGTAAAACGTCGCTAATTATGTCGCTAAAAATACTTAGCGACGTTTATTGATCATTTAGCGACGTTTATTTACGTCGCTAATTTGACTTATTCTGGTAGTGTTGCTCACCAACATCATCCTATGATAACGGAGTGCGGCATCTTCGTCCATACAGCACCTCAAATGGTGATATCTCGATATTGGCCTGGTAGTTGTTATTATAAGCAAACTCTACCAGGTAAAGATGATCATCCTAAGAGCCTCCAAAATCTAAAACACAGGTACATAGCATATCCTCGAGAGTCTGGATAGTCCTCTCTGACTCTCCGTCTGTCTGGGGGTGATATGCGGTACTAAACTTGAGCTGGGTGCCCAAGCTAGCCTACAAACTCCTCCAGAAATAGAATATGAAGCGACTATCCTGATCCGAGATGATGCTCACAGGAACTACATGCAATCTGACTATCTATCATACAATATCTCTGTGAGCTTCTTCGTAGACGTATCCACTTTAAATAGCAAAAAGTGGGCCGATTTGGTCAATCTGTCAACGATGACCCAAATTGTGTCTTTCCCTCCTGGAGAACGCGGAAGCGCCAAAACAAAGTCCATCGTCACATGCTCTCATTTCCACTCTAGAATGAATAAAGACTGAAGCAACCCACATGGCCTCTGTCACTCTGCTTTTACCTGTTGGCATACCAAATATTTATCTTTTATCCATTCCAGAGTGGATTGCTTCAGTCTTTACCCATTCTAGAGTGGAATTGCGAGCATGTGACGATGGACTTTGTTTTGGGGCTTCCGCGTTCTCTAGGAGGGAATGACGCAATTTGGGTCATCATTGACAGGTTGACCAAATCGACCTACTTTTTTCCATTTAAAGTGGGTACGTCTACGGAGAAACTCGCAGAGATGTATGTGCGGCAGATAGTCAGATTGCATAGAGTTTCTGTGAGCATAGTCTCCAATCGGGATAGTCGCTTCACATCCCATTTTTGGAGGAGTTTGTAGGCTAGCTTGGGCACCCAGCTCAAGTTTAGTACTGCATATCATCCCCAGACAGACGGAGAGTCAGAGATGACTATCCAGACTCTCGAGGATATGCTACGCACCTGTGTTTTAGATTTTGGAGGCTCTTGGGTGGATCATCTTCACCTTGTAGAGTTTGCTTATAATAACAACTACCATGCCAATATCGAGATGTCACCATTTGAGGTGTAGTATGGATGGAGATGTCGCACTTTGTTATCATGTAATAATATTGGTGATAGAGCCTTATTGGGACTGGAGATGGTTGTAGATGCAGCTGAGAAGGTGAAGCTTATTAGAGATATGTTTCGGGTGGCTCATGACAGACAACGACATTGGGCCGATAGCCACCGGAGACCATTGGAGTTTGAGATATAGATTTTAATTTGTATTTCTTATGATTGCTTGCTATAATTAGAATACTAAGGCTGTACTAGGTTGGTGATATGATATTCTTGATGATTTTTCCTACACGGGGCACGATTCGCTTTGATGGAGGCGGAAAGCTTAGTCCATGGTACATCAGACCCTTTAATATTTTTGAGATGGTCGGTGCAGTGGCTTACAAACTAGACTTGCCGCCTGCACTAGAGGGAGTGCACAACATGTTTTATGTGTCGCAGCTGAGATGGTACTTAGCAGATCCTAGCCATGTATTGGACCACTCAAAGATTCGGGTGGGTCCGACTATCAATTATCTAGAGATGCAAGTGAAGATTCTGGATCGCAGGGAGAAGGTGCTGTGGAACCAGATGATTCCTTTAGTACGTGTCGCGTAGAGGAATCACTCTCCAGGGGAGTGAACTTGGTAGAGGGAATCCGAGATGCGCAAGCGATACCCTTATCTGTTTGAGTCGTGAGGTATAATTCTTTCTTGCCTGTTGTTATTGATTTTTTGTAGCTAGTTTCTTCCTTAAATTTCGAGGAGAAATTTTTTCTAAGGTAGGTAGGTTTGTCACCCTCACTTTTCCAACTAGGAGTAGTTTGATAATTTGGTCTAGTGATTTAACTTTGGAAATATTATATTAGTATTAGAGTGCTAAAATATTATTTAATGGTTGTGTTAGTTATTATTTATTAGAGTGACATATATTTATCTAGAGCCTTGTACCATATATTTATAGTTAGGAGACTAGCTCGATAGTTAGACTTGACACTTGTGAGCCCATTTAGTTTTGTTATGACATTATTGAGCCCAACTTGGACCAAGCCCATTAGACTCATTCCCACTAATTAATTAGGAGGATTAGACATTATGTGGATTAGTTAGAAGTCTTCCCATTATACTCTTCCGTAATTACCCTTCATAATTAACCATTGAGGGGCAATTTGGACCTTGCCAAGTTGCTTGGGAGAGGGAGCAAGGGCCGACCATTATTAGAGAGGCTCTTCTCTCTCTCTCTCTCTCTCTCGCTCCTTTTTAGTATTTTATTTTGATCTCCAATTTTAGATCTCCAATTTTTTATTTTTTTCCTTTATCAAATTCTCTCTCATTTCCACCATTAGAAAAGCATTGGAGTTTGGAGAGGCAAGGAGCACAACGAGAAGGAGCTTTGGTGGAGAGATCGTGTCCGGATCGTGTCTATTGTACTTTTTATTGGAAATCCATCTCCCAATTGGTAATTTTTAAATTTTTCTTCATTGTAGATTTCAAATCATGCATTTGACTCCTAGGAACACTCCAATGGTATATGTCTACCTATAGGAACAAGTTCTAGGCTAATTGGTTATGTATTGTGAATGTTACATAGTAATTTGAGTGTATTTTGGGAGAATTACGGGATTGACACATCAATTGCGTGTCATGAGACTAATTTAGTCTTATTAGACTTAGATCAGGGTTGTGGGACTAGATACGTGTCCACAATTAGACACGACTAGGCCGTATCATGATACAGTGCGATACCATGTGATACAGAGCTCTATTTTGGGTGTTTTGTATAATTATTCTTCAATTCTCTTTATAGCAAGTTGTATTAGCTATATAATAGTGTATTTGATATGTGAGAAGGATTATTGCGGAGTATTGAGAGTTTTGGCATTGTGGTTGGGTGCATTACATGAATACTTTAGTTGTGTATTCTAGGTGTTTGCTTAGTTGCCTCTAATGTATCATATAAAGATATGTATATGATAATAAGTGTTTATATATATATATATATATATATATATATATATATATATATATATATATATATATATATATATGTGTGTGTGTGTGTGTGTGTGTGTGTGTGTGTGTGTGTGTGCGTGCGTGCGTGTGTGTATGTGGTTTGAGTTACGAGTATCAATGAGTTTGGGAATACTGTGATTAAGTGATTGTGAGTGTATGTTGGCATTTGATGTGTGATTAGGTAGGGTGTTTACTGTGACCGAGATCATAGTGTGGCTTTTATGTGGGCATGTGAAGGTGCTGGAGCTTGTAGCAGCAACAACTATCGGGTTGATAGTATATAAGCACTGATGTAGTTGCAATTGGTGATTATGCAGTAGGTAACAGTAGTAGGTGGATCAAATTGATGAATGAGTGATTGTGTATAGCAGCAATAGGTGTAATTGCAATTGGTTAATGAATGATTGTGTGATGTTGTGCTATGTGTGTCAAGTTGATGATTGTGCAACAGGTAACAGCAGCAAGTGAGGGAGGAAGCACGGTTGCAAGTACTTGGGAGGGGAGAGCTCGTGTTATATGTATTTAGCATTGGGTAATATGAGTTATGGTAGTCAGGTATGGGGACTGCAAGTCTGGTTAAGCACAGAGCTGAACTAAGGTATCATTAGTAGACTACCCATTTCAGTCTCTGCCCGGATGAGAGCAATAGGCTTGGGCTACCAGATTGGAGATGTGGAGTATAATTGACAGTTAGGAGTAGGAGTGGATGAGAAATTGATATCAGACAAGAGAATATGGCAACAAGGTAGAGGAGAGTTGTATTGCAGTTGGATGTATACGGTTGTATGCATAGTGATCGTGATGAAGTGCCTTATGCACTAGGTTAAATTAAGTATCAGGTAAGTCATATACTAAGTGGAGTTGAGAGTGAAGGGAAGTGGTGTGGGCAGTGAACCTATTCCTTACAACAGCAGTTGAACCTAGGCACTACACTGTTGTTTTTAGTATAAGTATTAGTTGTTATCTAGTTAATGAGTATGGTATCAGTTGATTGAGTTCATTAGTAAAGTTGAGTATTAGTTAGTAGGGTGTTAGATACTAGATAATATATAATCAAGCTTATTTGATAAGAATTAGCTAAGATATTTGTAATAGCTCTAGGGCTAGAATATTAAGTAGGTATAGCTAAGGTAAATTGTATAGGAGTGTGGTATTAGCTAAGATCATCTAGTAAGGACCCATAAAGCTCGTTATGACTTAGTAATATCAAGTAATAACTATTATAGCCTTGTAAACAACATAGAAGCTAGGCAGGGACCCAAAATCAGGGTAAACACCTAGTTTGACTTAGAGATTCGCATAGAAAGCATGTAGTAATACATTTTTAACTCATTTCATCTTTATTACACCTAAATTGACTTGAGATTCATCTTTAGGGTTCCGTAACACCAGCTTGGACACCGAGTTACCCTTTTTCTCCAGACCAGAGGCGAGTACATCTTTCTGTTAGTTTTTATTACATGATAGTGTATATGTTCCACGTTCTAGAATTACTTAATTCTGACATAGTGGTTACACGAACTGGTACTATATGGATCCTGTCAGGAGATGTTATCCCCTGCCATATTCAGCGGGTACTCCTTCACATGTATTTCATCGTGTGTATCAGGTATTAATTTTAGTGTACTTCGTATTCACATACTGCTCGTGTTCAGTGTGCTTATATTCGTGTTCATAACGTGTCATGATTGGATCCATAAGTATTGGTTGGGGACGGGGGAGTAGGAGTTTGTTATGTGATCAAGCCTAAGTGTATTCATGTATATGTCGATTACATATCACACGTATAATCGAGTTACCATATTGTATTCGTGTTAAACCCAAACCAATCACATAATGAACTTGTACTCTATGGTACATTAGCTAGTTTTATCTATTTATATTACCTACAGTTACTCATATTGCATGTTCTTTATTCTAGTACTTTATATATTTACTCCAGTTCATTGTCATTTCCTATTACTAGTTATCTTGTATTCTTTTCTATTATCCGTTCTATATGCTCTATTATGTATTTGGAACTGCTTTCAGAGTTATGTACTTTGCTCCAATCCTGACTGGATATATTTTTCAGATGATTGGCTTGTAGATCAGTGTCCCACGTATTACGGGCCGCAGGACGGTGAGCCATTAAAGGATTCTCCCCTAGAGCAGGAGGACCTAGTGCCAGTATCTCAGGAGGATTTTATATATATATATATATATATATATAGCCTCATTCTAGGCTCATGGCATGTATATATTATTTTGGACCTGTGGATGTATTGTGACTCTTTTTCTTTCTTTTATTCTATATCGTGCTTTCATCCCCCTTTAGCTTTGTATTGTGATTGAGTATAGTTTACCATTATCATACACCATAATGTTCCTCCGTTTGGAGTTGAGATAACATTGACATGTACCACGTATATATTGTGTGAGATATTTAGATAGTATGGTTGACCCAGGAAACGTTCTACCACCGATATTGCGGCATAGGTTGGACGTTATTCACTACTCGTGCCCTTACTCTGGCTGCGGGTCGTGACAGATGGACGTGAAGACGACATTCCTCCACGGTGATCTTGAGGAGGAGTTGTACATGGAGAAGCTAAAGGAATTCTGTGAGAAGGGCAAGTCACACTTGGTCTGCCGGTTGAGGAAGAGCTTATATGGTCTAAAGCAGGCTCGAGGCAGTGGTACAGAAAGTTTGAGTCATTTATGGCGAAGCATGGTTATGCACGGACTTCGGACCACTGTATATTTGTGAGGTACTTTGCCGAGAATAATTTCATTATTTTAGTGCTCTATGTTGATGATATGCTACTGGTTGGTCGAAATGTCACTAGGATAGCGGAGTTGAAGTGCCAACTTGGCGCGGCCTTCTCTATGAAGGATTTGGGCGCATCGAAGACTATTCTTGGGATGGAGATCAGCCGAGAGAGAGAGAGAGAGAGAGTCCAAGCTGCTACACTTGTCCCAAAATAAGTATATTCACCGGGTACTTCAGCATTTTGGGATGGACGAGTCGAAGAAAGTGAGTAACCCCCTTGCGGCTCACTTTAAGTTCACTGAGGAGCAGTATCCATCTACCGAGGACTAGAAGGAAGATATAGAGCGGGTTCCATATGCCTCAACTGTGGGGAGTCTCATGTATGTTATGATATGTACAAGACCTAACATCGTTCATGCAGTTGGTACAGTTAGCATGTATACTTCCAATCCTGGAAGGGTACATTGGAGTACGGTCAAGTAAATTTTATGATACCTTTCAGGGAACTGCCAATTAGAGACTTTCTTTTGGTGGTAACAAGCCAAAGCTGGTTGGGTATACCGATGCTGATATGGCTGGAGATATAGACACGAGGCGATCAACTTTGGGCTATGTGATGATGTTTGCTGGTGGAGCGGTATTGTGGCAGTCACGGTTGCATAAGTGTGTTGCCTTGTCGACGACAAAGGCAGAGTATATTACGGCGACGGAGGCTTACAAGGAGTTAATGTAGATGAAGAAGCTGCTACAGGAAATAGGGCTAAAGCAAGAGCAGTACCCTTTGCTTTGCGATAGCTTGAGTACAATTTACCTTGTGAAGAATCACAATTTTTATAGCCGGTCCAAGCACATTGTTACCCGGTATCATTCGATACGGGATGTGGTTGAAAAGAAGCAAGCAACGCTTGAGAAGGTTCATACGGATGACAATTGAGCAGACATGTTCACAAAAAAAATTCCATAAAAAAGTTTGAGTACTGCAGGCGGATCGTCGGGATGACGACCCCCTACACATAGTTGTGACGGAGAAGATTTTTTGGAGTGGTTGTAGGGTTCTCAACCTATGTGAAAAATATTTCGGAGTTGGATTGAGTATTCCTGCATATAATTAAATATGTCAATGGATTTAGATTTGAATTGGATATTCCTACATATAATAGGAATATGTCAAATAGATTTGGATTTAGTATAATACTAGTTGTGGGTTTGAGACTATATATATTAGGTGTCTTCTAGCCCTAAAATATATCTCATATATCTCAAAAATATTGCAAAATGAGGTAAGAGTGCTTTTACAACATTGGAAGGAGAGAGAGAGAGGAAGAGATTGAAGGCTATTTCGAAGTGGAGATCGGTTTCGGGTAATTCTTTTCTCGTCGTCTCCGTTCTTCGTTTGTCTCTGATCTATTTTCTACTCCAAAGAGTTGTGGTGGTCCATTTGGATCAGAGAGAAGTTTGTAAGTAGTCGGTATATTTCTTATTCCATTAATGGAGGCTTTTCAGGGTTTGACTCCGATCGTCCCTGATTTTTTTTTATTTGGATTTTTCACGTAAAAATTTCTGTGTCCGCGATTTATGTTTGACATTTTTTGTTTTGTTTGTGTACTTTTGCTCGGTTCTCTCGCAGGACATTTTGGTTTGGGAAATGGAAAATGGTTTCCGTGTCCTCGGGACCCTCCCGGACACAACCGGCTGATCGATTTCGTCAAACTCCATCGATCTTTGGTCGAACGATCCTGCGCGTATCGAAACATTGTACCACAGTTAGCAATAAATAGATATATATTCCAAAATACGTTACTGAGAAAACATGATTAATGAGTAAACTCACTGGATTTTCATGATGGGAGTGTTTCATCCACCAAATGTAGGTGTTGAACACCTATTCATCGGATGACATTTAATCAAGGCCAACATGTAGGAAACAAAATGCAAAAATCGTACATATTTTCAACATATTCAATTTGAGACAGATGGGTTGACCAGAATTATGGTAATTTAGAATATTGGGTTCTAGATTTTGTAGATTAGTCATATATATTGAGTTTATATTTGCATCATTGATCACTTATTTTAAATAAGAAGAACATCTCCGACAAAGAGTATTTTGATTTTTTTTTATTTTTTTCAAATCACTGTTCTTGCTAAATATTTTGACCAGAATTATTATTATTATAGTAAGTATTGTGTCTCATACACAAAAATCAAAATCATGACTACACCACTGGTTAGAGCATCAACAATGGTGACACTTCAAATACATACTCCAAATTATTAAAAATTGTATAAATTATTATTTTTGAATGTCTACGTGATATTGACACACAATTGTATACTCCAAATAAACACTCCAAATTAATCTCCTCTTTTTTCTCTTTATTTTCTTCAATATTTGGTAATATTTTTCTCTCTTTATCTTTCTTTTCTATTTGGTTACTTTTGGTGGGCCCATCGATTAATATAGAGGAGCTAGCACACACTTCAAATCTGGAGTGTCTCATAGCTTTCTAGCAAATTTCAAGTATGCACAAGTGTCCGCTGTAGCCTTCAAGTGCTACAAAATATGACTAAAGTTAAAATGTACCACTTGAAATATCTTCCACTGTGGATGCTCTAACATAGTACAACACATGCAATCCGGCTCCTACACAAGATATTTGTTAGGGGGATAACATCGTA
This sequence comes from Iris macrosiphon, assembly GCA_036927795.1. Classification (NCBI taxonomy): domain Eukaryota; kingdom Viridiplantae; phylum Streptophyta; class Magnoliopsida; order Asparagales; family Iridaceae; genus Iris; species Iris macrosiphon. The sequence continues at coordinate 106,598,666 of JAYESA010000009.1, read as the reverse complement.
CAACACATGCAATCCTACTCAGATAAGACTCCTAGAAAAGATAAATTTCTATCATTTGAAATAAGATTTTGTAGATTTTAGGATTTTTCAAATATAGGGAGGTAAGACACCAATTGTTATGATTTTTCTTATTGTTCATAGATTTCATGTTTAAGTATTATATAGTCCAAATTGAGATTACTTATAAAATTTTGAACCCTATTATTGGTGTTTCAAAGCTTCAAAAATGTTGACAACATAGGTTTGCCAAAATAACAGTCCTAAAAAATATTGTAGCAGAACTGACAAAAATTTGACAGTCCTAACAACTTGGAGCTGTGTATACACAGAAGACTGCATACTTATACGCTATAAACTGCAAATACACTTGAGTATCAAATCCTATGTTAGACCTAAAGCCTAAAGGCCACTTCACAGTGGCAATTGTACCACTGCTCCATATTGACAATGCTAGAGTAACAATAGTCGTATCAGAGTATCAGTTCAGTTCTTTCCTTAGCTATGGGTAGAAGTATAATTAGGATGAATCTTCCTTGTAAGTCTTGGTACTGAATCATAGTATATAAATAGTTGACAGAGGAGAGAGGAATGCATGAGAGACTCTATTTTCTTAGTTTAGTTTTAGAAATAATTTGTAAGGACTTTTTCCTCTATTTTCAAGAATTCAATAAAGATCTTCTTTTTATTCTTCTTCCCCAAATTCCCTGTTAGAACCCTGGATTTCTGTGTGTACTTGTGTAACACTTGAATCTTAATTTTCTGCATATTTAAAAAAAAAGAATAATTCTTTCGAAGAAAGAAATTGATAATTAAAATTTTAGTAATCAAGTCATTTAGAGGAATAATAAGGGGACAATGTTTTCTGTTTAAATCTTTATTGCTACAAATGGTAAGGAATGAAAACAAAATAAAGAAATATCCAAATATAGATTACTTGGGCATTAATCTAAGGGAAGACTCTAGAATCAAGGTTAGTTATAATTAATGTAATCACATGTTTAATTAACTATAACAATCTAGAATAGTCAATTATAACTATCTAACTAACCTAATTAAACACATGATAAACTAAAAATGTAAAGGAAAAGTTTGTTTTGCAAATAAAAAAATTGAACTCAAAACTATATTAATACCTCAATAACCAGGGTTCCTTCAGAAATCCATTCAAGATTTTTTTTTTTTGAAAGCACACTCAAACACATTCATTCACAGAGAGGAAGTTCATCTGTTGATAATTTAGGATCAGATACATTGTAAGATAAAGCTTTTGAAGCTAAGGTATGAGCCAACTTGTTAGCATTTCTCGAGATATGGATGAAGGAGATGATTGAACCATCAAAAATTGCTGCTCTCGCTTCTTCAATTGCATGTCTCGCATGCCACGGGATATCCATGTCTCTGTTCATGATAGTATCCACAAGTCCTTTGCAGTCGCCTTCGATGGAAACTCGGGTAATGATGTTCTGCCTATATAGCTCCAAAGCAAGCCGTAAACCAAGTCTTTCGGCCTCCAATGGCGACCTGCATGCTTGAGATTTGGATAAGGCTCTCTTAAAATGAACACTAGAGTCCTCTATAATGCCATCACCTGCCATTTTTTCTTCCAAGAATGCCCCATCGAAATTTATCTTCCCGTGATTGGGATGAGGAGGGATCCAAGCATGTGTCATCTGGTGGTGTGGTTCAGGCTCTGTAGGCTGTTGATGTCTCGAGGATAAGGCATCATACTTGTCCCTAAGTCTCCATGCTTCTGCTAAGGTTTTCTCTATATTGAATTGCCGATTTTGAAAGATTACTTCATTTCTTCATTTTCAGACCATCCAAATAAGATATAGATAGACTGGAGATTGCCATATCTTGATCGCCATTGGTGAGGATACTTGTGAACAAGGTAGAGACTATTGTGTTGTTCTGGATATGTTTGTTGTTCGAGTCTAGGTCCGTTTGGATAGACTTTCTAAAATTTTTGTCTGAAAACAGTTTTCTGAAAGTAAGTTATAAAGTTATTTTCTGAGTATAACAATTATAACTTTACGTTTGGTTTACTTTCATCTAAAAAATAGTTTTCTGAAGAAAAAATAAGATTCTATTTGGTAATAAAATTTTAGAAAATAATTTGTGTCATGTTCATTGTGCCATGTTTCTTGTGTCCTCCAGCAATCTGACACGGATCCAGGTCGTGAAGTCGATGTGGTTCTCCCTCTCCCCTCCTCCTGCTAACCTCATCTTTCTCAGCCACAACGCCGGCCCATCCGACGACACCGGAGAAGACATCGACGAAGACACAGATCCATACTCGGAACAACATCCCCTCGACGATATTGGGGTGGGGGGGAGGTGGAGGGGGGAGACATCCAACTGCTACAAAATTATGCCTGCCATGAAGTCATCTCGAGCGATGGCGAGTGTCACTCCCAGTTCCCACTATATGTATTGCGAGCGTATAAATTTTTGTTGCATGTTTATTTTATTTGGTTGCATGAGACTAGTCCCATTCTTTGGTTTGTCTTGGTTCTTGGTTTATGGTTTGGGTTGGTTAGATCATGAGTTGAACCCATGGTCTAAATCTCAAACCCTAGCTATATAACCCAACTTCTTTCTCTCTCCCTCTTTATTCTTTCTTTTCTTCTCTCTCTTAGGTTTTTTCTTTCCTCCATAGGCAAGTACACATTGCGCGAGAAATGAAGAAACCCTCTATATTATTGGTCTATTATGTTTATTGAGTAATTTTAAGCATGTTTAGAACTTGGTATTTTTGGGATTTGGTATGGAATAGTGTAGATCTGAATCTTTATTAGTGTGGGTGTTCTTGAGTTTTTTTTTGTTTTGATCTTTAAAACTTATCGTTTTCGAAACCTTGTTGTTCTATGTTGTAGAGCATTTGATTTTGAGTGGTTTAAAACTTTACTTTGCTGGATTTGGACCCAGATGACATTTTTATAGAGAAAACCAAATTTTCGGTTTAGAATTTCCGCCATGGCCAAACTTGCTGTGGAGAAGATGAAGCTCCATGTGCCGAGCATCCAGCATGCATCCATTTTGTTGGCGTATAGCTGAAGGATGCATGTGCTCTAAAAACTCAAGCTTGAAAAAACTAAGTGTCAGAACTTTTGTGTTGTCTCTCCTTGGCGCATGAAAGTCATCCTGCGACCGTGAGCTATGTGTCCCCCTTTTCTTGGATGCATGACTCAGCCCTGCCCTAGCACTTCTTTTGATTATTTTGTATTTTCTCCTGACACACTTTATGGCTTGTCACATCCATCATTTGAGTTACTTCATTTATTGTCCGTCACTTCGGCACTTGTTCCGAAGAGTGGACCTTGTCTCACTCGTGCGTCCAGGATATCCATGTATCCAGTCCCCTATGCGCCATGACTTCATGAGACTTTATGCGTCCTGACTTTATGCGGCGCCCTCAGCATGCACTTGTTTAGTTCATGCGCCTGACCTTCACGCGTATAATTTTATGCGCCTGTTATCCTTAGCGGCCTCATGCGTGCATGTAGTACTTTCATTACGTTTTTACTTATTTTATTTGGAATATTTGTTATCATCCTCTATGTGGTTAATCCTGATTTTGCTTGTGTTATTGATTCTAAGGGAGAATAGACTTAACAACCTGACCATGTGCTAGAACTCATGCTTATGATCTTGGTAATTGAACTCAAATACCGTATCCGTGCTGGTACAATCATTGCCTGATATTGTTCATGATCTGTGTACCGAGGTGCGACATACCGTATTATATGTTAAGTGATTTATATTTGGATTGTGCATCGAGAATGCCTTCAAATTCCTGAATACGTGATACTATAAATAACTTTTCCCCCAGTACGGGCATGATATGCGAGTCAAGTATCAAAGCGTGGCTAGAATATTGATTTATTGAGTGTTGCGTACACGCTCCGGTGAATCCAGATTAACCCTCTATGGATTCGTATCTAGCATGCCCGTACTTTGTAAGACATCTTAAGAAAAATTCTCATGTGGCAACGCCTTAAGATTTTAAAACTATATAGGGTTAATTAGGCAACTAAAAGTGGTAGTAAAATTTGGAGAAAACGGTATCCCAAGATAATGCCAACGAACCTTCCCACAGAGATTCATTCTAAGTGCGCTATGGGCTGACCACCACAGATACTGTATATTATCCACCTTACTGGAGTGCAGTATCTGACCTATTATAAATAATGCCGAGTCATTGTTTCACTATAGTAGCATTGGAACCGCTAAGGCCGTGATCTAGCGAAGTGGCCTTACTGGAACCTGGTATAATTTATGAAGTGCCTGTATAATCATTTTATTTGGCTCGGTTAGCTCATGTTTGACAATAGCGTGATCTGGGGATACCTATTATGCATTATTTTGAGATAACCTTAAACTCCATAATTAGCAAGTCGTACAAGTGATTGACCGATCTTATTAATTAGACTTGATTGTGATTGTATTATTTTGTTAGTAGCCTAGAAAAATATACTATCATAGTGTGATGGATTCAACCCTTGTCCTTGTTTGGTTGTAGGGTTGGGCCTTAGTGCTAGGATATCCCATGGACCTAAGTTATGGCACATAACCTATATTCTTATATATTTATTGCTTGGGTTTTTGTTTCTCCATTTTTGTGGTTCCTTTGTGGTACTTGCTATTTGGGGTCTAATCCCACAGGTTTTGCATGGCCAGGTTTTGAGCCAGCATCCGAGAATCCAGCATACTTTCCCCTAACTCATGGTGCATACTAGAAACGTGGCCGTAGAGGATAACGAGTGGATTTTCTTCTTTTCTGCACATTATTGTACATTTTATCTTTTTGGCATTTAGTTACCGGCACTTGTTAGCCGGCACGTCTGGACATTAGTTCCTCTTCATGACTGTATATAAATTAGACTGCAGCTGTAATACTGTCATGTACTTTTGTTATTTTACCAGCTTCTTATTTTATACAACTGGTCTCCAGTATATCTTGAAAAAGTGTTTGAGATATCTTATTGCTTTACCATATATGCTCTATGATTACTGTTTCTAATTTGATTGATTGAGACATAGATATTCGTGTAACCCTTAGTGACCTGATTGTAGCATTCTCTCTTTTGTCTAGTTACAACTGTGATCGCCGTACGACGTATAGTACCTTGTACGGGATAGCTAGCCGTGTCCGTCCCCGTATTCTGGTACTGTAGCGTGATAATGTTTTAGTGGTGACCTATGCTGGTCTATTCTATAAACTTTTGGGGGTGTCATGGTCATAAAAGTCTCAACCAAACATGATCCTTCTTAAAATTCTGAATTCGTCCTCTTCGATACTCAGCTTCAAAATTTCCAGATTGGTTGCTTTCTTGCTCCTTCTTGTCCTATACTTGATGTTTCTCGTGCTATTCTTTAGGGTTTCCCCTTCTCCAGATATTTCAGTAGTAGAGAGGCAGAGTTTCCAGTGGAACGAGGTCCTGTAGAACCCTAGCTAGGGATCCAAGTTGAGCCCACGATAAATGCGACAGAGCAGCAGGCTCCAGATGTTCCTGTACCTCCCGTATTACCGGCAGCACTAGATATCCCAGCCTTACTAGAGATTATCCGGGGAATATTGGCTGCCCAAAAATATCAGATGGTGGTTCAGCAGCAATAACATCAAGAACATCAACGTCAACAGTTTCAACAGCAAGAACATAATATCATGTTGAACCAGAAGGGTTGACCAGAATTATGGTAATTTAGAATATTGGGTTCTAGATTTTGTAGATTAGTCATATATATTGAGTTTATATTTGCATCATTGATCACTTATTTTAAATAAGAAGAACATCTCCAACAAAGAGTATTTTGAATTTTTTTTTTCAAATCACTGTTCTTGCTAAATATTTTGACCAAAATTATTATTATTATAGTAAGCATTGCGTCCCATACACAAAAATCTTGACTACACCACTGGTTAGAGCATCCACAATGGTGACACTTCATACACATACTCTTAATTATTAAAAAAATATATAAATTATTATTTTTGGAGTATCTACATGATATTGGCACACAATTGTACACTCCAAATAAACACTCCAAATTTATCTCCTTTTTTTTTCTTCTCTTTTTTCTCTTTATTTTTCTTTCCTATTTGGTTACTTTTGGTGGGCCCATTAATTAATATAGAGTAGCTAGCACACGCTTCAAATCTGGAGTGTCTCATAGCTTTCTGGCAAATTTCAAGTATGCACAAGTGTCCGCTGCAGCCTTCAAGTGCTACAAAATATGACTAAAGTTAAAATGTATCACTTGAAATATCTTCCACTGTGGATGCTCTAACATAGTGTAAACCCCCTCAATTTATTCTGTAGAAAGTTAGAGTGGGCCAGGAAAAATTTTTGATAGAAGATATTGAGGTTTAGAAATAGTGGATATTCACCTGGAATTTTAATCCAATTAATTTAAATATTGGCACACCCTATCTTTGTCTATTTGTTCGGAGCCCATTATCAGCCCATAAATTCTGTACAAATATTGTACACTCGACTCAACTCGCCAAATTAGGCACTGGACTTTTCTGACTGTTAAAATCAACTTTTGTGTGCTCTAAATTAATTGCACAACATTTCCGAAAGTCGTAACCCGTATTTATTCCGTGTCGGACACCTGTGTCGTTACCCTCGATTTTGGGGTACCAACTTAACCCGTTGAGCCGGACCAACTAAAGGGTCCAAGACCGACTCCAAGCCCCCACCATTATGGCCTTTGCGCCGTTTCCGGATTTTGACCCCGCGGGCCCCAATTAAATTAAATTCGCGGGACGCGTTATCGTTATTTAAATCGGGATTACCAACTTTGTAGATTCTATTTTAATATTAAAATAATCATAATGCCCTTCAAATTAGACCCGCGCCTAACGCGCAATACCCCCGCACCATGACAATTTTTAATATATTTTTCTCCGTAATTTTTGCGTCATTCCATGTGTTTATGCAAATTCCCGAATTTACGGGGGCTAATTTGCAATTAACAAATTGTTGACAAACACCTCATTGGTCATGATTATTTGTTGGGTCCCAAAATGGGGTCCCAAACCCAATTCCCTCATGAAGAAACCCACCCTCTATCCATATTGTATCACAACCATTCATTCTACCTAGGAGGATCCCAACCACTCATTCAAACCCACACATCTCCCTATAAAGTAACATATTCCCCCCACCCTCAACACATCACCGGCCCTAATCCCAAGGGAACCCACTCTCTCTCCTACCTCATTAATTTTTCTCCATGCAAGAAGGAAGCTTCCCATGCTAAGCTTCTTCTTCTCCTTCTTCTTCCTCCTTCCTTCATCATCCTTAGAGCTCCAACCGACCAACCCCATTCCGACCGGCCAGGCCACGGTGCCGCTCCGACCACAGTGAGCCGGCCGACTCATCCCCGTGCGGCCTGAACTGATTCCGACCGGTCAGCCGACCTTTCCCCCCCCCCGCGGTTCAGCTCCTCCCGTACAGTGCAGCTCGCCCCGCGGCCAGCGCACTCCCTGACCGGACTGTGCAGTGCTCCCTCGACCCCCCCAGCTCGCGTGCGACCAACCTCGCCGCCGGTCTAAGACCCCCCCTGACCGGACGTCGGTTCTCTCCGGCTGCGTGCGTCCCCGCGCTGGACTGAGCGATACTCCGGCCTCCTTCCTATTCAGCCTACACTACCTCCATCATCCGTTTGCTACCGGCCGACCACCCCCACTACCACCCCCGACCGGCCATCAACCTCGTCGCAACGAGGTCGACTCCTCCTCTCTTTCATTTAAATTCCAGATTTTAATATCTATGTAATATAATGATATATGGTTGAGTGTATGTTAACTAGGGTGTTGGGTAAGTCATGTTGGACTATATGATTAGTGTAGCATGGAAAATCATATGTTAAATAGGGGATTAAAGTTTATATTGGCTGAGGCTAATGTGGATTAATGTGCCTACGGATTTTGAATAATTTGAGGATGGGTTTACGGAGGTTGACATGTTTTAGGGAATATATAAATGGTAGTGTTCATGTATCCTTTGTTTTGTAAAGTTAGATTCGGATATCATAAATTAGATTGGATTTAGGATGCTTACAACTTATAAGATTCTAATTACGATGATTGGAAAGAGTGATCAAGGGCTTGGGGATTCAATTTTTGTTATGTCAAGGAGATGAAATGGTGATATGTAAAGTGTGAATTAGGATTGGCTTCCACATGGATTGACGATTTAATTAAGACATGTACTCGAGGAGAATAGGATTTTTTTTGACCTTTAAATAAATAATTAGGATGAATGGTTCATGATAGAAATTATTAATTTAATTATGGAGAATTAAATTGAGGAGAGCGTTTAGATGAATAGTTGATTTAACTAACGTACCTATAGTCAACTGTAGTCAACCCCCCTAGTGTCTAGTCTCTGTTAGTCGTAGCTGAGTTTGAGTCTAGGTGTAGATATGTGTAGCACACCTGTCTGTTGTAAAATAGATTATTGATTATAGTTTGTAATTCATCTCTAGGTATTGCGGGACCTGAGGGCTTGGACGCAGTACCCGATCCCCGTCATCAGCAGCCGCACGCAGGCAAGTGTACCTTGTCACCCAGTATTTCAGTTTACAGATATTGTTATTCTTTTTGTACATTATGCGCATTTTTACGTGGTGTTCGATATTCCGTGTCTGGTTCACAACCGGGTGTTGACATTCGACTTAACGTATTAGAATAATTACTGTTGCTTCATAGCACCTCGATGCACGTACTAGAGTACATCGATACCCCAGGACACACTCATACACTGTGTTCGTGCTAGATTCCTGTATCCTGATAATGACATCATGACCAGAGACTGGGACGACCTTAGGGTCATGTCTGTTGAGTTATTTTCCATGTGTTGAGACTGTAGTTAGAGGTTCAGGTTCAACGCACAATCGTTGACCGCTTGGGAAGGGGAAGACAGTTACTAGACGCTTGGGCTACTCTGCACGCGCTTATATATATGTAATACTTTCTAGTGATACCTGTTTTTAGTGTAACTGTTCCACCCGTGTGACTCTTTGCCCGGAGCTGCGGTACGTGCCGTGTGTTTCCGTGTCCGGAGCTACGGTTTTACTTTGGACGGCCCACGCGTCGAACGTTATCTTTAAACTGTGTCACACTAGTTGGTTATGATAGAGTACCTTGTCGTGCACTTTTACTTTCTGTTTACTTGGCATGTTATATTTTTGTACCTTGTTACGTCCCTCTGAGGACCTGGTTCCCTGCCAGTTTTGCAGCATAGACGATTATGGAGCACTTGGAGATACTGATAGAGTGGCATATCTTGCGAGTATGGTACTAGGTACTCACATTATATCTACCGACATTATGGTTATTTATATTGATTATTCATCTGCTGTCGTAGCCTAGTTTTGTAGACTCATATTTCTTCTCGAGTCTATTCGAGTTAGTGTGTTATTGGGCGGCCGACCTTAACACATATAGCTCTTTCTTGTATACTGATGTACATTGTGGATTGAGACATAGAGGTTTATATTTATGGAATATCTAGATAGTGCCCTTTATATTACAGCTTATACGTATTCGATTCAGACCAGAGTCTGGTCGAATGCGTAGCTGGCATGTCACGTATTTCTGGTCCTGCGTATTTTGGGTCTGGGGCGTAACATATTTTTGTGGTGGCCCATGCAGGTCCGATTTAAATCGTCTTTGTCACCTGACTGTGCCAAGCGAGCCTGCAAATTAGGAATAAATGTTATGATTGTTGAGTAGGATCTCAATCCATAATCAATTTTAAAACTCTTTGTATGATATTATCGCCCTTGGATTTCCACTTTGCATTCGTTCAATCTTCGTCAATGTCGCTATCCTTGTTTTTCGTCCCCTATTGTTCGGGGAGACGAATGTTTGTGACTGATGATTCCCTCCAGAAGAAGATTGAAGATCAAACGGCAGAAGACAGAATTCGTATACCTTTCTCGGAGAAGATTGATACCTTATCAGGATAGATTGATGGGTTCTTTGGATTCTAGAACTAGTGTAGAAGGTTGGCAAGAGAGTTGGACCCAGTAGTACCCTACCCGTGCTTGAGGCAGCAGTGATCTTGGAAGTACTAAGAGCCAGAAGGATTGTTGATCATGACCTAGAATGATTTATATGAATCCAAAGCCTGATGATGGAAACTAGTGGTTGTATACGATAACAATACTAGGAACGAAGATTATGAGCTAGAGGAGATAAAGATTTTAGGATCTCACTTGGGAGATAATAATCGGATTTCAGGAAATTCTAGTATGTGCTTGAGTGATACCATTATTGTACTAAGTGACTTGGAGAGATAAATAACGAAAAGAAGAAATTCGAATAATAGAATTTTAGGGAAAACTTTGAGAAGAGAATCATACATTAGGCGAGAAATTTTTTTTTTGAAGATTGATGTTGGAAACAGAACGGGAGAAATTATTGTGAGGTTTAGTCTAGGCTATGACCTTATACTAGACATGGATTGATTGAGCCAATATCACTCGACGCGAGATTGTCGAAGTGATTACATTATTTATGACTACCATATTACCCTGAGTTTGAGATACTTCAGGGAGCCCGGGAGCATGGTGCCACTCTACCTTAGAGACACACATTGCAGAAGGTGAACCAGTGTACCCCGTATTATATCAGTGCTTGAGGATGTGTTTCTAGAGAATTTTTCGGGCCTGCCATATGACAGAAAGAGTTGTTACAGAGTTGACTCCAAGAGCCGAGACAGTTATTTTCCCGTCTTCAAAGTAGCACCGATAGAGTTGGTTGAGTTGAAGGTCCATCGTGGAGGATCTCTTAGACAAGGGTTTAGATCGGGCTAGTATTTTCCATGGGGAGCAAACATCTTATTGTACCAAAGAAGGACGGGAAGATACGTTGCATAACGATTACAGGGCATTAAATGCCGTAGCAATAAAGAACAAGTACCCTTGCTACACATCGATGATTTATTGATTCAGCTAAGTGGCGCATATGTATTTTGAAGATCGGTCTCAGATCAGGTTATCACCAGATCAAGGTACGGAGAGAAGACATTCCGAAGACGGTGCTTCGGACGAAGTATGGCCACTATGAGTTTTTAGTCATGACGTTTGGTTTAACCAACGCGCCGGCAGTATTCATGTGTTTGATGAACAATATTTTCCACCAGTACTTAGATAAGTTCATGGTGGTATTTATAGACGATATCCTGATATATTCCAAGATCTAGGAGGAGCATGAGAGATATCTCAGGATTGTGTTGGAGACGCTGAGACATGAGAGGCTGTACGCAAAACTCAGCAAATATGAGTTTTGCTTGGACAGGGTAATATTTATGGGACACATAATCACCGGAGATGGACTATCAGTGGATCCGGAGAAGATAGCTGCAGTAGAGACCTGGCCTACCCCTACATCAGTTTCAGAGGTTAGGAGTTTCCTCGGACTTGCCGGATATTACCGGAGGTTCGTAGAAAACTTTTCGAGGATAGCTGCGCCTATGACGCGATTGACGCGTAAAGGCAAAGAGTTTATCTGGACCGACGAGTGTCAGGCGGCTTTCGACGAGCTGAAGAAGCGTCTGACATCAGCACCGATTTTGACACTACCTTCCAGATCAGGAGGATTTGTAGTGTAAAGTGATGCATCAAGGAGCGGATTGGGTTGTGTACTGATACAACACGGCAAGGTGATAGCCTACGCATCGAGACAGCTGAGAGTTCATGAGAAGAACTATCCGACGCACGACTTGGAGCTAGCTGCAGAGATATTTGCACTAAAGCTATGGAGACATTACCTTTATGGTGAGCGTGTTGAGATTTATACAGATCATAAAAGCTTGAAGTACGTCTACACGTAGAAGGAGCTCAATATGAAGCAGAGACGTTGGCTAGAGCTGATGACAGATTATGACATTGAGCTACAGTACCACCCTGGCAAGGCGAACGTCGTAGCAGATGCCTTAAGCAGGAAGCCCATGGCATACTTTTTGATGACGCAGCGACAGTTGCTAGAGGATCTCCAGGAGCTTGGGATAGAGATCGTATTGCCAGGCATGGATGGACAGATGGCCAGTCTTGAGGTTCAGTCTACTTTGATTGAGAGGATTAAGGCAGCATTGCCTACAGATACGAGATTTCGACGTCTGCGAGAGAGGACAGAAGCCGGCCTGCAGACGGGACTCAGGATTCATGAAGACGGAACGCTGAGGTGCGGAGATCGCCTATATATTCCGAGTGGTGAGCTACGCCAAGAGTTGATGACCGAGGCTCATAGCTCGATTTATTCTATTCATTCCGGGGGTACGAAGATGTACCGAGACTTGAGACAGCATTTTTGGTGGCATGGGATGAAGAAGGAAATTGCAATATTTGTGGCGAAGTGTTTAGTTTGTCAGCAAGTCAAGGCTGAACATTAGAGGACTGCAGGATTATTACAGTCGCTCCCCATTCTCGAGTGGAAGTGGGAACACATTACCATGGACTTTGTCACAGGATTTCCGCGAAGCCCTAGCCGGAAGGATGCAGTTTGGGTTGTCATAGACAGACTCACCAAGTCTGCACATTTCTTGCCCTTAAGAGTCGGGCAATCCACAGAGATACTAGCTGACATGTATATGAGGCAGATAGTACGATTACATGGAGTGCCTGTCAGCATCGTATCGGATCGTGATTCCAGATTCATGTCACATTTTTGGCGGAGTATGCAGGAGAGCTTAGGAACTCGTCTCAAGTTCAGCACTGCGTATCATCCACAGACTGACGGACAGTCAGAGCGCACGATACAGATATTAGAGGATATGTTGAGAGCGTGCATGATTGATTTTGGAGGATCTTGGGAGGACCATCTACACTTGGTAGAATTCTCCTACAATAACAGTTACCAGGCCAGCATACAAATGGCACCCTATGAGGCACTGTACGGCAGGAAATGTAGGTCGCCAGTTTGTTGGAGTGACGTGGGAGAGCGTTAGATACTTGATCTGGAATTGGTGACACAGACAGTAGAGAAGTCAAGCAGATTCAGAGCCACCTGCGCGCAGCACAGGACAGACAGAAACACTGGGCAGATGCGCACCGCAGACCATTGGGGTTCAAGGAGGGTGACCACGTATTTTTGAGGATGTTGCCCACCCGCGGTACCATCAGATTCGGAGGTAGAGGCAAGCTGAGTCCGAGATATATCGAACCTTTTGACATTCTAGAACGAGTTGGCGAAGTGGCCTACCGTCTTGCATTACCTCCATCATTAGAGGGAGTACATGACGTATTTCACGTATCGCAGCTGAGGAGATATGTCGCAGACCCTAGCCACGTGCTTGATCATTCGGAGATTACAGTCGGGCCTAGTCTGTCTTATGTAGAGCAGCCAGTTGAGATCCTCGACCACAGCGAGAAGACTTTGAGGGGACAGACGATTCGACTGGTCAGAGCGGCATGGAAGCACCATTCACCAGGCGAGTCTACTTGGGAGCGCGAGGATTCTATTCGGCAACGATTCCCGTACTTATTTGAGGAGCAAGGTACGAATTTACGTACGACAATTTAATTTCTAGTTACTTTAAATTCTGTTAGATATTATCGTGCTTTACTTTTAATTTCGGGGACGAAATTTTTCTAAGTTGGGAAGAATGTAAACCCCCTCAATTTATTCTGTAGATAGTTAGAGTGGGCCAGGAAAAATTTTGATAGAAGATATTGAGGTTTAGAAATATTAGATATTCACCTGGAATTTTAATCCAATTAATTTAAATATTGGCACACCCTATCTTTGTCTATTTGTTCGGATCCCATTATCAGCCCATAAATTCCGTACAAATATTGTACACTCGACTCAACTCGCCAAATTAGGCACTGGACTTTTTTGACTGTTAAAATCAACTTTTGTGTGCTCTAAATTAATTGTACAACATTTCCGAAAGTCGTAACCCGTATTTATTCCGTGTCGGACACCTGTGTCGTTACCCTCGATTTTGGGGTACCAACTTAACCCGTTGAGCCGGACCAACTAAAGGGTCCAAGACCGACTCCAAGCCCCCACCATTTTGGCCTTTGCGCCATTTCCGGATTTTGACCCCGCGGGCCCCAATTAAATTAAATTCGCGGGACGCATTATCGTTATTTAAATCGGGATTACCAACTTTGTAGATTCTATTTTAATATTAAAATAATCCCAATGCCCTTCAAATTAGACCCGCGCCTAACGCGCAACACCCCCGCACCATGACAATTTTTAATATATTTTTCTCCGCAATTTTTGCGTTATTTCATGTGTAAATACAAATTCCTGAATTTACGGGGGCTAATTTGCAATTAATAAATTGTTGACAAACACCTCATTGGTCATGATTATTTGTTGGGTCCCAAAATGGGGTCCCAAACCCAATTCCCTCATGAAGAAATCCACCCTCTATCTATATTGCATCACAACCATTCATTTTACCAAGGAGGATCCCAACCACTCATTCAAACCCACACATCTCCCTATAAAGTAACATATTCCCCCACCCTCAACACATCACCGGCCCTAATCCCAAGGGAACCCACTCTCTCTCCTACCTCATTAATTTTTCTCCATGCAAGAAGGAAGCTTCCCATGCTAAGCTTCTTCTTCTCCTTCTTCTTCCTCCTTCTTTTATCATCCTTAAAGCTCCAACCGACCAACCCCATTCCGACCGGCCAGACCACGGTGCCGCTCCGACCACAGTGAGCCGGCCGACTCACCCTCGTGCGGCCTGAACTGATTCCGACCGGTCAGCCGACCTTTCCCCCCCCCCCCCCCCGCGGTTCAGCTCCTCCCGCACAGTGCAGCTCGCCCCGCGGCCAACGCACCCCCTGACCGGACTGTGCAGTGCTCCCTCGACCCCCCCAGCTCGCGTGCGACCAACCTCGCCGCCTGTCTAAGACCCCCCCCTGACCGGACGTCGGTTCTCTCCGGCTGCGTGCGTCCCCGCGCTGGACTGAGCGATACTCCGGCCTCCTCCCTATCCAGCCTACACTACCTCCATCATCCGTTTGCTACCGGCCGACCACCCCCACTACCACCCCCGGCCGGCCATCAACCTCGTCGCAACGAGGTCGACTCCTCCTTTCTTTCATTTAAATGCCAGATTTTAATATCTATGTAATATAATGATATATGGTTGAGTGTATGTTAACTAGGGTGTTGGGTAATTCATGTTGGACTATATGATTAGTGTAGCATGGAAAATCATATGTTAAATAGGGGATTAAAGTTTATATTGGCTGAGGCTAATGTGGATTAATGTGCCTACGGATTTTGAATAATTTGAGGATGGGTTTACGGAGGTTGACATGTTTTAGGGAATATATATATGGTAGTGTTCATGTATCCTTTGTTTTGTAAAGTTGGATTCGGATATCATAAATTAGATTGGATTTAGGATGCTTACAACTTATAAGATTCTAATTACGATGATTGGATAGAGTGATCAAGGGCTTGGGGATTCGATTTATGTTATGTCAAGGAGATAAAATGGTGATATGTAAAGTGTGAATTAGGGTTGGCTTCCACATGGATTGACAATTTAACTAAGACATGTACTCGAGGAGAATAGGATTTTTTTTTTACCTTTAAATAAATAATTGGGATGAATGGTTCATGATAGAAATTATTAATTTAATTATGGAGAATTAAATTGAGGAGAGCGTTTAGATGACTAGTTGATTTAACTAACGTACCTGTAGTCAACTGTAGTCAACCCCCCTAGTATCTAGTCTCTGTTAGTCGTAGCTGAGTTTGAGTCTAGGTGTAGATATGTGTAGCACACCTGTCTGTTGTAAAATAGATTATTGATTCTAGTTTGGAATTCATCTCTAGGTATTGCGGGACCTGAGGGCTTGGACGCAGTACCCGATCCCCGTCATCAGCAGTCGCACGCAGGCAAGTGTACCTTGCCACCCAGTATTTCAGTTTACAGATATTGTTATTCTTTTTGTACATTGTGCGCGTTTTTACGTGGTGTTCGATATTCCATGTCCGGTTCACAATCGGGTGTTGACATTCGACTTAACGTATTAGAATAATTACTGTTGCTTCATAGCACCTCGATGCACGTACCAGAGTACATCGATACCCCAGGACACACTCATACACTGTGTTCGTGCCAGATTCCTGTATCCTGATACTGACATCATGACCAGAGACTGGGACGACCTTAGGGTCGCGTCTGTTGAGTTATTTTCCATGTGTTGAGACTATAGTTAGAGGTTCAGGTTCAACGCACAATCGTTGACCGCTTGGGAAGGGGAAGACAGTTACTAGACGCTTGGGCTACTCTGCACGCGCTTATATATATGTAGTATTTTCTAGTGATACCTGTTTCTAGTGTAACTGTTCCCCCAGTGTGACTCTTTGCCCGGAGCTGCGGTACGTGTCGTGTGTTTCCGTGTCCGAAGCTATGGTTTTACTTTGGACGGCCCACGCGTCGAAAGTTGTCTTTAAACTGTGTCACACTAGTTGGTTATGATAGAGTACCCTGTCGTGCACTTGTACTTTCTGTTTACTTGGCATGTTATATTTTTGTACCTTGTTACGTCCCTCTGAGGACCTGGCTCCCTGCCAATTTTGCAGCATAGACGATTATGGAGCACTTGGAGATACTGATGGAGTGGCATATCTTGCGAGCATGGTACCAGGTACTCATATTATATCTACCGGCATTACGGTTATTTACATTGATTATTCATCTGCTGTCGTAGCCTAGTTTTGTAGACTCATACTTCTTCTCGAGTCTATTCGAGTTAGTGTGTTATTGGGCGGCCGACCTTAGCACATATAGCTCTTTCTTGTATACTGATGTACATTGTGGATTGAGACATAGAGGTTTATATTTATGTAATATCTAGATAGTGCCCTTTATATTACAGCTTATACGTATTCGATTCAGACCAGAGTCTGGTCGAATGCGTAGCTGGCGTGTCACGTATTCCTAGTCCTGCGTATTTTGGGACTGGGGCATGACACATAGTACAACACATGCTATCCGACTCCTACAAAAGATATTTGTTAGGGGGATAACATAGTACAACACATGCAATCCTACTCAGATAAGACTCCTATAAAAGATAAATTTCTATCATTTGAAATAAGATTTTGTTGGTTTTAGGATTTTTCAAATATAGGTAGGTAAGACAACAATTGTTATGATTTTTCTTATTGATTCATAGATTTCATGTTTAAGTATTATATAGTCCAAATTGAGATTACTTATAAAATTTTGGACCCTATTATTGGTGTTTCAAAGCTTCATAAATGTTGACAACATAGGTTTGCCAAAATAACAGTCCTAAAAAATATTGTAGCAGAACTGACAAAAATTTGACAGTCCTAACAACTTGAAGCTGTGTATACACAGAAGACTGCATACTTATACACTATAAACTGCAAATACACTTGAGTATCAAATCCTATGTTAGACCTAAAGCCTAAAGGCCACTTCACAGTGGCAATTGTACCACTGCTTCATATTGACAATGCTAGAGTAACAATAGTCGTATCAGAGTATCAGTTCAGTTCTTTGCTTAGCTAAGGGTAGAAGTATAATTAGGATGAATCTTCCTTGTAAGTCTTGGTACTGAATCATAGTATATAAATAGTTGACAGAGGAGAGAGGAATGCATGAGAGACTCTATTTTCTTAGTTTAGTTTTAGAAATACTTTGTAAGAACTTTTCCTCTATTTTCAAGAATTCAATAAAGTTCTTCTTTTTATTCTTCTTCCCTGTTAGAACCCTGGATTTCTATGTGTACTTGTGTAACACTTGAATCTTAATTTTCTGCATATTTAAAAAAAATTGGAATAATTCTTTCGAAGAAAGAAATTGATAATTAAAATTTTAGTAATCAAGTCGTTTAGAAGAATAATAAGGGGGCAATGTTTTCTGTTTAAATCTTTATTGCTACAAATGGTAAGGAATGGAAACAAAATAAAGAAATATCCAAATATAGATTACTTGGGCATTAATCTAAGGGAAGACTCTGGAAGCAAGGTTAGTTATAATTAATCTAATCACATGTTTAATTAACTAAGAACAATCTAGAATAGTCAATTATAACTATCAAACTAACCTAATTAAACACATGATAAAATAAAAATGTAAAGGAAAAGTTCATTTTGCAAATAAAAAAATTGAACTCAAAACTATATAAATACCTCAATAACCAGGGGTCCTTTAGAAATCCATTCAAGATTTTTTTTTTTTTGAAAGCACACTCAAACACATTCATTCATAAGCTGAAGTGTTACAAATGGGCATATCTTGTGAGATAGGATCCCGAATACAGAGAGGAAGTTCATCTGTTGATAATATAGGATCAGATACATTGTAAGATAAAGCTCCTAAAGCTAAGGTATGAGCCACCTTGTTAGCATTTCTCGAGATATGGATGAAGGAGATGATTGAACCATCAAAAATTGCTGCTCTCGCTTCTTCAATTGCATGTCTCGTATGCCACAGGATATCCATGTCTCTGTTCATGATAGTATCCACTAGCTCTTTGCAGTGGCCTTCGATAAAAACTCGGGTAATGTTGTTCTTCCTACATAGCTCCAAAGCAAGCCGTAAACCAAGTCTTTCGGCCTCCAATGGCGACCTGCCTGCTTGAGATTTGGATAAGGCTCTCTTAAAATGACCACTAGAGTCCTTTATAATGCCATCACCTGCCATTTTTTTTTCCAAGAATGCCCCATCAAAATTTATCTTCCAGTGATTGGGATGAGGAGGGATCCAAGCATGTGTCATCTGGTGGTGTGGTTCAGGCTCTGTAGGCTGTTGATGTCTCGAGGATAAGGCATCATACTTGTCCCTAAGTCTCCATGCTTCTGCTAAGGTTTTCTCTGTATTGAATTGCCGATTTTGAAATATTACTTCATTTCTTCATTTCCAGACCATCCAAATAAGATATAGACTGGAGATTGCCATATCTTGATCGCCATTGGTGAGGATACTTGTGAAGAAGGTAGAGACTAATGTGTTGTTCTGGATATGTTTGTTGTTCGAGTCTAGGTCCGTTTCGATAGACTTTCTAAATTTTTTTTCTGAAAATAGTTTTCTGAAAGTAAGATATAAAGTTATTTTCTGAGTATAGAGATTAAAACTTTGCGTTTGGTTTACTTTCATCTTAAAAAATAGTTTTCTGAAGAAAAAAATAAGATCTATTTGGTAATAAAAATTTAGAAAATAATTTGTGTCATGTTTCTTGTGTCCTCCAACAATCTGACATGGATCCAGGTCGTGAAGTCAATATGGTTCTCCCTTCCCCCTCCTTCTACTAACCTCATCTTCCTCAGCCACAACGTCGGCCCATCCGACGACACCGGAGGAGACATCGACGAAGACACAGATCCATACTCGGAACAACATCCCCCCGACGACATGGGGGGGTGGGGGGAGACATCCTACTGCTACAAAATTGTGCCTGCCACGAAGTCGTCTCGAGCGGTGGCGAGTGTCACTCCCAGTTCCCAGTATATGTATTGGGAGCGTATAAATTTTTGTTACATATTTACTTTATTTGGTTGCATGAGACTAGTCACATTCTTTGGTTTGTCTTGGTTCTTGGTTTATAGTTTGGGTTGGTTAGGTCATGAGTTGAACTCATGGTCTAAACCTCAAACCCTAGCTATATAACCCAACTTCTTTCTCTCTCCCTCTTCATTCTTTCTTTTCTTCTCTCTCTTAGGTTTTTCCTTTCCTCCATAGACAAGTACACCTTGCGTGAGAAATGAAGAAACCCTCCATATTATTGTTCTATTATGTTTATTGTGTGATTTTAAGCTTGTTTAGAACTTGGTATTTTTGGAATTTGGTATGGAATGGTGTAGATCTAAATTTTTATTAGTGTGGGTGTTCTTGAGTTTTTTTTTTTGGTTTTGATCTTCAAAACTTATTGTTTTCGAAATCTTGTTGTTTTATGTTCTAGAGCATTTGATTTTGAGTGGTTTAGAACTTTAATTTGTTGGATTTGGACCCAGACGACGTTTTTATGGAGAAAACCCAACTTTCGGTTTGGAATTTCTGCCATGGCCAAACTTGCTGTGGAGAAGATGAAGCTCCATGCGTCAAGCATCCAGCATTCATCCATTTTATTGGCGTATAGCTAAAAGATGCATGCGCTCTAAAAACTCAAGCTTGAAAAAACTAAGTGTCAGAACTTTTGTGTTGTCTCTCCTTAGCGCATGGAAGTCATCCTGCGGCCGTGAGCTATGCATCCCCCTTTTCTTGTATGCATGACTCAGCCCTGCCCTAGCACTTCTTTTTCTTATTTTGTATTTTATTCTGACACACTTTATGGCTTGTCACATCCATCATTTCAGTCATTTCATTTATTGCCCGTCACTTCGGCACTTGTTCCGAAGAGTGGACCTGGTCTCACTCGTGCGTCCAGGATATCTGTGTGTCCAGTCGCCTATGTGCCATGACTTCATGAGACTTTATGCGTCCTGACTTCATGCGGCACCCTGAGCATGCACTTGTTTGGTTCATGCGTCTGACCTTCATGCGTACAATTTCATGCGTCTGTTATCCTTAGCAACCTCATGCGTGCACATAGTACTTTCATTACGTGTTCACTTATTTTATTTGGAATATTTTTTATCATCCTCTATGTGGTTAATCCTGGTTTTGCTTGTGTTATTGATTCTAAGGGAGAATAGACTCAGCAACCCGACCATGTACTAGAACTCATGATTATGATCTTGGTAATTGAACTCGAATATCGTATCCGTGCTGGTACAATTATTGCCTGATATTGTTCATGATCTGTGCATCGAGGTGCGACATACCGTATTACATGTTAAGTGATTTATATTTGGATTGTGCATCGAGAATGTCTCCAAATTCCTGATTGCGTGATACTATAAATATACTTTTTCCCCCAGTACGAGCATGATATACGAGTCAAGTATCAAAGTGTGGCTAGGATATTGATTTATTGAGTGTTGCATACATGCTCGGGGGAATCCAGATTGACCCTCCATGGATTCGTATCTAACATGCTCGTACTTTGTACGACATCTTAAGGAAAATTCTCATGTGACAACGCCTTGAGATTTTAAAACAATATAGGGTTAATTAGGCAACTAAAAGTGGTATTAACATTGGAAGAAAATGGTATCTTAAGTTAATGCCAACGAACCTTCCCACAAAGATTCATTCTAAGTGCGTTGTGGGCTAGCCACCACAGATACTGTATATCACCCACCTTAGTGGAGTACAATATCTATTATAAATAATACCGAGTCATTGTTTTACTATAGTAGCATTGGAACCGCTAAGGCCGTGATCTAGCGCAGTGGCCTTACGGAGAACTGGTATAATTTGTGAAGTGCCTGTATAATTATTTTATTTGGCTCGGTTAGCTCATGTTTGGCAATAGCGTGATCTGAGGATACCTATTATACATTATTCTGAGATAACCTCAAACTCCATAATTAGCAAGTCGTACAAGTGATTGACCGATCTTATTAATTAGACTTGATTACGATTGTATTATTCTGTTAGTAGCCAAGAAAAATGGACTATCAGAGTGTGATGGATTCAACCCTTGTCCTTGTTTGGTTGTAGGGTTGGGCCTTAGTGCTAGGATATGCCATGGACCTAAGTTATGGCACAGAACCTATATTATTATATATTTATTGCTTGGGTTTTTGTTTCTCCATTTTCATGGTTCCTTTGTGGTACTTGCTATTTGGGGTCTAACCCCACTGGTTTTGGATGGCCAGGTTTTGAGCCAGCATCCGAGGATCCAACATACTTTTTCTTGACTCATGGCACGTACCAGGAACGTGGCCGCCGAGGATAACGAGTGGGTTTTCTTCTTCCCGGCACGTTATTGTATATTTTATCTTTTTGGCGTTTAGCCACCGGCACCTGTTAGCCGGCATGTCTGGACATTATTTCTTCTTCATGACTGTATATAAATCAGACTGCAGCTGTAATACTGTCATGTACTTTTTTTATTTTACCAGCTTCTTATTTTATACAACTGGTCTCCAGAACATCTTGAGAAAGCATTTGGGATACCTTATTACTTTATCATATATGCTCTATGATTACTGTTTCTAATTTGATTGATTAAGACATAGATGTTCGTGTGACCCTTAGTGACCTGATTGTAGCATTCACTCCCTTGTCTAGTTACAACTATGATCGCCGTACGATGTATAGTATCTTATATGGGGTAGCTGGCCGTGTCCGTCCCTGTATTCTGGTACTGTAGCGTGACAAGGTTTTAGTGGTGATCCATGCTAGTCTGTTCTACAAACTTTTGGGGGTGTCATGGTCATAAAAGTCTCAATCAAACATGATCCTTCTTGAAATTCTAAATTCATCATCTTCGATACTCAGCTTCAAATTTCCCAGATTTGATGCTTTCTTGTTCCTTCTTGTCCTGTACTAGATGTTTCTCGTGCTATTCTTTAGGGTTTTTCCTCCTCCAGATATTGCAGTAGTAGAGAGGCAGAGTTTTCAGTGGAACGAGGTCCTGTAGAACCCCAACCAGGGATCCAAGTTGAGCCCATGATAAATACGACAGAGCAGCAGGCTCCAGATGTTCCCGTACCTCCCGTATTACCGGCAGCACTAGATACCCTAACCTTACTAGAGATTATCCGGGGAATATTGGCTGCCCAAAAATATCAGATAGTGGTTTAGCTGTAATAATATTAGGAACAGCAACGTCAACAGTTTCAACAATAAGAACATAATGTCCTGTTGAACCAAGGGTTGCAGACGGCCTTGGAACGAGGCAGAAGAGTAGATTCTGGGTCATCTGTTAGATTTTTTAAACTGAATCCTAGATATTTAGATGGAACGGAGGATGCCATTATGACAGATGATTGCCTCCAGGATATGGAGACCATTATGGCAACAACTAAAGTTTCGACTGAGGAACAGGTTAACCTGGTTTGCTTATAGCTCCAGGATCTTGCAAGAGATTGGTGGGACAAGATGGAGGTAGGATTGAGGCATCATCTTTCGTGGGACGATTTTATAACCCTATTCAGGATGAAGTACTTTGGGATTGTGGCTCAGTGCTAGCTACAACAGAGATTCACCAACCTCAAGTGGGCTGTAAGAAAAGTAGATAGTTAAGCGGTGGAGTTTTATCGACTGAGCAGGTTTGCTCCAACCATTGTGGTGATAGAGTTGGAGAGCACAATAAGGTTCCAGCAGGGACTTCACTTAGCAATTTTATATATGGTAGAAGTACATGACTACTAGACCTTCGAGGCAGTATTGATAGCGGCCAAGAGGGTTGAGCTTACCTCTCAGAGGATGGCATTAAGAAGAGTATACCGAAAGAGGCCTCATGGACAAAGCAGCAGGGGAGGACCAGTACCGTGAACGTCAGCACCATCCCCTAGCATTCGCATCCATGACGTAATACAGAGGAGGCCAGTGACCTCGACAGTGATAGCATCTACTCGACAGCAACAGCCGAGGCAGCAGTAACAACAACAGCAACAACGACGGGGAGGGCCGACATATTGTACATATTGTAGGAAGGGAGGTCATACATGGGATATTTTTTGGGAAGTGAATGGACTATGCTTGAGATCATAGGGTTACCACTTATCCAATGATACAGAGGCCAGGAGGGCCAGTACAATAGTTTCCTACATTGTCGGATCCAAGGGCAGTACAACAAGGAGGACCAGCAGTAGCAGTACGACCTATAGATCAGTATCCGTTGCCGATGCAGGCTCAATTGAACCGACAAAAATAGCAGCATGAACAACATAGACCGCAACGATGACACCAGGGAAGGCAGTAGCAGGGAGATGGACATGAACAATGACAGGCGTTCACCCTATCTCTGGAAGAAGCTATGGCTTCAGGCGACGGAGTGGCAGGTAACATTTCTGTTACAACCTTTCCTGCCATAACATTATTTGATTATAGAGCTTCGCAATCATTTATATCTGCACAATATGCGACACGTATTAGATTGAAGTTTGAGGCATTGCCATAGAGGCTGAATATACTCACTGGCAATGGGATTCTAAGAGTTAGTAGGCTGTGCCTAGCATGTCCAGTCATAGTATATGGGCATTTATTACCTGCGAAGCTGATCAAGTTTCCTATGGGTAACTTTGACGTTATCTTAGACATGGACTAGTTGGGAGACAGTCATGCGATGATAGATTGTCATGAGGGTAGAGTATTATTTAGAGTCCCTGGTCTAGAAGAGTTTATTCTTAACAGAATTACATAAGACCATCATAAGAAAGGAATCGTAATAGTAGCAACGGAAGAGGATCCGATACCCAATATAGTTAAAGAATTTATGGATGTCTTTCCCGATGATCTTCTCGACTTTCTCCCAGTTAGAGAGGTAGTGTTCTGCATAGAGTTGATGCCAGAAGTAGAACCAATATCCCAGAAGATATACCCTATGTCACCGTCAGAGCTTGATCAGTTATATCGACACGTGGAAGAGCTGAAGGCAAAGAAGTTTATTTGAAAAAGTGGGTCACCGTGGGGAGCACTAGCGGTATTGGTGAAGAAGAAGGATGAATCAATGCTGTTGTGCATGGATTACAAGTGATTGAATGCTGTTACAGTGAAGAACAAGTATTCATTTTCCAGGATTGATGACTTGTTTGACCAATTAAATGGAGCAAGAGTCTTCTCCAATATAGATCTGCCATCAGGATATCATCAGGAGCAGAATATACTGAAGACAACATTTAGGTCACAATATGGACATTATAAATTCTTAGTTATGCCATTCGGACTGACTAATGCTCCAGCAGTATTCATAGATTTGATAAACCATATTTTCATGCCATACTTAGACCAATTTATGGTAGTATTTATCGATGCCATTCTTGTGTATTCTCGTAATGAGGAGGAGCCTGAAGAACATCTCAGGATAGTAGTGCAGACCTTGAGGGAGCACCAGTTATATGTACAGTTTAGTAAGTATGAGTTTTGGTTGGATCACATATCCTTTTTTGGCATATTATTTCAGGAGCAGGAGTGTCAATTGATCCCAAGAAGGTACATGCAGTAGAGAACTGGCCAGTTTCGAAGATAGTGGTGGAGGTAAGTAGTTTTCTGGGCTTGGCAGGATACTACATAAGATTTATGTCTGACTTTGCTAAGATCTCAACACCTTTGACTCGGTTGACGCACAAGAAAGTTAAGTTTGTGTGGTCAGCAGAATGCCAGATAGCCTTTGAAGAGTTGAAGAAGAAGTTAATCTTTACACTAATCGTTACTCTTCCAGCAGGCTCCGGAGGATTCATAGTGTATTATGATGCATCTGGCAAGGAACTTGGATGTGTTTTGATTCAGTACGAGAGAGTTATAGCATATGCTTCTCAGTAGCTTAGAGATCACGAGAAGAACTATCCAACTCACGATTTGGAGTTAGCAGGAGTAGTGTTTGCACTAAAGCTATGGAGGCACTACTTATATGGTGATCAGGTGAAGATCTTCACAGATCATAAGAGTTTGAAGTATGTATTCATGCAGAAGGACTTAAACATGAGACAGAGGAGGTGGTTAGAGTTGTTGAAAGACTATGACGTGGAACTTCAATATCATCCAGGCAAGACAAATATAGTAGCTGATGCACTTAGTAAAAGAGGTAAAGAATTCATGTTGACCACTCAGAAGCACATTCTAACAGACTACGAGAGATGAGAATCGAGATAGTACTTCCACAGGATACAAGAGTTCTGGCTAGCCTACAGATCCAGTCAACTTTGGTGGATAGAATCAAGATAGCTCAGGAAGAGGACCCAGAGATTCAGAAGCTACGTGCAGAATGTGAATCCATTCTTTGGAAAGAGTTGATGATTCATACGGATAGAACACTAAGGTTTGTGAACCATCTATATGTACCAAGCGGGGATATTCGGTAAGAAGTTATGACTGAAGCATATAGTTCCCAGTAATCCATTCATCTGGGAGGCACAAAGATGTACTAATATATCAAGCAACACTTTTGGTGGAACAAAATAAAGAGAGAAATATCATGCTTCGTATCGCGATATATGATATGTTAACAAGTGAAGGCAGAACAACAAGACCGGCAGGGTTATTGCAGTAGCTTTCTATTCCAGAATGAAAGTGGAAACACATCACCATGGATTTTGTGATAGGTTTACCTAGATCCCTGACTGGTCGAGATGAAGTTTGGGTAATAGTGGATTGACTCACAAAAGTGGCATACTTTCTTTCCTTTAGAGTAGGACAGTCTAACAAAGTAGTTGGCAAATTTGTATATGCGATAGATTATGAGGCAACATGATATGACGATAAGCATAGTGTTCGACCAAGATACAAGGTTCACTTCTCATTTCTGAAAAAGTTTGTACGAGAAATTGGGTACCAGGTTAAAATTTAATACTGCTTACCACCCTCAGATAGACGGACAATCAAAGAGGACCATCCATACCCTGAAAGATATCTTATGATCCTGTACCCTAGACTTTGGTGGATCTTGGGAGAATCAACTTCACTTAGTAAAATTCGCGTATAACAACAGTTATCAGGCCAGTATTCAGATGACACATTTTCGAGGCACTATACGACAAGAAGTGTAGATCACCGTTGGCATATGACGATATTGGTAAGCAAAAGATGTTAGGTCCTGAAATGATCACACAGATAGTAGAAGTTGTCAGTAAGATCAGAGAGCGACTTTGGGTTGCGCTGGATCGACATCGTCACTGGGCAGACAAGCATCAAAGGACTTTATAGTTTTGTGTCGGTGACTACGTATTCTTGCAAATTTTGCCCACCCGTGGAGTTATTAGATTCGGGATCCACGGAAAGCTTAGTCCATAATACGTTGGGCCATTTGATATTCTCGATCGGGTAGGTAATGTGGCCTATCGTCTTGCCCTTCCACCTTCTCTACGAGAGATGCACGATGTATTTCATGTATCTCAGTTGCATAGGTATGTCCCGGATCCTAGTCATATCCTCGGTCACTCTGAATTAGTCGTTGGTACCGACTTATCTTACGAGGAGCAACTCGTATCCATTCTGGACCGAAGGGAGAAGGTACTCAAGAATCAGACTATTTCTTTTGTCCGAGTTGCCTGGGGACATCACAATCTTGGGGAATCGATGTGGGAGCGCGAGGATGATATACGATCTCGGTATCCGCACATGTTTGATTCGAAAGGTATATTCTACCTTATTATGCCTTCATATCTTAGATTCCGTGATCAGACGGTCACCTATGTGGTGTGATGTTATTGCTTGCATGTTTAGATTTGCTAGTAGATTTTATCGTGCATGTCCTGACTTCTCTAGTCTTATATTAGATTTGAATTCTGAGGACAAATTTTTTCTAAGATGGATAGAGATATCACACCCTGGTCCCAGTATACGTATTGGAAGCGTATAAATTCTTGTTGCATGTTTATTTTATTTTATTGTATGAGACTTGACCCATTCTTTGGTTTGTCTTGGTTCTTGGTTTATGGTTTGAGTTGGTTTGGTCATGAGTTGAACCCATGGTCTAAACCTTAAACCCTAGCTATATAATCCAACTTCTTTCTCTCTCCCTCTTCATTCTTTCTTTTCTTCTCTATCTTAGGTTTTTTTTCTCCCTCCATAGCAAGTACACCTTGCATGAGAAATGGAGAAGCCATCCATATTATTGGTCATTTATGTTTATTGTGTGATTTTAAGCATGTTTAGAACTTAATATTTTTGAATTTAGTGGATGGAATGGTGTAAATCTGGATTTTTATGAGTGTGGGTGTTCTTGAGTTTTTGTCTTAGTTTTGATCTTCAAAACTTATTATTTCGAAACATTGGTGTTCTATGTTGTAAAGTATTTGATTTTTAGTGGTTTAGAACTTTACTTTATCGGATTTGGACCCCAGACGAAGTTTTTATAGAGAAAATCCAACTTTCGATTTGGAATTTCCGCCATAGCCAAACTTGCTGTAGAGAAGATGAAGCTCCATGCACCAAGCATCCATCATGCATCCATTTTGTTGTTGCATAGTTGAAGGACGCATGCGCTCTAAAAACTCAAGCTTGAAAAAGTTAAGTGTCAGAACTTTTGTATTGTCTCTCCTTGGCACATGGAAGTCACCCTGCGGCCTGAGCTATGTGTCCCCCTTTTCTTGGATGCATGAATCAGCCCCGCTCTAGCACTTATTTTGATTATTTTGTCTTTTCTTCTGATATACTTTATGGCCTGTGCTAGAAATCATGTTTATGATATTGGTAATTGGACTTGAATATCGTATCTGTGTTGATACAATCATTGCTTGACATTATTCATGATCTTTGCATCGA
Source organism: Iris macrosiphon (assembly GCA_036927795.1). NCBI lineage: Eukaryota > Viridiplantae > Streptophyta > Magnoliopsida > Asparagales > Iridaceae > Iris > Iris macrosiphon. Next base: position 106,570,377 of record JAYESA010000009.1, on the reverse strand, counting down.
GGTGTGACATACCGTATTACATGTTAAGTAATTTATATTTGGGCTGTGCATCAAGAATGCCTCCAAATTCTTGAATGTGTGATACTATAAATATACTTTTTCCCCCAGCATGGGCATGATATGTGAGTCAAGTACCAAAGCGTGGCTAGGATATTAATTTATTGAACATACATGCTCGGGTGAATCCAGATTGACCCTCCATGAATTCTTATCTAGCGTGCCCGTACTTTATACGACATCTTAAGGAAAATTCTCATGTGCCATGCCTTGAGTTTTCAAAACAATATAGGGTTAATTAAGGAACTAAAAGTGATAGTAACATTGGAAGAAAACGGTATTCCGAAATCATGCCAACGAACCTTTTCACAAAGATTCATTCTGAGTGCGTTGTGGGCTAGCCACCTGTCACCCTCACTTTTCCAACTAGGGGTAGTTTGGTAAATTAGCATGGATAAATAAATTTTAGGAATAAATAATTATATTGGTATGTTATAGAAATTATTGAATGATTGTATTATTGATTAAATGTGACTTGTATTAATTATTTTGTTAGAGGCTAGTCCAACAATTAGACTTGTCATGACAACTAGTGAGCCTAACTTAGACCCAAGCCCATTAGACCTTCTCATTAATTAATTAAGGAGAATTAGCTTAAATTATAATTAGTTAGAGACTTCCAAAAATACCCACCCTTAATTATTCCTTATAATACACCATGAAGGGGTGATTGGGACCTTAGCATGTAACTTGGAGAAGGGGATAGAGGGGTTGGCTATACAAAGCCTTTCTCTCTCTCTCCTTCCTCATTTTTATTCATTTTATTTTTGCTCCCAAATTCTAGATCCCTAATTTTCCTATATTTTCCTCCATTGTTTTCCTTCACAATCCACTTCTATTCCCTCTCATTTCTTTCCTCAAAAAGCATTTGGAGTTTGGAGAAGTAAGGAGCACAATGAGGAGGAACTTTGGTGGAGAGATCGTGTCCGAATCGTGTCCAATTATATTTTTATTGAGAATCTATCTCCCAATTGGTAAATTATGAATTTTTCTTCATTCTAACATCCAAATTATGCATTTGACCATTAGGAATGATCCCATGGCATAAGACTACCTATAGGAGCAAGTTCTAGGCTAATTGGTTATGTATTATGAATTCTATGTAGTATTTTGTGTGCATGTTAGGGAAATTACGAGATTGACATATCCATATTGTGTCATGTGACCAAATAGATATAATTATACTTAGATCAAGGTTGTGGGACTAGGTACGTGTCCACAAATGGATACGTGTAGACCGTATCACGGTATTTTGAGATACGGTGTGATACGGGGCTCATTTTTGGGTGACTGTGTTAATTTCTTTCAAGTTTCCTTTGTAGCAAGTTCCTTTAGTTGTACTATGATGTTTATGATATGTTTCGTATGGGTAATATGGAGAATTTGGGGCTTTGGCATTCCAATTGGGTATGTATCATAAAGTATCAGAGGTAGCTTGCCAAGTGTTTGGTCTAATGCTTCTATTGGTGGGTGTGTACCTATCTATAGTATTATATATATGTGTGTATATATCTATAGTATCATTCATATATATATATATATATATATATATATATATATATATATATATATATATGTATATGCATTAGATTGGTTGTGTTGGTGTGCCTATGTGTAAGGGGTTGATGTTATACAGACCTTGAAGAAGTGAGGCTCGGGTGTGTATTGTAGTGGTGTTTCCAGTTGAAGGGTGTTGCAATATGGTGAGTGTGTCCAGTTCAGGGAGAGTAGCACTACTGTACTCAAGCTTGTATCAACAATAGCTGCTAGTAGAGATGTTAGTATCAACTGCAGGTTGGTTACTGCAGTCTTGCTACCTTTGGTGATTGCAGGCAGTAGTTTACGCTTAGAGCACTACTGCTTCTAGCTTCTTTCTGTTTTGCTGTAGAGATCCAGGGACTCTAGCTTAACCTGCAATTGGAATAACTGTGAAGTAACAGCAGGGAAGAAGGCAATGTAGCAATCAATGAAGTAATAGAAGATGGAAGCAGCAGTCTTCAGTTGGAGTATTGGTCTCCATAGCCTTCAGTTCCAAAGTAGTGTATTCCTGTATTTAATTACTTATATTCCTCCAGTACACCTAAAACCTAAATTTGAGGTATTGGCCATTAGTATCAGAAGTGGAGAAGTATCAGAGAAGATGATTTGTGTGATCAGCCATCTTCCTTTGGGCAGCAGTTTATACTACAAATGTCCACTCAACATTGCCTTGTCATCTGAATAGAGTGATGATTCATCATTCCCTAAAAAAAAGCCAGGTCATTCAAATTAGGTAGCCAGCTCAGCTGGTTGGTTAGGCTAATATTAGTATGCTCAAAATTAGCATGTATCAGAATAAACTGGCAGTTTGGGTTCAGACAATATGGTGCTTGGAGGGAGCCGGGTTAGCATAGAAAATGGTAGAAGTTTGAGATGTGGGTTATGATTATGTGTGTATTGGTGTGAGCTGATAAAGTGGTTGTGTTGGTGATGTGTGTGCCTCTGGAGTGTTGAAATGGTATCAAGGGTTGAGGGTTCTCGAGTATCATAACTTGATACTTGATTTTCATAAGGTATATAGTTTTGTATATGTGATGTACCTAGGAATATTAAGAATGGTGTTTTGTCATGCCCCAGTCCCAAAATACCCGGGACCAGGCCACGTGGCAATGGCCAGCTAATACGACTCTGAAGGATTTCTCAATTTAATGGACCCGACGAAGCGTACTACGTTGTCCTAAAATACTATCAAGTCTAATATGCTAACATGCAGCAGATAAATATCTAATCTTATCCAGAGAA